>OU015766.1:39029147-39051647 GCA_907173295.1 Fagus sylvatica | reverse complement strand
ATATAATTTTAAAGGTCAATAAGATTGTAGATTGCATTCCTATTATTTGGTCCTCATTAGCTAATAAGATTTTAAGTTTTTATAATATTTTGAGTCCTTTTCACTTTAGTGGGCTGTTACGGTTATTATTATTATTATTATTATTTTTTCAGATCACAATGAAGAAGGTTTTTTAAAATCAAAAAACAAATAAGCTGTAGTGCAAATAGGAAAATATAGAATAGAATAGCTCATAGCTTAATATAACACGATTCCATTATAAATTTAATTAATAAATATGAAGAAGGTTTTTTAAAATAAAAAAACAAATAAGCTAAACTAAACTCACACACAAGATCCTGGGGGATCTAACTCACACCCTCATAGAGATACAAGGCTTTTTGGAAAAGGAGATTACCACTTGACTGAATACCCAAGTAACGATATGGATTCAAAGTTAAATGAATAAGGTCGATGATAAAATATTTCTGTATATCTTAACTCACAAATCTTGATTTGTATAAAATTGTGTTTTTGTTAGAAGAGAGGACGAGGCAAAAACCGCAAAACAAGGCATTGATACATCATGACTCCGTTTCATCTTATCCCATTATCATCCCTAGTCTAGAAGGGATTTTTATTTTTCTTTTGAAAAAGATAAGTAAATTAGTCTGTGTCCTACTTTCTCCAAATGAAGAAGAAAAGAAAAGCAAAAGTTAGAAAAACGTTTCAGGAATTATCCATATCCAAAGAAAATCCAAAGTAGACCAATAAATGGAAACAAAGTCAGTTACTTACTATTCATAACAGGTGGGTCCGAGCCCTTTGCATGCCAGCCAATTGTCCTCCCATCCTACTAAGAGCATTCTTATCAGACTCAATATTCGGTTGAAAAACCCAAAGTTTAACAAAAACCTCTAAAAATCACGCACCATCAGCCTCCTCATTTTGCCAAATGACCCGAGCTAATGAACAGTAGCTCGCCCAAGTCAAGGAGCTACTGTTCATCCTTCTCGGAATAAAAAATGTTTTATTTCTCTCTCTTGATCCTCTGTCTTTCTCTCTATTTCGCACCAAAAATAACGGTGCTCGATGAATGGAGATAGCCAGGTGAGCCAAAATACCAAAGAAAAAGTGCCGAGATCAAAGCACCCAGAAAAATCACGAGAACTTGCAAGATCTGAGAAATCTCCACCGAGATTCGAGAGAGCCAAGCAAGAACCAGAGAGATCCGAGACCAAGAAGAGGATCGGAGGTGCCGAGAACCTCTGAGAGATCCAAGAGGCTACGAAAAGACCGAGAACCACTAGTACGTAAGAACCACCGAGAGAATTGAGAGATCGATAGCCACTGGCGGCATGATGAGACCGAGAAGCGAGAGCCATTGGCCGTGCAAGGAGATCCAAAGGGAACCGATGGGTGTGGGTGGCGGCAATGGGAGGTCGCCGATCGGGAAAGAGAAAAAAAATGGGTACAAGAAAGAGGGGGAGAATATACCACGGGCGGAAACAGAGGGAGAGGAAGAGTGTAGAGGAAAATGAGAAATGATGGTATTTTGGGAGTTGTGAAAAAATAAATAAAATAAAATAAGAATATATTAAAAAATAGAATAGTAAAGTTAGAATAGGGAGTCTGATACAGTGGTGCTTTAGCTAAATTAGCAAAAGTGGGTTTTTTAGAACCCAATTGGCAAAAAAAATGAGGAGTCTGATAATAATGCTCTATTATCCATATTTCTTATGAATAGATACAAAACCTCCACTACAAAATCCCAAGCCCAATGTGACCCACCCAAAACTACCTCACCACCTTTAAGTAAGTAACACCTCCTCAAAACTCAAATCATAATACCAACAAAATCAAACGGCTCACCTTCACTCACTCACCACTTTCTTAAATACTCACTCCTCTCTCCCATGTGCTCCGTGCATCTATCGAAAAATTTAGGAAAAATTATAATTTCTCTTTTTAATTGTTGGATCTACTTCATCTACACCCTAGTCTATAAAATGGAACAATGTCTTTAATAATATATCGAAAAAGACATAATTTAGCTACAAACCAGTTTATAACCCAAGACTACAAATCAATTATGTGACAACTCATAAAACCATTCACATATATTATTTAACAAGTCACATGACTTATTAAATATATTATGTGACTAAAAGTAAATGTAGATGATCTTACGAGTTGTCACACAATTGATTTGTAATCCTGAGCTACAAACATGTCCTATTGAAAATATACAAACAACCTCACATCATCTAATTTTCTGTTAAATCTAAGCAAAAATAACAAAATCTTTTTATGTATTTTATCAATTTCAAGCCATAATATTTAAAATTTATCAAAAAATAGACGATTGAGATTATTTACATATTTCCAATATATTATTGAAGACATTACTCGATTTATAAATTAAGGAGTGGATCGAAATGGACCCAAAAATCATAAGGGAAAAGTGCAAATTATCCAAAATTCCCTCAATCCCTCCATTTTCTCATCCTCACATTAAAGTTGTTAACTTTTTTTTCATTAGTACACGAGAGAGCTCGGTGGTGAAAATGGTGTTGATGGCGCTACACATTTCGTTCATAGCGTTTATAATATTAATGGGGTTTTGGCAAGGAGAGTGGAAGAATTTTACTGAACCGGGTAACCCGAAACACCCATCTGGGTTCTTCCCATTCGGAGTTCCGGGATTTTTCAAAGGAGCATCCATGGTTTATATATTGGATACGACGCCGTTTCCACTATGGCTGAAGAAGTACGTGACCCCGTTAAAGACATCCCCGTCGGAGTGTCTGGCTCCGTTGTCATCGTCACCCTTCTCTACTGTCTCATGGCCGCTTCAATGTCTATGCTCCTCCCATACGATATGGTAATAATAATAACGATTTTATTCTTATTATTATATTATTTATTTCTATCTTTAAATAAATATGATTCTTTTTTTTTTCTTTTTTTTGTTCTTTTTATAATTTGGGTGGGTTCTGTGATTGTGTGCCTAAACTCAAGTCGAAGTCACTCAACTTAGCTTTTCTCTGGTGGATGTGATTTAATAATTATCTAATGTAAATCAAAACCAATAATTGGAATTGGATTTTTGTATCATTAATTCTTTTTAGTCGCTGTTGATTTCCTTATGCGTATTTTGATTTGGATTGAAGTGATCATGGTTATAACGAAAAATTATCTCTTATGTCCGCAATATACAGTGTTTGTGAGGGAGGCGCTACAGCGGAAACATGAGATACTAGCTCGGTTATAACGGGGCTGCTACACCACTTGTGGGTCTCACTTGTTTGTGAGAGAGGTGTTGTATAGGGCAGACACATGAGATACCGACTTGGTTATAATGGGATGCCTCACCACTTGTGGGTCCCACTTGTTTGTGAAGGAGGCATTGTATAGCGTGGACACATGAGATGCCCGATTATGACGGGGCTGCCTCAACTGGTGAACTTAGAGCATTATTATCAGACTGAACATTTGGCCGAAAACAACACAAAATAAGGAGGAGGCAGCAAAAGCATGCACCATCAGCCTCCACAAACGATTGAAAATCTGAAGTTGATGAACAGTAGCTCGTCCAACTTAAGGAGCTACTGTTCATCCTTCGGGGAATAAAAAAGACTTCTTTCTCTCTCTTGCAAGCTGTCTACTGCGCCAATAATAACGGAAAAAACAACAACAACAACAACACAGAACAGATCTAAATCTTCAATACCCCAAATAGAAAAAAAAAAAAAATGATGAACAGTAAAAGAAAAAAGAAAAAAAAATGAGAAAGAAAAATACATTCAGAGGTGAAGTAGCAGTAACAGCAAAGATGGAGGCTCAAAACGAAAAATGGAGGCTCAAAACAATAAAAACCAAAAAAAAAATAAAATCACACTGCTAAGAAAGAAAGAAAGAAAGAAAGAAAATGAAGGGGGAGACGCTGAGAAAGAAAGAAGAAAAAAAATGAAGGGGGAGACGCTGGAGAAAGAAAGAAAGAAAGAAGAAAGAGAAGGGGAGTAGAAAAAGTGGGAGGGGGTACGTGGGTGATGGGGAAAAAAAGGAGAAAAAAAAAAGAAAAAAGAAAAAGGGGAGGTGTACGTGGGTGGAGGAGAAAAAAGGAAAGGAAAAAAGAAAAAAGAAAAAAAGAAAAGAGGGGGAATATGCTACGGGTGTATAGAAGGAGGATAGAGAAAAATGAGAAAAGATAGTATTTTGAAAGTTGTGAAAAAATAAATAAAATAATAAGAATATATTAAAAAATAGAATAGTAAAGTTAGAATAGGGAGTTTGATAGAGTGGTCCTTTAGCTAAACTAGCAAAAGTGAGTTTTTTAGAACCAAATTAGCAAAAAAAATAAGGAGTCTGATAATAATGCTCTTACAATCATCACCTGCTTGTCTTCATTACATACACATAACATATCTTGGCGGTACACATATTGTGTTCTGTTTTATGGTGCTCATCCAAACTATCTATGGTTTAGTGATATGATATCACTGGCTGCATATGACAGAGGTTGAAGAGACTAACCATCGGATGGCGGTACTATCTTGAACCTCCCATTGTTACATCTTGAAAACGAAGGATAGCTAGCCCCTTTTAAGTAAAAATCATAAAGCTACTATAATTGAAACCTGAAAACAACGGACAAGACAGAGGAACAACATTGAATCCCCCAAAACAGAGGGGCAGATGAAGCCAACAACTTTCTTTTAATTAGTTGCGTCCAGGTCCAGACTCCAGAGGTGGATAGACTTGGAGATTCCATCCATTCTTCATCTGCAACCGTTGAAGCATGTTGGCCAGCTCTGGAGAGGGTTGTAAGACTTGTACATCCCGCAAGGCAGTCAAGCACCCTAGATCCTCAGGGAACACCAAAAGTGGGCAACAATCGATGACTAAACGTCGAAGGCTTGGCATTGCACCTTTTCCCAATTCCCAATTTTTAATCCGCAATTGTGCCATTACAAAGACTTCAAGTTGAGGAAAACTACTTTCACTGCAATGTAGGGTGCTCCTTATGTACGCCAAGTGAACACCTCGTAATTTCAGTATTCGAAGGTTGGGAAGGCTACCCAACATTGTGAAGACAGTTGTACTTAAGTCCGCTGCTTCTACTAAGGTTACCTTAGTGAGTGTCAAGTGGATTGAATATGGACTTGGAAGATGACAAAGTTGATAAATATTCAAAGTTTGCAGTTGACGTAAGTTATGGAGGCTTGACAAAATCTCTAACTGCCGCCTAAGATAAAGATTATGTAATCCTAATTTTCTTAGATTAGGAAACCTGGCCTTGGCAAAGAGATAGTTAGTGTCTTCATTTATAACTATACCAGTAAGGACTTGAAGATTCGGTAAAGCTTTATTGTCTGTTTTAGGTATAGATGTTGGCCCGCCCAAGTACAAATGTCTTAGCTTTTGTAACATCCATATGTCTTTGGGTAACACTTTTGTTTTACAACTTCTCATGTCCAGTGTCACCAGATTCCAAAGGCTACATATGGAAGCCGGAATCAAATCAAGCTCACCAGGAATCCTCAGGTATCTCAAAAGGATCAACTTTTCTATTTTCTTTGGGATCGAACTATACTTCGCATCCCCAGAATCTACCACCCGAACCAACTTAAACATTTTGCAAAGCCATTTCAAGTTGCTTTTATACTCAAACCCAAAGCGTAGTAAAGAACGACAATTTGAAGAAGAATCACAAAGGTTCGAGGAAATGTATTGAGGGGTGGCACAGTTGATAGAAAGTCTGCGGGATTTGCTCATGTGTAAAAGGTTAAAATCCGAACAAACCTCGAAAAATTTCTCTTCAATGCTCTCTGATATGCAAAAGGTCTCGTAGAAGATCATGGATGTGACATGTTTTGACTCCACCATCTGTCCTTGTCGTTGCCACTTGAATCAAGCTTCGATCAATGAGTTCCTCCAAATAGTCTTCAGCAACATCCTCCACATTTCTGTCCCCAGCATGTTGTATGAATCCCTCGGCTATCCACAGTTGGATTAATTTCCTTACAGGTATCTCAAAGTCTTCAGGGAAAATACCAAAATATAGAAAGCATGGTTTCAAGCGTAGGGGCAAGTGGTTATAGCTTAAGGCCAGTATGTCTAGGCAATGTGATCTATCCTGAGTAAGATACCAATTGACATGACCAGTCAATTTTGACCATGTTCGATGTGTTTTCTCCTTATTGGCAAAAAGACCCCCCAATACCACAATTGCAAGTGGCAAACCATCACAGCTTTCCGCAATTTGTCTTCCTAGAGCTTCAAGTTCTGCAGGACATGTACCTCCCCTAAACACCTTCTTAGAAAAGAGTTCCCAACTTTCGTCTTTATTAAGAAATGGGAGAAAGTAAGGAGGAATATTAGGACTTGCATGTGCTGCCACTTCTTTTATGCGGCTTGTGATCAATATTCTACTTCCTTTCATGTTATCAGGAAAGGCAACCTTTAACTCGTCCCACACATCAGTTTTCCAAATGTCGTCCAAGACTATCAGATACCTCTTACCTTGCAGGAAGTTGAACAGCCCGCTCTTCAATTCATCATCATTCATATCTTGCAATCCCTCACCATTCCTTTTATAAATATTTTGCACAAAAACCAGAAATGATTTCTTCAATTTGCGGCCATGTATAAGTTCCACCTTCTGTAACAGTATATCCTTGAATTCTCCATCATCCTTTTCCTTCATGCATTGCAAGTCTTCAAATAGTGTGCTATACTTAACTTCCAAACCATGGAATAACTCCTCTTTCAATTCGGCTTTCAAGATAAATATTTTTTTAAGAATTTCAAGCAACAACTCTCTAATTCTATATTCTTGAGATACATAAACCCAGTGACAGAAATCGAAGTTATTTTCAACATGATTGTTTTTGTAGATCTTCCTAGCAAGAGTGGTTTTACCTAAGCCACCCATACCGATGATTGAAGTGACATCACGTTGCAAACCCCCTTCAAGAAGCTGCTTCAACAATGCCTGTGTGTCATGACCAAAGCCCACCACTTCATCTTCCTCCACATATCTCCTACGCTTGTGCAATATGCCTTCTGCTTGTGCATCTCCTCCTCCAGATTGAGCTATTTCAATAATACCGTACTTGCTCCTATTGTCGTAAATTTCCTTGATGACTTTCTTGATGCTCTCTGTCTTACTAGCAACCTCGTGAAGCGTGGTTACTCGGTCAAAGGAATAGATTAACTTCCTCAACTTGCTTCTTTTACTGTGCTTTGTGGCTGTCACAATGAATGTATCGATAACATCCTCAATCTCATAGGCAACGTCCCTGATTTGGCTTACTACCACTTTCACCAAGTTGTCATCCCTTTTCCCTTCAGTTCTTTGGAGGAAGACACTGATCATTTCTAGCTCGTTGTGAAGTATCCTGACTTGATCCTGAACCCCACCAAGTAACTTTAATTCTTTTGTCAGCAGCTGAGTCAAGTTCGCTAGGAGGAAACGGACAACACTGTCTGCCATATCTGCTTAATATTTTTCCCTCACTTCCCCTGTGGCCTGTAACAACAAACAAAAACCGTTTGCCCTTCTTTTATTTTAGGATGATCTAGTCATCTAAAACTTCACAAAGTTTATTAATTTGATTATCCACAGAGTTTAGTTGCAGCATTCAATTATCAACAAATTGGGCATAACTTTTTGTGCGTATGGTACCCACTCTTTTTGAGGAAAAAAAAAAGTGTGGATGCTATAGAATTAACGTGAGATTTTATATCTATTAGAGATATCTTATCAAAAAAAATTGTAGATAAAGATGATCAAAGCACTTTAAAGCAAACAAACATTCAAAAACCCAACTAAAACATAAACAAGCAACTGCAATTAGGAGCAGCTTTCACTAATTACTTCAATTCTTGAAGGATTTTTGGTTGAATTGAGAAATGAGATGTTATTGTTTTCATCTAGCGGGGAGAGAGAATTAAGGGAATCTCCGAACCTGATCAGGTCTTCGATCGAGTCGGCGGAGTCTAGTCAGAAAGAACGCCAACGACTGACTGCGATTTCGTCAGATCAGGAATGCCGAAACTTGGATCCAACTGGGAGAAGATATATGTGAATGCATATTTGCCAAAGATGAGAATTGAGAAAGAAACTTTTGACTATTAGCTTCTTAACTTCAACTTGCTCCTAAAGAAAGGTATCTCTTTCCACGAATGTTTTCAACAAACTGTAGTTGTAGGCGAATAACTTTATCAAAGATAAAATATGGTGCTTTCTCTTAAAACACTCAAGCCTGGTGGGCGCGGCGGGAAACAATGTAGTGGTTTTCTTTAAAAATACTGAAGCCTTGAAGATACCAATGTTTTTTTTGTATACCTTTGGTTGCATACACTGACTATACGGAAACTTTTTTGCATGCAACAGGGTATCGTTCAGGAATTGAACTAGGACTGCCCAATTAGGCCAAGAGCTTCGCACCGTAGGCTAACCACCAAGGTCAGGCCGAGGTTCAGATTGCCCAAACACGTCTCGATTTTGGTTGCCTACTTATTATTAAATATAATAATAATAAAATAAAAGAAAAAATTATGCAAAATCAATGTTACATTGTTGTTTAGTTTGAATTACATAAAATAAATAAATAAATGTAACTCCAGTTATAATACTTTATAATTAGCATGATCCAAATTCAAAGAAAACAATTTCTCCTTACAATTTTTTAAGCAAATTCTTCAATTAAGTCATCGTACTTCAACTTATCCAAATACTCATTTTCAAGTGAGATCATAACTAATCCACTTAATCTCTCTTATGACATGGTAGTTTGAAAGGTAAGTTTTTATCAACTTCAACTTAAAAAATCTCATCTCTACCAAAACAACTGTAACCGGTATAGTCAACAAAATTTAATAAGCAACCCATACCGTTTGCAAACTACCATCTTCCTAATAAGACCTTATAAAATAAAGTATGTCAATCAATTTTGTTACTTTTCTCGGTAATATTGTTTTCAAATGTCTAAGTTCTTGGAATAATATAATTAGGAAAAGATATTGTATAATCACAAAAATAAATAAAATAAATCTAAGCATTACAATATAAATATTGAACTAAAACTACTTCTTATACTATTATCCACAATTGGTTTTATTAAACTAATATAATTACAATTATTTGTGAGTAAAAAATAAGAATGAAAAAAGTATATTTAAAATAAAATAAAGTAAAACCCTTAAAGAATACCAAAAGTTGGAAATGGTGAGTGATCTTGATTCTCTTGTTATCTTGTGGATTGTGATCCCATAGAATGGATATTGGATGAAAGTACGGAACAAGAATGTCGTGAGATTGCATCTCCAAGTGCACGTTTATTTGCATCAAAGACATGCACTGATGCACACAACATTTAGTTTATAATTCGGGGTGGCATCATTTATCAAATTGTCATGTGAGATACAACTTGAAAGCATAGTCTGATGAGTTTATAATTCTCATCAGTCATCATAATGATACAAAGTCCATTTATGTTTTAGTATTGAGGTCGTATATAACATTATGTTGTGTGTCAAGTTCATAGATTTTACTCTCTAATCATTGTTGAAGGGAGCATAACTTAATTTCCTCCTATCCTTTGCAGCATGTTCTCAGAACTCTTTTCTGCATTCAAGGCTGAAAATCCTCCGCCCACCATTGATTGGTTCTTCACAATTTATAACAATGTCGTGAGATTCACTGTGATTGCTGAATCAGTTGCTAGTAGCCACAATTCTGATACACCTAATGATAGTATTCCCTCAGAGCAATCAAAATCTATTTCTCTCTAGGTTGAAGCTGCCTTGGCCACGGACCTTCAGATTGTCTCTCTTCTTCCCAGCCAAGAGCCTGAACCTCCATCAACTCTGCAGAAAAGTTTGTCCAAACGACAATCTTACAATGCACCTGCCAAGAACAATCTAAAAACTTCTTCATGGTTGTAGTGGGTAAGTTTCAGTGCTACAATTAATTTCTTAAAGTAGTAAAAAGTACTTTAGTCAGACTTTCCAAAAATAACCACCTCCTTTATTAATGTTTACTTTTGAATTTATAGTACACAGTACATTGTACTTTGTTCCCTTTCCCCAATGTGGGACAATTCTTTATTCAATAAAGTACAATAAAGTACAAAGATTCTATTGACAAGTACTATATTCTATGTGCTTTAGGCTTTGGGCCGAGCTTCATACTTTGACTTCTGATAAGAGCTTGGGCCGAGTTTTATACTTTACCCCTTGATACAGGCTTGGGCCGACCTTGATACTTTAGCCTCTCTCGTGGGCTTGGGCCGACTTTTACATTTTATCCCTTGATATGGGCTATTCATTTATGGGCCTATTTTAGATTTAGATTTCCCCACCTCCAATTGCCCCTCAAATCTTTACTCTTTTTCGAAGAGAAGGATTTGACCGAAACAGTGGAGAAATATACAGTAATTATTCACAGCTTTAAACGAAATTCGGTCAGGAATAGGGTTTGGTTTACGGATTCATAACTCGGTTGTTATCCCTGGACGGTTCGGTCCGGAACATTTATGATAAGGAAGCAGTGACTTCCAAATCGATGTTGCGTTTATTGGATGAGGACAAGGGATAGGGATAAATTAATTCGATATTATCTCGACAGCATCCGTAAGCCATAATTAAGGAAGGACGTTTGGCGTTCCCTAAGTTATCTCGTTTTTAATGCTTTATTGCGATTAGGACGACGTTTGGATTTCCCGAGGATGCTTTGTCTCCAAGGATGTAGTGCAAACCGGAAGAATCATTTTTCCTCGCTATTATTTTTTGTTTATTTTTCTTTTTCTTGCAGGTTTCTCACCGGCCCGTGACTGGTTGACTTCCGGTTGCCTGTCGTCACTTTGGCAGTATATAAGAGAGCGAGACCCCACATTACACTTTTACCTTTTGAAACACTATTCTTTGCCTCCAGTCGTGAGCTTTTTTACTGTTTTGACTTTGGTTTCTTCTTTCCAGCTCACTTGTACTCAAAGCACAAGTAAAAACATGCCTATCCAAAAGAGGATCGTAGACATACGATCGGTGCTTGAAGAGCGTGCCCCAGAGTTGCCGCGAGGTCCTAATGCTCCCCGTGCTTCCGGATTCCCCGAGGGAGAATCTGTTGTAAAAAAGAGAAAGAAGGGGGAAGAGGAAGCCGAAGTATCCGAAAAGCAGCAGGTACCTATCAACATCGAACCCACGACTAAGCCCTCATCGAAAAAGGGTAAAAGTAAAGACAGCCGAACTCTCCAAAAGGCCGTCGGTCATGTTTCTCATAAACGCAAACACCAAAAAGAACAACCAGCGCCCTGGCAGTGTGAATTCTATGTGGATGGCCGACCGGTGAATGAAGATGATTCGGTCTGGAAAAGTAAAGACGTCCGTGGTGGGCAAATAGCTGATGCCCTTGGGAGCGCCCTTCTCCTTCCCAAAGACATGAAAAATTGGAAAGGAAATGACTCAAAACATATGATCGAAAATCTGAAGCGTGACTCGGTCGTGGTGAGTTTCGTTTTACATCCTTTCTTTTGTTACGATAATCCGTCATTATTATTTACTCATTATGACGATTTTTTTTTTTTTTATAGGCCGTCCAAGGGGTTTTCGAGGCCGGGTATCGACTGATAGAAGCCGAACGTCTTCTTAACGAATCTCTCGCTGAAAACGATAGGTTGCGTGAAGTCGAGAAGGCGGCGTCTGCTAGAATTCGGGAGGTCGAGAGTCAACACAAATCTGCCGAAGAAGGGCTTCAGAAGGCCGAATGCCAACTGGTGGAGATGTCGGCTAAGCTGGAACGAGAATGTGACCGTTCCAGTGGATTACAGGCGGAAATTGATAAACTTAAGGCCGAGTTGGCTGAAGCTCGGCAGGTGTCAAGTGATGCTGAGAAAGAAGCTCAGGCAACCTACGACCGGGGTTTTGCAGATGCTGCAGGGTCTTTGAGATTTCAAATGCGTAGGGAATGTAATATTAATTTCCTGAAGGGGTGGGCGCTGGCTCTTGAGCAAGCTGCGGTTGATGATGAGTCTGAGCTTTACGTCTTGGGCCGACGTTATCGACCCTATGATTCAGGAACCCCTGAAAATCTTGAAGAAACAAACGTTGAGGTTTTGGGAGGTCGTGAAGCCTTTGACGGTCCTACGGTCATGGAAAACGCCGAAGTTTTTGATCATCAAGAGCGGGCCCAGACTGAAGAGGTTCAAGATATGGAGAAAGGTGTCTCTGATAAAGAAGATAATGTAGACGTGGATGATCAAGGGGGATCTGCCTATGATCCTTGAATGCATCTATGACTGCATTATACATTTCATTTCTCCATTGAAGCAAATCGCACCAAACAGACATATTATCCCATTCATTTGGGGTTCTCGGTCTTGGATTCGTAGGAATGTTTGTCGTGATCAGCATAAAGGTTTCCATGTACACCAACGACAGAACTTTTGGAAAGTTCGTTACTAACGAGGGGAAATGAACGTTGACCGAAGGGGTTTAAGAAAGGTGTCTCTGATAAAGAAGATAATGTAAACATGGGTGACTAAGGGGGTTTGTTTATGTAATTGTCCCCTATACATATATAAGAAAAACAACTTTGTCATAGATCTGAATTGAGTTATATATGAATGTTTTGTTTGTTTGTTTGTTTGTTGTTGTTGTTTTGTTTTGTTTTGTTTTGTTTTTTTTTTTTTTTGTAAAGGCAAGTTCGTTTATCGCTAGGGTCGAGCTTATCTCGTTGCTCCGAATTATCCTCGGCATATATACTTTGGATGTTTTTTGTTAGAATTGAGATAAATGGATCAATACATGCCTCATACCGATCTTACGGTCCTCGGTAGAAACGTTCGGTCTGATCAGAATGCTTCAACTAATGTAATCCACAGACCGTAGAGATAATCACTAGATCGGTCAGTTTTTGAAGTGATTAATGAGAAGGCAGAGTTTCACCTTTTCGGTGTATAGGAATGCTTTTATTAATGGTGACCTGACGTTGGGGTCTTTTCGATTTTCGGCTATTAAATGAATGACGGCTGGCGTCATTTATTACGCCGTTATGTGTTCCCTAGGCCATCAAATCATTATGAAGGCTTTTTTGGGGGCCGAGAGAAGCTATTTCACTGGCTCTCTGATTTTTACCGGCCCATGACCGGCTAAGTCCCGGTTTCCTTAGCCCATCCACTCTTGTATAAAAGGGGGAAGACCCCACTTCATTTTTACTCTTTACTTTCACTTCTAGAGATAAAAAACATCCCCTTCAGTCCTCTGAGTCTATCTTTCTTAACTCTTCTGTGCCGTCTTCACGTCAGTAAGTCTTTTTCTACTCTTTGTATTTTCCTTCCGTCGTCCTAGTAGTATTCTTCGGTCCAAAAAACTTTTTATTTTGTTTTTTACGTTATGGGTAAATTTGCCAAACTCGTAGATACCGAAGAGAAAATCGTAGAGTTTAAAAAACGTTACGGGATTCCCGAGGACGTACACATTCGGTACGTTCCTTACGGTGATCTTGCACTTGTCCTGAATCAAGACCTTGTGCTTCCCATGGTAGCAATAATCGAAGGAGGGGTTAGAATACCCATGCATACTTTCTTACTACAGTTTTTAGCTCATTTTAGACTAGCCCCCATTCAGTGTGCCCCTAATGTTTTTAGGATAGTAATGGGGACGGCCGTTCTCATGGAGAAATTGGGCCTAGACCTCACTGTACATGATATAACATATGTATATAGTCTCCAAGCGACCGGTAGGGACCAATATACCCTATTTGCCCGTAACGCTTATAGAAAACTGGTGACCGGGCTTCCGGACTCTAGCAAGGGCCGAGATGAAGATTTCTTGGTGTTCACGGGGAACTGGCAAAACCCCCATATTAATTGCTCTTTGAGGCCCGGTGTACCAGGTTTTAACTGTTTTATGTCTAACTGTTTCGCGTCTTTTATGCAACGTATTTTTATCTATTTTCGTTTGTCTTGACCGAATGTTTCTTTTTCCTTGTCAGATAAGATTTTTACATCTAAGAAAGTAGAACTTGTGGAAAGGAGAACAGTCGAACACCTCCTTCAGAAACCCTGTTTTATTGATTCGGGTGGTCGGCCTCGGGCGGCATCCGTCTTACTGGACTACGTGCCTTCATACAAATCCTTCCAGAAAGGTCCCATTGTAAAACATTTTAGACAGGAAGAGGTTTCGGTCGTGCGGCCTGGGAAGGATCAGGAGGATATCATCCAAGCGGTCCCCTTAACGGCTAGAAAAGGAGTACAAGTACCTCGGCTTGTACCACCTCTCAGCGATCCTAACTTTACTCCTTCTATTGAATCTTCGGAAGCCGGTCTTCCAATCATTCGGTTTCCGTCTATTTTTGACCCCGATCCTAAACCGACCGAAGAGATGCCGGTCCAACCAAGAACCGTCAGCATAGCGGATGTGCTGGGGACGTCGGCTTCAGGGACGTCGCGGACTTCACCATCTGCCTCTCCCCTACCTCTTCCCCCTGGATTTTCTCAAGGAGAAGGTGTTATGAGGAAGAAAAGGAAGAGAGGAGCGGCGCAGGATGATGAAGGCTGCGTTCAGGAGGGGTCGTCTCCAGCCCAACCTTCAAAGGCCAAGTCTCCAAAGAAGGCTAAGAGTAAGAATAACCGAGCTCTTCAAAAAGCCACGGGTCAAATTCCTCAAGGTCGTGTGGGTCAAGATGACTTGCACCAACCGTGGAGTTGCTCTTTCCTTCTTGAGAATCGATCGGTCGATAAGGGAGACTCGGTCCTCAAGAGCGGGAGAGGGGTTCGAGGAGGGCAAGTGGCCGAAGCAGTTGGAAAAGCTCTCCTCCTTCCGGAGGACATGAAGGTCTGGCAGGAGAAGAGATCCAAATATATGTTGGAGAATCTCAAGCGTGATTCTATCCTGGTAAGTTTAGTACTTCAATGTTTCATTATGCATGTTACATGTGCCCTTCATCTTATTTAGACACACACTTCCTTTTCAATTTATCTTTTCTTTGCTTCTTTCTTAGGCCGTTCAAGGTATATTTGAAGCTGGCAACAGACTTTTGGAGACCGAGCGTCGCCTTAACTTGTCTACCGACGAGATCAAGCGCCTTAAGGATCTTGAGAGCTCGGCCTCTGTAAGAATTCGTGCTGCTGAGAGTGCCCAAAAGAGTGCCGAAGCTGGTCTGCTAAATTTGCAGAATCAAGTGGCCGAGCTTCAGAGAAAGCTGGACGCTGAATATAAATCTGCCTCTCAAGTTCGAATTGAGAATAGCCAGCTTAAAGAGGCGCTGGCTGAGGCCGAAGTGAGGGCTGATAAGGGGGCTCAGGCTTACTATGACCAAGGTGTTAACCAAGCATCCCAGGATCTAAGATATCAACTCAGAGGCGAGTGCAACAAGTATTTCGTCCAAGGATGGCACCAGGCCCTAGATAATGCCGGGGTTGATGACGACTCTGACTTATATGATTTGGCGTATTCACGTCAACCTTATGAGGTTCCTGTGCCAGAGGAGGGAAACGAGTTGGTGGCTGGTGAGGGTGCCGCTGGAGATCCGACAGTTCCTGGGTCCCCTGAAGCCTTAAGTGAGCCCGTGCTGGTTGATGATACTAAGGCGGCCGAGGATAGGCCTGATGATCAAATCCCTGCTGCTGAATCTCAAGAAGGAGAAGAGGGTTCGGACGTTGATGAGACCATTGACGTAGTAGATTAGTTTTAATATTTCACTTTTGAAATGTATTACGTTTGTATTCCCTGTTTCCTTCATAAGAAGGGGGGAATGATACAATTTGTTTTTGTGTTCCCTGTTTCCTTCATAAGAAGGGGGGAATGATACAATTAACCTTTGTGTTTTTATGACTAGTGCCTTTTATGTGAATCTCATTTTTGCTTGAGCATGTTTTCTACTTATATCCTTGTATACCGAATGTGTTTATTTAAATTTTACTGAATTTTGAGTTGGTTTCTATTTTTGACTTGTTAGTTTTCTCGGACTATAGCTCTTGGAATCCCTTAGGTTGAGGAAAGCCAAAGTCGAGTTAGTTTTTCCAACTTTCTTTTCTTTAAGGAGCTCAGTATTTGGAAAGCTTGGTTTCGACCGAGGCCAAAGCCGGGTCGGTCGTTCCAACTTTTATCCTAATAGTCTTCTTGGGGTTTTGCATTTAGGAACCCTCAGGTCTGACCGAAGTCTAATTATATTTTAAGCTTTTAACTTTAACTTGCCAGTCCCCCTGGACCTCAGTGCTTGGGAACCTTTTCGGTTGACCAAAGCCTAAGTCAAGTTATTTTTAAGCTTTTAACTTTTAACTTGCCAGTCCCCCTGGACCTCAGTGCTTGGGAACCTTTTCGGTTGACCAAAGCCTAAGTCAAGTTATTTATAACTTTTACTTTTAACTTGCCAGTCCCCCTGGACCTCAGTGCTTGGGAACCTTTTCGGTTGACCAAAGCCTAAGTCAAGTTATTTTTAACTTTTAATTTTTAACTTGCCAGTCCCCCTGGACCTCAGTGCTTGGGAACCTTTCGGTTGACCAAAGCCTAAGTCAAGTTATTTTTAAGCTTTTAACTTTTAACTTGCCAGTCCCCCTGGACCTCAGTGCTTGGGAACCTTTTCGGTTGACCAAAGCCTAAGTCAAGTTATTTTTAAGTTTTAACTTTTAACTTGCCAGTCCCCCTGGACCTCAGTGCTTGGGAACCTTTTCGGTTGACCAAAGCCTAAGTCAAGTTATTTTTAAGCTTTTAATTTTTAACTTGCCAGTCCCCCTGGACCTCAGTGCTTGGGAACCTCTTCGGTTGACCAAAGCCTAAGTCAAGTTATTTTTAAGCTTTTAACTTTTAACTTGCCAGTCCCCCTGGACCTCAGTGCTTGGGAAACCTTTTCGGTTGACCAAAGCCTAAGTCAAGTTATTTTTAAGCTTTTAACTTTTAACTTGCCAGTCCCCCTGGACCTCAGTGCTTGGAAACCTTTTCGGTTGACCAAAGCCTAAGTCAAGTTATTTTTAAGTTTTAACTTTAACTTGCCAGTCCCCCTGGACCTCAGTGCTTGGGAACCTCTTCGGTTGACCAAAGCCTAAGTCAAGTTATTTTTAAGCTTTTAACTTTTAACTTGCCAGTCCCCCTGGACCTCAGTGCTTGGGAACCTTTTCGGTTGACCAAAGCCTAAGTCAAGTTATTTTTTTTAAACTTGCCAGTCCCCCTGGACCTCAGTGCTTGGGAACCTTTTCGGTTGACCAAAGCCTAAGTCAAGTCATTTTTAAGCTTTTAACTTTTAACTTGCCAGTCCCCCTGGACCTCAGTGCTTGGGAACCTTTTCGGTTGACCGAAGCCTAAGTCAAGTTATTTTTAAGCTTTTAACTTTTAACTTGCCAGTCCCCCTGGACCTCAGTGCTTGGGAACCTTTTCGGTTGACCCGAAGCCTAAGTCAAGTTATTTTTAAGCTTTTACTTTTAACTTGCCAGTCCCCCTGGACCTCAGTGCTTGGGAACCTTTTCGGTTGACCAAAGCCTAAGTCAAGTCATTTTTAAGCTTTTAATTTTTAACTTGCCAGTCCCCCTGGACCTCAGTGCTTGGGAACCTCTTCGGTTGACCAAAGCCTAAGTCAAGTTATTTTTAAGCTTTTAACTTTTAACTTGCCAGTCCCCCTGGACCTCAGTGCTTGGGAACCTTTTCGGTTGACCAAAGCCTAAGTCAAGTTATTTTTAAGCTTTTAACTTTTAACTTGCCAGTCCCCCTGGACCTCAGTGCTTGGGAACCTTTTCGGTTGGCCAAAGCCTAAGTCAAGTCATTTTTAAGCTTTTAATTTTTAACTTGCCAGTCCCCCTGGACCTAAGTGCTTGGGAACCTCTTCGGTTGACCGAAGCCTAAGTCAAGTTATTTTTAAGCTTTTAACTTTTAACTTGCCAGTCCCCCTGGACCTCAGTGCTTGGGAACCTTTTCGGTTGACCAAAGCCTAAGTCAAGTTATTTTTAAGTTTTACTTGTAACTTGCCAGTCCCCCTGGACCTCAGTGCTTGGGAACCTTTTCGGTTGACCAAAGCCTAAGTCAAGTCATTTTTAAGCTTTTAACTTTTAACTTGCCAGTCCCCCTGGACCTCAGTGCTTGGGAAACCTCTTCGGTTGACCGAAGCCTGAGTCAAGTTATTTTTAAGCTTTTAACTTGTAACTTGCCAGTCCCCCTGGACCTCAGTGCTTGGGAACCTTTTCGGTTGACCAAAGCCTAAGTCAAGTTATTTTTAAGTTGGACCTTTAACTTTTCGTAACTAAGTCAAGCATCAGTCCCCCTGGACCTCAGTGCTTGGAAACCTTTTCGGTTGACCAAAGCCTAAGTCAAGTTATTTTTAACTTTTACTTTTAACTTGCCAGTCCCCCTGGACCTCAGTGCTTGGGAACCTTTTCGGTTGACCAAAGCCTAAGTCAAGTTATTTTTAAGTTTTAACTTGCCAGTCCCCCTGGACCTCAGTGCTTGGAAACCTTTTCGGTTGACCAAAGCCTAAGTCAAGTTATTTTTAAGTTTTTAACTTTTAGATGTTTATGAACAAAGATAGTGAAGTGGTAGGGACACCAGATTTACCGTGGTTCGGCCAATGGGGCCTACGTCCACCTTTTGTTTTTCTTATTCATTATTAGTTTACAACTTGTGCTAAACATCTATACCAAACTACCCCCCTTTTTTTTTTTTTTTTTTTTTTTTTTTTTTTTTTTTTTTTTTTTTTTACGGGAGGAAAGGGATATGAACTAATGGAAATACTTCCGAAGATTGCTGACATTCCATGGCCGAGGCAAGGGTAAAGAATTCAAGTCTTCTAGGTGATAGGCTCCTGTTCCTGTGACAAATCGCACCCTGTACGGTCCTTCCCAGTTTGGCCCCAGCTTACCGTCGGTCGGGTTCTTAGTGTTGCCCAAAACTTTTCTGAGGACCAGATCTCCTTGTTGAAAGGACCTTGGTCGAATGTTCTTGTTGTATCCCTTTTTCAGTTGCTGCTGGTAGGAGGCTAACCTGATCATTGCTTGTTCTCTTCTTTCTTCTAGTAAGTCTAGAGCTTGGGATTGAGCCAGATCATTCCTTGTTGGTTCCCATTCCGACGTTCTGAGAGTGGGGAGTCCGATTTCTAATGGGATGACTGCTTCCGATCCATATGCTAATGAGAATGGGGTCTCCCCTGTTGATCTCCGTGGAGTGGTTCTGAAAGTCCACAGGACATTAGGTAATTCTTCCACCCATCTTCCCTTGGCATCTTCCAGCCTTTTCTTGATTCCGTCTAACACGGTTTTGTTCGAGGCCTCGGCTTGTCCATTACTCTGAGGGTATGCCGGTGAGCTGTACACGTTTTTTATACCGAGTTCTGAGCCTGAGCCTTGTCTTCGTGATTAAGGTTTACTGTGTGAATTGTGCCGGTGAGGTTTACTGGTGATCAGAGATGATAGTTTTGGGTATTCCGAACCTGAGTTATAATATTCTTCGTTTTTTATACCGACGAACTTGATTTACTGGTGAATTGTGTCCCATTATCAGAGATGATAGTTTTGGGTATTCCGAACCTGGTTATAATATTCTTCCAGACGAACTTGATTGAATCTCTGTCTCTGATGTTTGCCAAGGGTTCGGCCTCGACCCATTTTGTGAAATAGTCTGTAGCCACAATCAACCATCGTCTATTACCTGTTGCTTTAGGTAAGGGTCCGACCAGGTCCATGCCCCACTGTGCGAATGGCCAAGGACTTACTAATGGCTGCAGCTCTCCGGCTGGTTGATGAAGCGAATGTGAGAATCTTTGACATTTATCGCACTTTCTGACATAGTCCACTGCGTCTTTCTGCATGTAGGGCCACCAATATCCCTGGGTAAGAGCTCGGTGTGCCAGAGATCTGCCCCCAGTATGACTTCCACAGATGCCTTCATGTATCTCGTATAGCAAATCCTCGATAACGTCAGGGTGAACGCATAAAAGATAGGGTCCCGAGAAGGACCGTCGGTAGAGCTTCAAGTCCTTTGACAACCAGAACCTCGCGGTTTTCCTTCTGATAATTTCGGCTTCCTTTTTCTGTTCCGGTAGAACGCCCTCTTTAAGGTAGGTGACATAGGGATCCATCCAACACGGCCCAACTGTAATAGCATTTATGTAGTTCGCAGGTTGATCGGTGCTGGGCGTTGTGAGGGTCTCAATTGGTATAAAACGTTTAAAATCTGCACTCAGAACAGATGCCAACGTTGCCAATGCATCCGCGTGATTGTTCAAGTTTCGACCGATCTGTTCGATTCTTACTGTTTCGAAATCGGTCATGGCCGTCTGAACTTTCAACAGATAGGCCGACATACGCTCATCCCGAGCCATGTACTCCCCGTTGATTTGACTTGCTACTAACAACGAATCGCAGTAGACGATCAGACGTCTGGCTCCCAACGTTTTTGCCGATTTCAATCCAGCCAGGACTGCTTCATATTCGGCCTCATTGTTAGAAGTTTTAAAATTAAGACGAATCGATTGTTCAATCACGGTTTCATCCGGCGTTATTATGACCACCCCGGTTCCTGATCCTTTGGAATTGGAAGCTCCATCTACATACACCTTCCACCACCCTGTATGGTCGGGCGAGTCTTCTTGGGGCGTTGATTCGCCTAAGTTATTTTGTTCCGAGGTCGGTGCGAATTCTGCAACGAAATCGGCCAGCACCTGCCCCTTTATGGCAGTTCTTGGCAGATATTTTACGCCTAACGCACTAATCTTTGCTCCCCATTTCCAAATCCGTCCCGTGAAGTCGGCCTTGTTAAACATGGCTTGCACCGGGTATTGCGTTACCAAGTAAACGGTGTGTGCTTGAAAATATTGTGGTAGCTTGTCGGCCGCAGTGATCAATGCTAGGCCGACCTTCTCTAAAGGGGGATAGTGCGTTTCTGCCTCCGTCATAGTTTTGCTTGCATAATATACTGGACACTGGACGGTATCTTTGATTCGAATCAATACGGCACTTACAGCTCGGTCAGATACGGCCAAATACAGAAAAAGTGGTTCACCTGGTGTGGGGTTGGACAAGAGCAAGGAGGAAGAAAGATACCTCTTCAGATCTTCAAAGGCCGAAACGCATTTGTCGTCCCATTTGAAAGTAGTGCTCTTTTTCAGGAGTTGAAAGAAGGGCTGGCATCTGTCAGCGGATCTTGAAATGAATCGGCTCAAGGCTGCGGTCATACCTGTTAGGCGTTGGACTTCTTTGTGAGTTCGTGGTGCTTTTAGTTCTTGGATGACCTTGATTTGATCTGGGTTTACCTCAATACCTCTATGTGATACCATGAACCCTAGGAACTTTCCAGAGCCGACCCCAAATACGCATTTTGAAGCGTTCAATCGTAGTTTGTGCAGTCTTAATACCCGGAATGTCTCCGTCAAATCCTTTAAGTGGTCTTGAGACAACCTGCTTTTTACAACCATATCATCAATGTATATCTCCATTGTCTTCCCTATTTGATCTTTGAACATCTTAGTGACCATCCGTTGATATGTCGCGCCGGCGTTTTTTAGACCGAACGGCATTACTTTGTAGCAGTATATCCCCAGTGGGGTGATGAATGCGGTTTTTTCTCTGTCTTCGGCTGATAGGGCAATCTGATGGTACCCTTGGAAGGCGTCCAGAAAACTCATTCGGTCGTGCCCGGCTGTTGCGTCTACCAACTGATCGATCTTGGGTAAGGGGAAGGGGTCCTTTGGGCATGCTTGGTTGAGGTTGGTGAAGTCTACACATACTCTCCACTTCCCGTTTTTCTTTTTTACTACCACTGTGTTAGAGAGCCAAGTAGGATATTGGATTTCCCGTATTGCTCCAGCCTGCAATAGCTTCTCTACTTCCTTTTGTACTGCTTCTGCATGCACTGGAGCTGATCTCCTCGCCTTCTGTTGCACTGGTTTGGAGTGAGGATCTGTATTCAACCGATGTTCGATGTAATTGGGATCTACACCTGGTACTTCGTAGGGATCCCAAGCGAATACGTCCACGTTGCCTACGAGGAAGTCTATGAGTTCGGTTCGGTTGCCTGGACTGAGCTCTCGGCCGATTTTGAAATACTTCTCAGGATCAGAGGAGAAAATCACCGTATCTAATTCTTCACAGGACGAGTATGTCTCTGTGTGGGTATCCCTCGCCTTCTCTAACTGCTATAAACCCTTGGAGCATTGTGACACCATTTTCCCCTTTTTGTTTTGATTCTGGGGGATTCTGTTTGACCGCCGCCATGATGCACTGCTTGGAGGCAACTTGGTCGCCCTTAATCTCCATTATACCGAAATCTGTTGGGAAACGGAGTTTTTGATGGAAAGAGGAAGGCA
This sequence comes from Fagus sylvatica, assembly GCA_907173295.1. Lineage (NCBI taxonomy): Eukaryota > Viridiplantae > Streptophyta > Magnoliopsida > Fagales > Fagaceae > Fagus > Fagus sylvatica. Next base: position 39,029,377 of record OU015766.1, on the reverse strand, counting down.
CGGCTTTCAACCTGTGCAGCCATCTTCGTCCCATAATTGCTGTGTAGGGGGACGGTACGTCTATTACCACAAATTCGGTTTCCAAACTGATTGGTCCGGTATGGACGTTCAATGTGATCCGTCCCATTGGCCGAATGCTTTCTCCTGAAAATCCAACTAGAGGTGCGTCGTAAGGTTGCAGGTCGGTCTGTTTGAGACCTAATCCGTGAAACAAGTCTGGGTACATTATT
>OU015766.1:38996265-39029047 GCA_907173295.1 Fagus sylvatica | reverse complement strand
AGTTTGATTGGTTTGAAAGTAAATGTAGTTGTGGCTGTCACTCTGTGGTAATTCTACGTGTAGACTCATTTAACCTGTTACTTTTTGAATATAAAATTTTCTGGCTACTCTAAAAAGATGAAGATTCTTCTCATTCTCATTTATTGATTTTATTGATTCTAAAATTTATCATGGTTACTTACATTCTTCGAAGATCCCAACTGAGGTCCTGATAGATGTAAGTAAAATATGTAACACTGTTAAAATATTAAACACTTTTCCTAGGGATTCTATCTGCAAATGTGTATTTTTCTTGAATTAAGAAATTTTACAGCTAATTTCTGTGGTCAATTTGGTTACCATGTTTCATTCCTTTTACTCATCCTCCACTTGTAGGTACAACTTTGGATGGAGTCATGCGAAAGAGAAGCTTGAATCTGGGAAGCCTGGTAAAACTTAAATTTTCTTAAATTTCAGAACACTATAAACAGTTTATATTTATCTGTGAATGAAGTATGCACTTGAGGTTCAATATATGGCATATATGCTCTAATTATGTGTCAAATTTCTCTGACCTATTGGTCCTTTTAATTGTGCAGATTTGTTGAAAGGCTCTTTTTACGCAAATCCGATATTAGATAAGCCTACTACGGAGGTGTCTCTGATCCAACGGTAAGAGCAGCTAAGATCACGTTTCATTTTTTGTACTTCTGTCTTTTACTCATTGCTCAAGGCATCACTGTGGATTTATATGCTAGGTTAGAGACAAGTGATTTTTGGGCAAATTAGATGATTAAAATGGAAATATTATTCTTGATAATTATTCATATACAACTTTATATATTCTCTCTCTTTTTTGAACTAGTGGAGGCTCATTAGGCCTATTGGATACTTATCTGGAGTTTGCAGTCTCCCATCCCTTGACATCCCCCTCCCCCAATCCTTGGTGATATGTTATACACTTTTTTATAGACTTGCTATAAAACACTCAAGCTATTCTAGACCTGTTTGCATGCTTAGGCATTGTGTATACAATACATGGTTATCTATATGCCCAGATTTTCACCCACTATCTGTCTTGTAGGTATCCATCATACTGTGGGTCAAATATATGGCCTGATAGTGCATTGCCAGAACTTGAAGTGGGTATGTGATCAATTATATTTTTTCTTCTAAATTATTCTGCATGTATGGTGGACTGGTGGTTGTCTATTCTGATTTTTGTCTGACATTTCATATGACAGACCTCTGGATACATAAATGTAAAATTTCTGAGGATCCTCTGAACTACAGTTGTTGCTAGCTAATGTTGCCTATAAGTAGGCACTTATCATGCGAATAATACAATATGCACCGTCATGATTACCATGATGCTATAACCATCTGAGGCATCTTGATAGCAAAAACTGTCATAAAATGTCCTCAGTCATAAATTTGTTAGTAAATTGTTGTAATATTGTCCATGCAGTGTCTAATGGTTTCTCTGGAGTGTGTAGTCAGTTTATGGTTTTCCTTGTGTCAATATTCGTGCATGTTCTTATTGAACTTTAATACTGCCAGAGTATATTGTTTGTTATTGTATTACTTTTTTACTTGACTCAAGTAAAAGCTGGTGTTTGTAGAAGATACCGCCCCCTGAAGGTATTGCTGAAAAGGTTTCTCAAAGAAATTCAGTTTTAATGTGTATCTGTGCCAAACTTTATGAAGCAACTCTGTTTTTGTTTCACGTGCATGTTTTCTTCTTTCTTGTTTTACTTGTTTATAACATGTCTTTGTTTTAGAAAGTTAATGCATTTTATGCACATATTGATCCTTTGGTAGATCATCATAGCTTGAGGTAGTGATTAATGATGCCATGGTTTACGTAAACTCTTAAATTCCCTGAATGTTGTACAATTGCTAATCATCTATCTTCATTTGTAGCTTTTAAGGCTCTTGGAAAGCTGATCTTTGATGTTGGGTTGATGGTGGCATATCACTGCGACCGATATGGTAAGCTCTCAATATATGAGAATTTGGCTTTTTCATTGAGACATTGTGAAAGTGAGCTCTTGTTTTTCTAGGCCTCTCTTTCCATATATGTTTCTTGAACAGTTGAGAGTGTGCATATTTTTCCCCCAACACCTCCTCCTACCCCCCTCCCCCCCAAAAAAAAACCACCGTCATTTCTTTGCGGTCAAGGACATCATATCAGTACTCTGGAGAAAAGTTTCCTGGTAATTCAGATTGAGATCTCTGGCCGATGGTTCTCCCTTGCAAGATGAGAGCTTCCAGTTACCTTAAAATTATGTTCCAGGAGAAGATAATGCTTCAATCTGACAAGTAAAATATATTTACCTTTTCTACACATTAACAGACAGTTATGAAGGTTAATTCATAGTATTTTATATCAATTTGGCTGTGCTAGGCACTGGCCTGAAACACCATATATATTCAGCCCTTCCCAAGCAAATTGCCAACTGTAGCCTTCTTGTTGCTCTTGCCTTTTTTTTAGTTAATCTTTTTTGAACTATAATATGTGGTGGTTGTTCTTTATAAACTGTTGTGATCTATAGTGACCCTTTCATATTTTTATGATACTTGATTAGTATCTAAAGGAGTGAATATGCATGAAAATGAAGGCCTTGAAAAGATACTTCTTCGTTCTCGGTGCCATAAAGGGCGTCTGCTTTATTATTTTCCAGCACAAGATAGGTAATTTTATTTAATCTTTCTCATCACAATTTTTTTTTTTTTTCCATAGCAGATAAACTCAATGGGCTGAAGAGGTCCTTATATTTGGTAGTTACCATGTTCTTTCAGGCTTGTTAGTATTTTGATCAATTATGTGGCTACATTAAGAAGGACAAAGAAATTAACATGATTGAAATTATCAAATACATATACTCAAACTTCCTTAAGTTATCTCTTGGCTGCATGATTTCTTATAAATTATAAAATGTACATATCTTCTAAAATCTATTATGTGCATGTTTCTGGTGGAAGCTCTATCACTATACTACAGCAGGGCCCAGAGATGGGATCTTAGTTTTATGAAGTTCTTAAACTAAGATCCAGAAAAATACTATAAGATGATAGTGCATATGTAAAAGTGAAAGTCAACTTCATGTTGGGCAAGATCATTTCAAGGCAATGAAAGGCTAACATTTGGCCCAAGAAATTGGGCATGTAATAAGCAAAAGCTTTCCTTTTCAATTGTTGCTCACTTAGCTGTTATTTGTTTCTCAAGCTCCTTTAATGGGTCTCTAAAGTGATTCATATTCAGCTATATGATGTAGGTTTTGGTTTAAACGTCAGCTTAGGAAATTTCATGGGTAGGACTGAATTGTTTTTTGCTTAATGTTGAGTTGATGAGAGAGCAATCATAGTTGGGTAATTGCCTAATTGGATGGGAAATAATGCATCATTTAGGATTAGGGTATTTCCCTTGTCTGAAAAAAAAAGGGAAGAGTTTTAGGCTTTTAGCTCTAGTTTTGGACATGAAACATGAATCTTGTGCTGAAGAAAAATTTAATGCACTAGGTAAGACCTTTTTATAAAAAAAAAAATGAAATAAAAATAAGTACTTGATATTGTTCCTGTTTAGAAAGTAGAAACTATTCTTTTGGTAACAATTAAAAGAATAAATTTACTTGTAAATGGTGGGAATTGTTACTATATGTGTTTCTAAGGTAGAATAGTTGATTTTTGCTTTGACTTGCAGTAATTGTACCCAAGATGGTGACTCCATGTCATCCTGGTGTGGTTCGCATACAGACCATGGTTCACTGACAGGTGATTAGTTTTCTGCTCATCTACTTAAATCATTTCTTTCTTACCATTATGAGCTGCTTATTAATTTGTTAATGCACAAGGTATAAAATTGTGTAGTGCAATTGTCCTACATCCCTCCTATTTCCGATATGTTGTCTAACACGAACATAATGTTCATATCACTTTATTATATTGATGGAGTAAAAGATATACTTTTCTTAGAATACCTACACTAGAGTAGTCATTTTCATTATGTCTAATTTCTGCTTCAATTCAATATGTAGGTCTGACCTGTGGCATGTTTATGAGAGATGCTGTAGAATTACCTTGCCCTGATAGTGCTGCTGGCCTTTATATTAGAACACGAACTGACCAAATTGTCAAAGTATACTTTCTTGTTCTTGAAATTCCAGTAATGCAAGAGGCAACCAATGATGACAAATGTTCATCATTGCTTGTTTCAAATTTCTTCAGTGCATATTACATCTATTCTAGGAGTTGTAGCTTTCCTTTATTTGAAATTATTCATGTCAATATAGCAGGATGGGACATATCTTCAATTGATTTTCCAAGACGTAGAAATTCAGGGGTACATTGGTTAAAATTTTCATGAAGTATCAGTGCATCATAAAATTGGTGTAACTTGAATAACTTACAACTATTATGCTTTATAGAACTGGATATGGATATAGTTATTTATAGTAACTGGGGTTCTTTTTATGTGTTAGGTTGTCTTTGGAGAAGATGAAATAGCATACCAAATTGGTGAAACTACTGAAATACTGTCAAGAGGTTATCTTTGTGCAACACCTCATTGTGTTCAGGTACTTTCTGTCATTCCATTATTGGAATGTATTGGAAAGATTTCAGTACAACTTATGTTATATATATGAGTATGTACATGCACATCATGGTGTATATCTTACAGTATCCCTCCTAGTTTTTCCAAACTTTTGAGCTTAAAAAATTAATTTTAAATGTAGTAACTCCAAATATGCAAAATGGTGTTATTTTTGTGGAATCGGGGTTTAGTTCAAATGTTTTGACATATTCAGCTGCCAGACATAAAAATGTGATTTGTTGAATCACTTTTGAAAGAAAATCATGAAAATTTTCTTTTTCCTTCCTGTACTGTGAGGATCTCTCATTTCTCTAAAATATGATAGTAAAATGTTATCATGATGATGTATTGATGTACATGTGTCTGCATAATGAATAGATTTCTCTCTTGCTTTTGTCTGGTTTCTGTTGATATATTGCACACATCAATATAGGGACGGTGGTCCTATCATACTGGTGAGGGAGCATGGTTGCTTCTGTAACTTGAACCAAGTTTCAATTTACTTGAAATGATGGAAGAGACATTTTCTACCATAGTCCATAGATGTAGGAGTTAGGACACTGTAATAGGTGGTGATTAGCACAGCGTGGGGCTGAATTCAATTACATATTGTGTTCATTAGGTTTGAGGACCAAAGATCTTGCACCAGTCTTTTAGACCAAGGCACAATTCTGTTTTAAGTAGTGAAAAAAAAAAGTCCTGTTTATTTCCTTTTTATTGTTTCTGCTCAGTTTCTTTTGTCAAATTGTCCAATAAATTTTTTTTTTCTTGTCACTTATTGATGTTAGGCACCTAAAGGACAGAAGGCTTCTGGTATCGATCGTTCAACATTTGCGTTATTCATGCAACCAGACTGGTATATTTATTAATAATGTGAAAGATAAGCTTTGTAGATTGACCTGACTTGTGCCAGAATAATTGAACCTTGACCAAAAATATGTGAATGATGATAAATCTTGTCTTGTAGGGATGAAACCCTTAATTTTCCTGATGATGTGCATATTCATAAAGAGGTATGTATTTTCAATTCTAATCCCTCAATAATTTGGCATGTAAGAATAGAAAATTCATGGTGTGCAAAAAAGTCTATTGGCAGTTGTCATTACGTAGGTACGACCTGAAAATGTTTATTGAAATTAGCTTTGCCCTTAAGTTTTATATCATATGAAAATAGTAAATGATAAGGATATTGATATAGGAAGCTTAAAGATAATTTTAGAAGTCGATTGTATTTTTGTTATTGGTTCATTGCATTCTGTTTTAGGTCTTTTTAGTTAATTAGGTTATTAGTATTTTATTTTATTTCCTAGAGTGAAGGTTTTTTCTTTCGTAATTCAATAATTGGCTTTTAGTCAATTAGGATTTAGGATTAGAGTTTTGTCCAAGTAGTCTATATATGTGTGCTATTGTACTCCAAGGGGAACAAATTCATGGTGAATAAAATTTGTATGAATATTTTCCCAATGCCTCGGTGTCAATTAGACAATCCTAAGTACCGGTTCCTAGGTTTTGTATCCCTATTTGGTGTTGATTTCAAACAATCGAGGTGTTGTTCCTAGGTTTATTTTTATTTTTTCTGTTCTTGTTGATTGATTCTCAATCCCCTTTGAGAATATGTGCAGTATGAGATTTGTTGGTTGATTGACTTAAGATGTGCCCATGGCTCACTATTGTTTCAGGATTATCTCAGGAACTTGGCTAATTTTTAACTCAGCCAATTTTTTATTTTTATTTTTTTATTCCCATAATGTAGACTTTTGATACCATTCCTGCAGTATAAAAGGTTCTCTCTCGATTATTCTAGTTAAATTTTACTAGAATATGGATAATTACAAATTGATCCTAATTTTAACTCATGATTGATTTTTGACTCTAAATAGAGTCATATTTTTTTTTTTTACTAGTAAAGATCAAAATTTTATTATAAAAATGTTACCCCCAGTACACAGGATGTGTACAGAGGAAAGCAAACAATTAAGATAAATTACAAGAGTCTAAGAACTCCTCAAAAGAGAAAAAACCAAGACTGGTGTCCACTCAAACAAAGTCCTAAGAAATCTGGATTTAATCTCCATTGATGTAACCTCATGGCCCTTAAAAACACAATTATTACGTTCACGCCAGAGCACACATCAGATTTCAGTATCAAGTGCTTGCCTCCGGTCTGATTTCCTGAATCCTGTTCCAGGAAAGTAGAAATTAATTGCTAGAATATCAAATTTCCTAAATCCTATTCCTAGAACATAGAAAGTAATTACCCGACAGGGTGTAGTCTAGTGATAAGAAATTTGAGATGAGCTGTAGACTAAGACATTTTGGGTTCAATCCCCACTAGAAGCTTCCTTTGGATTACCCGATACACAGTTCTTGCTAGTGGGGTCATGTATCCAGGACTTACTACCCAATGGTGGGTCTAAAGGACCCAGCTTTGGTGAATGGTGAGGTTCCTCATCAATCAAAGAAAAATAAAAAACATAGAAAGTAATTTGCTGGTTTCAAGCTTTAAGCTTTAGCTGTCATTTAACTTTGTAGAATTTTGGATTGTGGTTACCCAGGTTTTGCTTAACCTCTGATGAAAAGATTTGAGGCATGTTTTGAGTCCACCATGAGATTACTTGAGCTAATTACCTCTTGTCCACATGACATGTCCATGATTATTTTCCTTTTATAGTAAATAAGTACTATTATTAGTTGGGTCACTCGGGTGGACTATTTCTTATGCAATTTGGATTCAAGTATTACTTTTTAGTATTGTGATCATTTATTTAATTTTTTCCTCAGTTCTTCTTCTTCTTCTTCTTCTTTTCCAGCTGATATCATCAAATGGTGCTCTTACTTTTGGAGAGTATACTGAGAAGCTTCTTGATAAATATTACCACCTGAAAACATAAGGGCTTGTATATTTTGGCCGAATAGTGTTCATTCGTAAATAAATGTTCTCATATTAGGGAGAACTATTAAACGATTCATAATATATAGTATTAACTTTTCCATTTGCAAAAATTCACTTCTTTCTGCGGAAGATTTATAATAGTTATATTTTTCCATTGTTTGCTCGTTTGATACAGTTTGTTTTTTCAACTTTTTGAAATTATTGTACTTAGAAAAAAAAAGTTTAAAAAATCATACTTTAAAAAAGTGTTTTGCAAATGGGCACGCCTATTTGATAAATTCAGTTTACTATGAGTGACAAGACTATTGGTCAAGGTTTTAATGACTTTTTCGGGACAGGAGCTTTTAAAGGATTGGTAAATCTTATCTAATAGAATCCTTTAGACTGGTGATATGCCAAAATGACATAAGACTCTATTTGTTTTGATGTAAATGTAAAATGTTTTTAAATGTAAATAATTTATTTATTTTTTTTTTTTTCAGTGTTTGTTTGCATTCTAGGAAAATGCTCTGGAAAATATTATATACTGTGTTTTGGAGCAACGTAAAACAAAACAATAAAAAAAACCCACACCCAAAACCATCGGAATCGACCAAAAATGAAAACCACCACCTCGAGCCACCCCGCAACCCACCATGAGCCACCCTGCAACCCATCACAAGCCAAATCCTCACCGAAATCGACCCAAAACCCACCCCACAATCCATCAAGACCCATTGCACAAAACCAAAAATCAAACTCCAAATCAATCAAATCCCATCAATTTCGACCCACCGGCAACAATTAAACCCATCACCGGCAAAACCATAACCCAGAATCGGCAACAATTAAACCCATCATGATAGATCTGGTAAATCTTAAAAACAAAAACCTAGATCTCGTGCTCGTGTTTCTCGCCTCACTTTGCCTTGCAACGTCTCACCAAGCTTCATCGCGCCTCGTCGCGACGTGCTTTGTCAGAGATTCGAGCTCGTGCTCGCAGTTCATCTGGGATTTGTGTGGGTGAGAGATTGAACAAATTGTGAGGGTTTTGTGAGGGGGGTTGTGCGAGAGAGAGGTGGCTCGGGGAACTGGACAGGGAGTTTGGGAGAGAGGGAGAGAGAGCAGGAGGCGTGAGTGTGAGTGTGAGGCGCGTTTAAAGAAAATGGTTTACAGAAAAAAATTTCGTAAATTATTTTCCGTTTTTTTCCAAAGGGTTTTCTAGTCAACGTAATTGATTTGTAGGTTGACCAACATTTTACAACGAAACAAACATATGTAAATATTAAAAATATTTTACGAAGAATATTTTACAATAAAACAAACAGAGCTTAAGTTACAGTTTTTTTTCGCGGTGCAACAAATACAAAAATCTTAAATCTTTGTATGTCATTTCACCCCCAAGATTTGCTTGTTGGATGATTGAAGCCAAATGAATAGATAATTTTTTTTTTTTCACGAAGTCAAATGAATTGATTTGTTAGTGACAACAAAATCAACAAAATGATTAGAAGGATAATCTAATGAGGATTAGGTGGGGCCCCGAATCCTTTGATGTTCACTTTATCTTGGCTATTACGAACAAAAGTTCTTTTAGTATTCTTTCTCCTGGTCAATCAAAAAAACAAAAAAATGAAAAACGAATTCTTTCGGTGTGAATTAACATAAAATACTCTTTAACTTTATTAATAAGCAGAATACAAGTCACACTTCACAGTTCATAAAGAGTCGGCCGAAATTCCCAAAATATTGCGGTACGAGCAGCCCCAAATATCGCTGGCCTGACTTGTAGGCAAATTCTAGCATAAAGTACTTTTTAAAAAAAATAAATTTGCCTATTCATTTTCAAATAGAACTCATCTTCATTTTTTTCTCTATAAAATATTATTATTATTATTTTAATCTTTCATAGTTGCACTCATCTACCCTTCTATCTCTTCACCACATCGGCCGCTTCGGCTCTTCGCCCACCCACATCACATCAGCCTCTTCATCCAAAATACCTTTTGTTATTCACACAGTTGCGGCTTCAAGAGCAAAGCTCTTCGACTTCCAAATAGGAATGGCAACGGATTGAATTTAGGGTGAAATAAGTTTTCAAACCCAAATTTTAAAATGTCTACATATTAAATTCTATTTATCTTACCATGAGTTAAGTCAAATAAGCTCAAAATAACCTAAAATGTAACATCTAAAATACTATTTAATAATAAATTTGATTCATAACCTTTCCAATACCAAACACGATGAAACTCAAGTGCAAAAAAATTATTACTAGAAATTGTTTTAAATGATCGAGATTAAAAGTTATTAATAAAAAATTATTTTTTTATTTATAAATTCGAAATAATATGTTAAAAAAATAAATTTTAATCTCGACTATTCAAAGTTATTACTGTATAAATTACTGCATGGGTCTCAATCCGGACACACATACCAGTCCACCCTCTCAAATACTCTTGACGAGACAAAACAAGTTTGGGCGGCCTCCTAGAAGGCTAGAAGAGCCGGAAAGAAAAACGTGGGAATAAGCAGTAATGACAACAGCGCCACGTCGGATTGATGAGGATAGGAGCTAGTGGAGTAGGATATATTTGGCAACTTGTATCTCACACGGCTTTTCCTCGCTCTCAACTCTCTAGCAATGTTCCATAATACCCCTATAGCTTTTTGACTAAGAAATTGTCTTCTATTGTGAAGTGACCCAATTGACCTCTTCAGCTTTGAGAGTATGTTTTACATTTTGGCAAAAGAAGCTTTATTAAAAAAAATTGTGCGGGTCTATTTTCAATTATTAATTTTATTGGTGACCGATAAAAAATTAAAATAATTTTATTGGTCATTTCATGACCTTTCACCAAAATTGTAGTGTAAAATCTTATGAGAGTCAATAAGGACAGGGTCATATTTTTTTCGAGTTATTGATTTAAAAATGCATCTCATTCTTAAAATATATAACCAACTCTAATTAGGGAATGTTCTTAATATTATTTTTTTCCATCCTTAATTAACTTGTAAAGACAAAAACAAAAAGTCAAGCTTCCTTTACTTACCCTTAGCAAGACAAATGTTCTAGCCTAATTTCAGACTGGAATTTAAAATCAATCTTACATATAAGGTTTGCCATCTTCACCTTTTTCAACTTTACTTTGGCATTAATTCCTCTTTTAAAACCAAATTGGAATACCAAAAAAAATAAAAAAATCAGGGGTGATAATGTCAATTCAACACAAAAGGGTATTTCTCTAATTCCACGAAATGACATCAATCTGAAAAAATGGGACCATAGTGTCCAACTGTCCAAGTCCTTGAAGCCTATATAGCCCACCATTTGTGCCAAATCTAACTCAATTCTTTTCTTCCTTTTGTCACCAAACTCTCCCAATAGCCATGTCTATTTCTTACTTACCCACAAAATTCCAAGGCCGCCGGAGAAATCGCAGGAAAACAGGTTTTCGAAAGCGTTGTGTGCTTATGCTAAAGCAACAAAAAACCAGGTTCTACATCCTTGGACGTTGCGTATCTATGCTCTTGTGCTGGCACGACCACTCTATCTCAGATTAGCTCAAAGTTGCTTTCAATTCATGCTGTCATATGAAGCAACCCATTTGAATGGTCCAAGCTCAAATACCTTCAAAAGCTACAGTGAGATTGGAGAATGAAATTGTATAGCACAAAAATTGGTCAAGGCCAACCATACAACGCACATGGAGCAGAGGAGCTGCTTTTCATCAAAGGAAAATGATACACCTGCTTTGTTTTGATTTAAATTTATTTGGTGTAATTTTTTATTTTCCTTGAAGAGTTATGGATATCCTATCCATTTTTTTTCAATTAGTGGTGCGTAGTAATTGCTATATATGTGTATTATATATGATACGAGGGATGCAATTGAAGTCACGTTCCTAATTAATTGAAAGGCCAATGACTTTTAGATCTATTTTGAATCAAAGAAACAGAATAGATATGAATTGTTTTAGTAGGATATGTCGCATGTGTGTTATCTGATATTTTGGCTGATAATTGAGGAGAATCCAACAGTATAACTTCAAAACGTTCACATTAGTAACAGTACCAATATGAATGCTGAGTAATTTGCGTAATTAATCAAATAGAATGTGAAATTAAATAGTATATAATACCCATGATGTGATGGAAGATTCGAAGTCTATGATATTTTAAAAAGCAGTGCGGCTGCACAATGATACGAAATCTAATTTGATTTTGAGTTTCTTGGTTGTTACAACTTACAAGTCGTTATTAAAAAAACAAAAAAAGGAAGTGTGAATCCAAGCTTAAAGCCGTTGAAGAATGGTAGAGAGCAATGCTTTTCATTGACTAAAGGCAAAACCTGAGTGTGTTTCCATAATATCTGAATTCACTTGTAAACTTGTGCCAACAATATGTTTTTTTTTTTTTAAACAACATATTTTTTAATTAATTCAAGTAAGGAGATAAGTGAATAAAATCCTATAAAAACATAATTTCCAGTTGCAAAACTCCCAAAATAATTTAGTATAAATTCTCGTCTTAACATTAACTTGTGTCATAATAAAAAAGTAAAATTCACAAAATTTTGAAACCCAAGACTTGATTTAATAATTAATGGTTCCTAAGACCTTTGATTCAAAACTTATAACTAGCATCTTAGGACAATCTTCAAGAAAAAAAACTCTATACAATCATTAGTGCCCAAAAAAAAATTCATCCATAAAATTTTGTATATTACTTGTGCCTAAATAACCCAATATTGATGACATGTTTTTTATTTTTATTTTTTGCTGAATGATAACATGTTATTTATCCACTTGACATTTTTATAGGAATCCATTTTCGCAAAGCTTCGTTAGGATCTCCGATCTCCATATACATATAAAGGCGCAATCATAAACGTATAAAGGTATTCCAAAGTACTCCACAAAATCGTTTTATTACCAAATTAATTAATACTTTAATAGTGTTAATGGAGTTAAGAAATAATCAATGCATAATCAGGTGGACTCCTCCTCCTCCTCCTCCTCCTCAAGGATGCAACATGGTCAATGACTCAATATTGATGCCGTTGAAACACAATCATTATGGGGGGTTAATACTTAATACTCCAAACACTATTGCTGAAGGTAAAATAAGTCACCAGGCCCACAAGCCAAGTCATTCACCAAGATAGTTATCCCACCTAAAGCATAGACTGCATTGTCAATAACCTAAGCCATACGTAGCCGACCTAAATGTATTCACACAAATTAGTCTACTGCAACTATTGGCTCAAACATTCTATGCCTATAATCCATATTTATTTATTTTTTCTTTCTTTTTAAGTAATAAGAGATTGTTAATTAATAATATGCAAGGAGCCTAACTGATCCTCATTACATATGGAAGCAAAATTTTGAGGACCAATACAAAAATTCAAAAGATCCCAAGACAAGGTTTGGAGAGACCATATAGCAAGAACATGAGGGGCTCTATTGGCACTACGCCTAACCCATTTGAGCCTCCACCAAACAAAACCTTCCATAACACTAAAAAAATCCATGATAGCAAACTAGATTTGTCACAGATTGCTCTTAACATTAAACACAGTCTAAACACACTCTCTACAATCAGATTCAATAATCACAGCTGAGAACCCATGTAAGATAGCAAGATGCCCAACCCAAATAATTGCTTTCGCTTCGACTTGGAGAGGGATGATGGTATTCACCTTTCTAGAGAAAGCAAAAACTAGATTTCCTCTCCAATCTCGGGCAACAGCAGCAATAGAAGAGAAATAAAGGTCCACAGCAACATCGCAATTGATTTTAAAAACTCCATCATTATGTTATTCCCATTTGACAGCCCCATAGTCTACCCCATCTATGCCTATATCCTAATCCCACAAAGTTAAGGGGGACAAACTTTTTTTTAATTAGATCTTCAATAGACTTTTGGGCTTCTAAAATATTCTTCAATCAATAATTAAATTTTGTTTGCATACTCGTAGATTCTAAAATCATATATTAAATTAAAAAAATATGGTCTCCAACACAAAGCTATGATGGCAGTAGAAAATCAATTTCAATAATAAACACAATTAAAAATGACGTGACATTACATTACATATATTAATAATCCTGATTATGAAATTAATTAAAGAGTATTCTGGTTGCCACGTTTTACAAATTCAATCCCTTATACAAAATTGGGCCTCTTAACCCAAGCTTCCACAAATGGGCTTGAATTGAACACCTCGATATTGGGTTTAAACCTTAAAAGTATCTCATCCCACCCAAAAACCCCTCCTGGATTTTGATTCTTTCTCATCCGCTTAAACCCTCCTCTTTCTCGTTCTTTCTCAGCCAAACTCTAGCTACTGCTACAATAATTGCACTCCTTGTCCTCTTATCAAGGTCCACATTACAATATATATATTTTACTTTTAATTTCAAGCTTTACATTTTAACCCCTACACTCCTTTCATTTTATTCAGTGGTAAATTAATCTCTAAGCAAATGTTGGATGAAAGCAAGTTTGATGTGCACCTGAAATTGTGGGCACTTCGTATCCCTCGTGAGCTTTGCAAGGTTGCCACTCGAATTCTAAACGGGTATGCCTTTGTACACTTTATGTGTGTGTATATATATATATATATATATATATATATATTTGTATTTTGGGAATTTAAGAAAATGTTGGTGTGGCAGGTATTTGCTTGACAAGGCTCGAGTTAAACCTATTACGGAAGATCCAACATGTGAGAAAAACCGTTACGTGATATTATCTGAGAAGGTTCAGAATCCTGGTAAGAAATTAAGAAACGGTAAAATGTATGAATTGGTCTCATTTTTGTGACAATGGATAAAAATGAAATTTTTTTTACTAACAATTTTTAATTTTGAAACATCTATTCGAAATGATCATAGTGTACTGTTGTGAAGTTATGAAGATTAGAATGTTGAAAATTTTATATGCCTGTCGAGTTTCTTTGTATTTCGAATGTGTTTATCGTAGTGTTTACCGAGCTTCATTGGTTGCTTTGGTGATCTCCTTATATCATATGGTAGACCGTTTATGGTAAGGAGTTTAGTTGAGCCTCACGATACGAAGATGGCGTGTTTTTGTTGCCATGAGTTGTTGTGAAGTCTGACTGGTTGGCCATTATGATCAAGTTACTTTTGCTTAGTTCTTGAAGCACATTGTTGCAATTATTGTTACTTGCTTTTTTTGATGTCATGGACTTGTGGTGCCATGGTTTTTAATCATTTATGTTAGTAGACTATGTACTATGCAGTGTTTAATTGGATATGCTTATCTGTCACTGATAGAAAATTTTCTACTATGGGGCAGATTTATCTGATATTCCGGACAATAAACTTGATGAACTGAAAGGTTCATGCAAGATTGAAGTAGTTCCCTATTCACTAACACTCGGATATTCCTATTGGGGTGCAGGTTAGTGTGATTCTCTGCAAATTATATGGATTTTTTTTAAACATCTTTCTTGTTAATCTCCTTTTTTAGTTATTTATAGATTTTGGTACTAAAACCTTGAGGATTGGCTCGTGACTCTAAAATTAATTTGATCACACTGTACTACTGCCAGTCCTGTTCTCAGTTTGCACGTGCAAGCATCAAAAGGACTATATTTAAGAAAATAAGGTAATATATGGTAAATCAATATTTGCAATGTGATTCCTGAGAATAGAAAGTATTCTGAGGAATGGTTAGGTTGCCTTTTATTTACTGTTCATGGGTCTTTCTCATGTGTGTGCGAAATCAAATATATGTTCTGATTAATATTTCAAATCTGATCATTTCTCATGAACACATACAAGGACATCCACATGTCCAGATTTTGGGCAAGGGAAACTGTGTTTGATACACTATATCTTATTTATATTTTTAAGCACCGAGGACTATGCATGTATTGAACTACTTGGATGTCTTCATAATAATGGTGTTTTATTTGCATTCCAATTTTATACAATGTGTTGACTAATGGACGACTGGTTCTTTTGATTGTAGATCATGTATTGAAGCAGATTCTGCCTCCTGGAGTGGAGGTGCCTTCGTCATTTGAAACGATAGTTAAGTATTCAGTTTATGTTATACTTTTTTTTTGCTAGTCACTATATGTGTTCATTGCTATGTGGCTTACTAGTTACCTTACTACACACAGCACACAGCTTGGTTTGTCTTGCTTATTGTATATTTTCTGTTTACAACACCAAAACCTCCTTTTCTGATCACTTAAGATGAATTAACATTTCTTCATACTTATACAGGTCACATTGCTCATCTGAATATACATGAGGAATTACTTCCCCAAAAGGATGTTATTGCAAAGGTTATCTATGATGTATGTTTTCGCTTTTGGACTTTTGAAAGACTTTGCTTTTGTTTTGTATATATGCATGGAATGCTGTCGTACACTTACAATGGATGTGCCATTTTCTTTATTTCAGAGGATACTTTGTCCCTTCTAATTGCTTCTGCAAGTCATTGTTGTAATTTTTAATTTTTCTTTGTTAATCTTGTGGTCTCCTATTGGGCAACCATTTTTGTATAGGTCATCGTAGTTGTGAATCTTTCTCAGCAATTTTATTTCAACTATTTGTAGTTTCAACCTGTGAATTTGCATCAGTAGTTTTTATTTTTTATATTTTAATCTTTCATTTATATCTGCAGAAAAATTATCCAAGAATCAAAACTGTTGTTAATAAAGTTGGTACAATTACAAAATGAGTTCCGTGTGCCAAATTTTGAGATTCTTGCTGGACAAAATGATATGGTTACTGAAGTGAAGCAATATGGAGCAACTTTTAAGCTTGACTATGGATTGGTCTATTGGAATTCAAGGTTAGAACATGAACACATGAGGCTGGTTTCTCAGTTTCGAGCAGGGGAGATCATTTGTGACATGTTTGCTGGTATTGGTCCTTTTTCTATTCCAGCAGCACAGAAAGGATGTGTAGTGTATGCAAATGACTTAAATCCAGATAGCACTCGTTATCTGAAGATCAATGCAGAAATCAACAAAGTTGATGATCTTGTTCGTGCATACAATATGGATGCAAGAAATTTTATTTCGCAATTGATGGCAGTGCCAGATAGTGAGATCAAAACAGAACCTGATGTTCCCCAGTGTAGAACTTGTGAGGAATATGAGATACAGGTGAACGAGGAATCAAAGTCAGAAAATGGGAGGCAGACTGGTGATACTTTTGTCTAAATATATTTCCAATCTCCCTGTAGGTGTGGCATGTTACTACATGGTTTCACTCACATCTTCTATTTCTTGCAGTTGAGGTGAAGGAAGTACCAGATAATGTTACAAGTAATCTGGAGTGTGCACGTGGTTCAAGTAGGAAAGCAGATACATCTGTATCTGCTGCAGTTAAAAGATCTTCAAGCAATTGTCAAGAAGGTATCATATACACTAGAATCAGGCTTTGGGCCATTACTAATTTTGATGCAGCGTAGTGTCCCTTATTGTGTCTTGTATCTTCAACACATATGCAATTTACCTTTGCCTAGCCAAAGAAATGAAAAGGCCTTTATTATTATGTCGCTAGTCTATATATTTAATAGCTATATTTTTACTTTGTGTTTTTTCTCCACAGTGAATGAGAGTGCTGATGGAACTGGTACCTCTGTAGCTGGTCGAAGAAAAGGAAGCACAAATAAGAGGACGAGGGGCTCTGAGATTTCAATTGCCAAGACTTGGGAGCATGTTGATCATGTTATTATGAACCTACCTGCTTCTGCTCTTCAATTTCTTGGTAAGATGCCTTTGCACCAATCATCTCTATAATGGATCAGTTGACCATTTGTTCTATTGGGTAAATATCCTTTTTTAGTTTGATTGGTATATTTGTTGGCATATCATTTTGTCATTCTCATTCTTAGTATTTAGAAGACCAGACAACAAATGCCATCAATTGCTGGATAAAGCTTTTATTTTGTTGTTACTATAGTTAGAAGTTTGTTATATGTTTCTTTGTAGTCATGTTTTCTCTTGAACTTTTGTTCCATAGCTAGTAAGATTTAGTGACTGAAGTCAAACTTTGGATTTTCCTCAGATGCATTTAGGGGCATAATCAAGAGGAAATATTGGAAAGGATCTCTTCCTTGGATTCACTGCTATTACTTCATGCGGGCAAATGAAACCCAAGAATTTATAGTTTCAGTAAGTTTATTCTGGATAAATGAATTGGTATTTCTTTTTGTTCAACTTTTTATCTATTCTGCTTATTAATTCCTGTTAAGTCCTTTAGGATGGTGATGTTTAAGTTCTTTGACCTTTTCTCATGGTTAGACATACAGTATTTCATGACGTGGTTGGGATGGGACCCTAGTGGCATTGCTCTTATCACATTTACCTCTCCCAACCTGCTAGTTTTAGTTCGATTTCAGTGAACATTTCCAGTTCAGTTTAGGAAGTTCTCTTGATTTCTTAATGCTTTTGTATTTTGATTTAAAAGCTTTTCCAACTATTTTGCAGGAGGCAGAGTCTGCCTTGAATGCCAGTATACAAGATCCAATATTTCATAGGGTTAGGGATGTGGCTCCAAACAAGGTATCGATATTTTTAAGATCACATTTTATTTTTTACTCGATTGACACAATCATGTCTTCATGGGCCTATATTATATATATATATATATATTCCTTTTTAACTTTGCTTTACCATGCAGGCAATGTTTTGCTTAAGTTTTAGGCTGCCAGAAGCATGCTTCAATGAAGATAACACTGACACTATCATTCATTCTGCTGCTGGAGAGTGATTAGTACTCATAGAATTCTCAGGCTTCTTGGTTGAATTAAACTATGTATTTGTGCACCAACTCTAATGTAGCAGTTTTTAAAGCTGTAACTTATACATACAAAGGAAGAATTAGAGGGAAAAAATGACAGAGTGAGGAAAGCCGAGCATGATCTGAGATATGCAGCGTTGCTGAGTTCAGAGATTGAAGCAGCATGATGCACTTGGTTGACAAATCGAAATTCATGTTTTTCATTGTAAAAATTAGTTCTTCTAGGACATGCAATCAGCAGGGCAAAGGATGGCCCAGTTCAAATCTAGGTCGCCCTTAGTGCCAATAATCTTTTCATTCTTTGGGGTAAAATATTTTGTTGATATCTTTGCCTTCAACAGGATTCTGCGTGTTAATTTTTTTAAAAAAAAAAGAGATGAGTAGATCCATTAGGAAAAAAGAAAGGCAAATATGGTTTTGATCTTACAATATATATAATTTGATTTTAAAGTTTGAATAAAAATCTTCTATCTGATTTTCTGTGTTCTACTTTATTCTCCATCATTTGTAATATAACACATGTATGATTTTTTTTAATATATAAATATAATTTGATTTTAAAGTTTAAATAAAAATCTTCTATCTCATTTTTTGTGTTTTACTTTATTCTCTATCAATTGTAATATAACACATGAATGATTTTTTTCTATTTTAAACTTAAGTTATTTTGTAAGGAAAAAAAATAACACGTGCTATATTCCAAATTGGATTCTAAAAGTTTGCCTCATTTTTCAATTTGGTCCTTGGAGGCTCTATTTTTATTTTTTATTTTTATAAAACTTGGAGGCTCTATTTGAAGTTAGTAAAATGATTTAATTTATTCACTGTGTCATGTCATGTGATTAGGTGCATTTGTAATTAAAAAAAAAAAAAATAATACGGCTTAAAAATTACACCAATGGTTTAAGTAGATTAAAAGTTGACACATGGTGAATTTAAACCTCAATTTGTTGAATAATTCTATATTCTAAGTTTGGTTGCTAAGAAAGGGCAAATATAAGAATATAAAAAGGAAAAAATGGGTAACCATTTTATAAACTTTTGAAACTCTAGTCTTAGGGTCCAATTTTGGAAATGGGACAAACTAAATGTTGTGTTTGGTTGAGATGAAAAAAGAGATGATGGAAAAAGGGAAAAGAAATTTGAAGGGTAGATAGAGGTTTTCCTCCACTTGATTAAGGAAAGGAAAAAGAAAAAAGAAAAAGAAAAAGAAAAAAAAAAGAGAAGAAAATTGTGATGTGGGGGATTTTTCAACCTGGCCCACCATTTTCTTCCTTCCAAAGTGGGTGGAAAAAGTGAAAAATTGAGGGTGTTAGTAACATTAGTACCTTCAAAAGCTTTGCCGTTAATTTGCATAGCAGAACTAGAAAGTAGAAAGTCATTTTCATCATTCCTGAGAACACTACCCCAACAAATAAGTATCATTCTGAATACAGTGTTGTACACGGAACTTAAGATAGAATCTGTACTTTAGTTATATAACTTATTTCATGAGTAATGTGATTTGTTTAAATAATACATGTAGATGGTCTTATTAGATATCACGTAGTGAGTTATAGCAAGTTGATTAAACCATTTTTGATTTATTAATTGTCGAATTTACTATAGCTAGACTTAATGATCCTAAAATCAATTGAAAGTAATCAAAAACAATCATTCCATGTGACTTTATCTAATAGGAAAAGGCAAGGGGCACAAAAAATTTCACCGAAAATTTCAGAACTCTTACTCATTTTAGTGTGTTGAGGTCTGGCCAAGTGATCTTAATATGGGTAAAGTATATTTTTTTCTTAAAAAAATCCGTGCCTCGTTCTATCTAATAAACAATATTTGGTATTTTAAACACCAAGCAAACTCAAGAAATGAGGCTGTATAATATAAAAAGCAAGATGAATTTTGAGCTTGTGAAGTTTTAAAACTTCGCTCATAGCTCCAGTTCTAACGCTAAGGAAAGTCCAGGACATGGAAAGTGGGAAGAGACCACTTTCTAAGAAATTCTTGGAAAGACATGATTCTCTAGAAAGTTTCATTTGGAGAATCACGACATGATATTATTAAAATTCCATCTTGAAGAGATAAAAGCACAGGTCTCTTTATCTTATATGCTTTTTCCAGGTTCTCCCTTTTCACACAAGTTTGTGGCAAGTACCTGGAAACAAGGGCGAATTCCATATTAAAAACAATATGAAAAATTGGAATCCAAAAGTTGAACTTCTCAATTCTTTTTGGAGAAAAAGAAGTACAAGTGAAGTCCGGATGTTAAACATCCGAATTCACATTGGGATGAAAACAAATTAATTAATTTTAATTTGGATATTCAACATCTGGGTTCCACTTGACATCACTTTTACAGATATCACATATGCACAAAATCCAAATCTTGAAAAACCGGATTTCATGCAATCACACTTGAATATCCGGATTTCTCACATTCATAATTTGTCATCTTCAAACTTCAAACTTCAAAAGTTTAATTTATTTTTTATGAACAAATTATTTTACAAAGTTCAACCATCTTATTGTTATTTTTGAGACTCTCTAGGAAACAAATTGAAAAATGAGGCAAAGACTGCAAAGTACCAAAAGTTATGATAACCCAAAAAAGGAAAAAAGAGAAAAAGGAATAGATGGTGGTGGAGGGGTCTTTGAAGCTCAAGAGGTAATTTTACAATTTCGTCACTGTCAAGTCAAGTGTCGAGCTCTTTCAACAGGTCATGAAAGCAATAAAAACAGTAATAGTAAGAACCCTGCATGCCCTTTCAATTCCAGTTGTATAAAGAGGGATCGATGATAGGCTGTGGCTTAATTGTCATGCCACTCAAGACTTTGGATAAGAGAAAGAAAAAAGAAAGAAAAGATTTCTATATCATGCAACTTGTTACTAAATTTAACTTTATAAAAACATCAATATGATTTGATGAGGCTTTAACTTGTGCATCCCTTTCCTTCTTCATAATTTCCCTTAAAGGTCTTTTGGCCGAAGCTATTAATTATCTAAATCAAGCGGAGCTAATCAATATTTGGATTGTGATTGAGTATCAAACTATTGTTTGGGCGCGCGATGCACATGCATGTGCTTTATGAGTGCACCTCAGCCATTGGAACGCTATTGGATCATGTTCATAGACTTTCACATTTTCACTATCTTTTTGGTTCCTTGCAAGGTTAATGACTTAAAGTCATGGTTGCTATAAAGACAGGAGTCATTTCAAGTTTGTGGATGATCAAAGTACAAATTCTCATTTTGGTCCAAACAATCGGGGAACTATCATTGAGGTCTCAATGCTAAAATACATTGAAAAAGACTCATCAATCCGCAGGCCCTGAATTCTATTGGCTTATGTGGCATCTATCGCAATAGACACTTGGGAAGCACGGAATTCAAGCTGTGAATATAGCATTTCCTTGGAAGTTATCCAGTATCCTTTTTCTTTGTATATTGCACTACAGCTCTCTATGCCTTAGCTTTTTTATGACTATAAATTTGTTAACTTTTCACTAATGGCTAACACAAAGCAGCAAATAAGAATGAGACACGTTGTTTTGGGCTGGAAAATTTGCATTTTGGGAGGATTTCTCTTTAATCCTATTCTGGTCAATGGCTTTTCAACTTAAGCAAAGATAGCAAGTCCCTTCTCTCTCATGCGTTTCCATTTCCCACGTACTTTTTCTTTCTCTAAAAGAGTGAGGTTATTGCTGTACTTAAAATAATACTTAATTTTCATCATTAAGTGATGATACTCTTTTTAATCCAATGATTTTAACTTCGAATAGGAGAGCTTTAATAAAGTGTCACTTAGTGTGGGAAAATGATTCTTTATTTGTTCAATTTCATATGGTTTAGACTAAATGTTACAGATATAACAGTGTACACATTGTCATTTAAGCAAATAAATTACTAAAGCCTAAACAAAAAAAACTATGGCAAATAGACCTTTAATATGTTTGATTTTCGAATAGCCCCCTAGAAATCAAAGAATTCAAGCCAAGCAACCAACGCAGCACCTGCTAGCTAGCTACACAAGGCAGCCAAGGCCACTAGTGCATGCATAGCTTAAGGCTAAGCAAAGGCCTGCCCGAGCTGCTCGCATGTTTTGGGATCATCCTTGGTGCATATCATTACTTGCCAAACACTCTACTCAATTGGAAAATATAAGTAATTAATTGGTCACATATTAATATATTCTGAATAAGTTAAAAAAAGAAGAAGCAAATTTTATTTTATTTTTCCTTCTTCTTCTTCTTCTAAGACTTAAGAATGTAAAACAGAAAAAAGGCAAAGCTAGTAGTGTAAGTTAAAGACGGCAAAGTTTATACCTTTTAAGTTTGTATAGTTTACATTGTAAGTTTGTGTTCAAATCTTGTCCATAGGCCTCAACAATTGGGCTGCACCTATATGCAGCTTGATACCAAAAAAAGAAAAGAAAAAGGGAATGAAGCCATGGACAGCGATTTATTGATATTTAATTATACAAACTGAACCTAGTAGTATTTTTGCATTTTTTGATTATGAAGTGAAAATTTGGAAATAGCATCATCTTGAATTATGTAAAATTGTTGAGAGACGCGTGGCAGCATGAGCTGGCACCATAACTGAATAACTGAATTAAGGAACGAATCTTTCCTTTTTTTCTACTTTCTTTTCTATTAATTTATACAAAACCACCAGTAGATTTTCTCCTTCCCCATGAAGATTTCTCTCAAAAGCCAAACCCTGACGTTTTCATAGAGATAAAGAGAGAAAGTTGTCACTTTTTTTCATCTATAAATTCTTAAACGAAGCTACTTGCAAATTCCTTCTCTTCTCTCCGTCTCCAACATTGCTTAGTTTCAATTCTCAAGTCTTAAATCATTTTTGCTCATTTTTCAGAAAAAAAAAAATGACAAGAACAACGCTACTAGAGTGCAGTTATAATTCAATATTGCTGCTTTGTCTTGTTTTCATGGCCATGTTTTATAATGGCTTGAGCGTTGGAGTGAACTGGGGAACCCAGGCAACACAGCAACTCCCACCTGATAAGGTTGTGAAAATGCTGAAGGATAATGGGTTTAAGAAGTTGAAGCTTTTTGAGGCTGATGAGAGGATTTTGGGTGCTCTGATAGGGACTGATATTGAAGTGATGCTAGGAATACCCAATAACATGTTGCAGATGATGTGTGAGGATCCTGGTGCTGCAGCGTCATGGGTGGATGCCAATGTCACTAGTTATTCCTATACTGGTGGAGTCCATATCAAGTTGAGTCACACTTTCTTCATTTTCTTTTACTTTTAGATGGTTTTATAATCAAGTGTTCTATTATTTTACACCCTTTTTACCATGCAATGTGACTAGTTGTTTAATCCTATACTAGTGGAGTCCATATCAAGTTGAGTCACACACAAAACCCATTTAATATTCCTTTCCTTTTAGATGATTTTATGTTCCACCCTGGAGGTTCCTTTTTAATGGGTTTTTGATTCTGGAAATTAAAGGTCTTCTTGTTATTCTAGTTTTCCTCAATGAATTCCCACTGACTATTATTGTGGGTGTTTGTTTTTCCAGATTTTAGTGTCATTTTCCCTGTGTCGAAGGTCTTTCTCTAGCATCTTTTCTTTTTTGTGAGACTAGGTATATAAATTAATTCCAAGATTCTTTCATGGAATATTCAGTTTCTTTGTCTATTGCCTTTTGTTTTTGATCTATTGGGTACTTTGAGCCTAAATCCTTCAGCTTTATAATAAAGTAGTCCAGTTCCAATTTTTGATGCATCACACATGTCCCTAGCTGACCATGTGACACTAACACATTACTGACTTTAATCGGTGGCATTCAATAACCTGGACCTGCCTGGTGTCAGTGTCAGCAAAACCGAATCTTAGTAACTCATATTCTCTTTTAGTATTCTGGTTTGGTATTTTATTTTAGTCATTGGTTTTCATTGTATGTCACTAAAAAAAGTGCATGCATATGATGCCCTCTGTGTGTGTGTGAAATTACCATAACAATATGAATTTGCAGGTATGTTGCTGTAGGCAATGAACCTTTCCTTGAATCTTACAATGGGACCTATCTACCATGCACATTACCAGCCCTTAGAAATATCCAGCAAGCACTCGACCATGCTGGGATGGGGTCCAAGGTCAAAGCCACAATCCCCTTCAATGCAGACATCTACTACTCCCCGGAATCAAATCCTGTGCCATCTGCCGGTGACTTCAGGTCTGAACTCAGAGACCACACAATTGAAATAATCCAATTCCTATTCAAAAATGATGCTCCTTTCACTGTCAACATCTATCCCTTCCTTAGTCTTTATAGCAACCGTTATTTTCCCTTGGACTATGCATTCTTTGATGGAACAAACAAGCCTCTTAGAGATGGTGATAAAGTATACACCAATGCTTTTGATGCAAATTTCGACACTTTGGTTTGGGCTTTATTTAGAGCTGGTTATGCTGATTTGCCAATCATAGTAGGAGAAATTGGGTGGCCAACTGATGGTGATATAAACGCAAATGTCCAAAATGCAAAGAAATTCAACCAGGGATTGCTCCAACATGCTTTGAATGGGAAGGGAACCCCAGCTCGGAAAGGTAAAATCGACATATATGTATTTAGCCTCATTGATGAGAATGCTAAAAGCACTGCTCCTGGGGGTTTTGAAAGGCACTGGGGGATATTTGAGTTTGATGGGAAGCCTAAATATGAACTAGATTTGTTGGGTTTGCATGAGAATAAAGGTCTAGTTCCAGCTGAAGATGTAAAATATATGCTCAAAAGGTGGTGTGTTTTCAACGCACATGCTGATGATTTAGAAGACCTGCCAGACAGTATTGACTATGCTTGTAGCCGATCAGATTGCACTGCTTTGGGCTATGGATCTTCTTGTAATCATCTAAGCGCTGAAGAGAATGCCTCTTATGCTTTCAACATGTACTATCAAGTCAACAACCAGAATGATTGGGACTGTGATTTTTCTGGTATGGCTATAGTGACTGATGAGGATCCATCTAAAGAGGACTGCCAGTTCCCAGTGATGATTTCTTATGGTTCTCCACTGCTGCTACATAGTGGACTTTTGGATACATTGATAAGATTCATTGGGGGGATTATGTTGTTTTTGTTTCTGCTAAACTGATTAGCTTCAGGAGAGACCATGGAGCCTATTAGATCATGCATACGTAGGCATTCTTAATACGTTAATATTAATTCCATGTTCTCATTTTTATTTCCCCTTTGTCATGTGCAGTGCATTCATTTATGGAATCTTATATATGATATTTTGAGTTTTATTATTTATGTCCTCGATTACAAATTCTGCAAGACTGCAACAAAGAAGCAATAATATTCTCTCCTATTCATTTCTTTTATGTTTTTTGCACTGCCCACTTATTTAGTTTTCTAATATTTCATGATGGAGAAAGTCATCCAAATTCAACCCTTAAAATATTTGTAAAGATCATGGCCAAAGCAAAGTTGGACATGTGAACGATAATGTTTGGTTGTTTGACTTCATAACCATTGCCTCGTAGCTAATACCAAATTTATTATACAATTTTAACAAATTGATGTAAGAATAAATATGATTGGTTAAATTAGTTTTTGAATTACCTTTTTGTTTGGGTTTAAAAGTTGTATATTTTAATTTTTAAGACTTATATAGTAAATTTCATAATAATTGTAGCATCACTCATGCATTTATTACATGCCATAGGAGATGAGTGAAGAACATTGAATTTCAACTTTCTTGGATGAAAGCAAATCCTGTTACAACAAGATGATGTTATCTATAAGATTGATGTTAAGTCCAATAAAACAACGGTTGAATCACATATGATAAGGACATAAACAACAATGGACAAAAGAATCAATTTAACAAAAAGATTAAATTTTAAGGATTAAATTGATAACTCACCTAAACTTAAACTTAAAGGGTTTAGTTTGAAATTAGAACTAAAAGATACTATTTCTCAACAAACATAGAGGCCTTATCAAATGGAGCGTCGTTTTCCTACCAGCTAAAAAATCGTGCTTAAAGCTTCGTTTAGAATAAATAAAACGACGAGTCGTATAACTAAACCGAAAGCTTCCAAATCACCTCCCAAAGCCCCCAATGCACCTCGATCGAAACTATTCCTAGGGTTATTAGGTCCTCAAATCCCGCCATTATTCGTTATACTGCAACAACACAAATATAATGTGTATATAATATAGATCAGAATATGTATATATTTTTTACTCTGATTGTTATATTGGAGTTGAAATTGTGAATTGTAACTTAACGAATTGTAAATCGTAGAAATGTTTGCGAAATCGGTTCAATCGTCGTACCGGGATCGGACGCAGGAGTTTCTGAACGTCGCCGAGAGGCTAAAGACGCCGTTATCGTCAGCGAACAATGCGACGTCGTTGAGCAGTAGTAGTGGCGGGAAGGCCGAGGGTTCGGGATCTACGGTGGCGATTCAATCGGAGTTCAACAAAAGGGCTTCGAAGATTGGGTACGGGATCCACCAATCGTCGCAGAAGCTAGCTAAGCTAGCGCAATGTGAGTGAGTAATTACGATGGCAAAGTAGTAATTTCGTTGCTTATTATGTTGATTTGAATTGGTTTTCTTGTCTATGTTAATTGTATTGAATGAATTTATTTTTGTGAAAATTTGAAAAGAATTTCATTTTGCTTGTAGTGTTAAAATTCTTTGTTGGGAACACGTGTGAGGTGTGTGTGTGTGTGGGTTGAGTTTGTAAGAGAAAAATGGTGGTGGTGGTGGAATAGGCAGAGTTTGTTGTGGTAATGGGGTGCGGCGATAATAGTAGCGGGTAGTGTGAGGTGTTGTTGAGCTAGTGGTGTGTTGGTAGTGATAGTGGTTGCGTCGTGTCTGTGAGAAAACCGTGAGTGGTATTGATGGCATCATTGACATGGTGTTAGTCATTAGGTATAATTAACAGTTGTCGAGGGAGCACAAGATTATGCATGTGCATTGAAATTACTTGCTGATATTAAAAAGGCTATACTTTATAGAAGGTATTGACATAGCGAAAGAAATGTGGAGAAAGGTTGTAGTTTGTTACTGAATGTAAGATTGAACGTAAAATATGACATAGGAATTAGTATTAGAGTTTGAGTGACATTAGCTTTGGTCTATCACATTTGGAACAAAATGTATGAAAGTGTTTATATTTCTGTCTCACCAGTGGCAAAGAGGACATCGGTCTTTGATGATCCAACATTGGAGATTCAAGAGCTGACGGAACTTATAAAGCAAGATATCACTGCACTTAATTCAGCTGTGGTTGACCTGCAACTGCTCTGCAACTCCCAAAAAGAAGGTGGAAACTTTTCGAGTGACACCACCACCCATTCAACCACAGTTGTAGATAACTTAAAGAATCGTTTAATGAGCACCACAAAGGAGTTTAAAGAAGTGCTCACCATGCGGACAGAGGTAAATTATGTGCTGCTGCATAGTGCATCTTGCTCAATAGACACTAATTGGTTTTTTAGTTTTCACTGTTATAAATGTTTAAAACTTCTTAAATTTCGAGGTCTTGTGTGTATGCAGAACCTAAAAGTTCATGAGAGCAGAAGGCAATTGTTTTCTTCAAATTCTTCTAAAGAATCTTCAAATCCTTTTGTTCGCCAGCGTCCCCTGGCTGCTAGATCAGCTGCTAGCACATCAACAGATCCTCCTCCATGGGCAAATGGTTCTTTGTCTTCTTCTGAGTTATTTCAGAGGTAAAGTTTGTAGCATGTCTAACTGTATCGATTAAGTAGGTGAGATATTAACAAAAATGGTCATATATTGTGTAATCAGTTGTCTATGGGAGAGAACATGAAATTTTGGTGGTAGCTTCATTCTTTAATCATTTGGGAATGTAATTTTTGCCTTTTCATTTATCTATAATATATATACAAGCATTTATGGGACAAAATTTTCCTATACAATTTATCTAATTACCAAAGCAATGAAATTAATGTGTCCCACCTAAACTATGGTTTCAAAGTTTATTGGCCCCACTTCAATTCTATTGGGTAGGAGTAGGCAAGCTATGTAGAATTATACTTGAATGTAAAAGGAGAAGGTTTTTGATATTCTATGGTTTGTTTCAAAGTTTGAAAGAACCTAGCCTAGTTGAAAAGTTAAAAAACTATTTGAAAACTTTCACATATGAAATTTATTTAAAATTATTCAGAATTTTATATTTATAAATTGCATATAAATGGTACTTAAAATTAAATTATGTTTAACTCATGAGTCATAACGAATATCTTCATTTTATGACCAAAAATCATGCTGACATACAATGTATGTGGACAACAATACTAGTATTGATAAATATATGAATCTTATTTCTCAACTTAAATTGCGTACTGGATTTGGATGAACAGATTATATATACATATATATACATAGTCTTTTTGGGCATTTTGGTCTTGAGTCTTGCTATGATACCCACAACTTGCTAAATTAGCATTGAGTGTCTCATGGAAGCTTTGGTTCCTGACTTTCTTGTTGGAATATTTGTGGAGTAAAAGTGTCCCACCTTCCAGATGCAGCGTTATTTGCTTATGATCGTAGATCATAGACTTGTGACATTGATTGCCACTGATCCTTTCCAGGAAGCAGACAGGTGTGGAATCTCAGCCATTGTTGCAGCAGCAGCAGCAACAGCAGCTAGTTCCTTTACAAGACAGTTACATGCAGAGTAGAGCTGAAGCTCTTCATAACGTGGAGTCAACAATTCACGAGCTGGGCAACATCTTCACTCAGTTGGCAACCATGGTTTCGCAGCAGGGGGAGATTGCAATAAGGTTTGAATACATGTTTGTTTGTTTGTTTTTTTTTGGTAGAGGAAGTCAAGCTAGTCGGTGGGTCAAACCCAAACTCACCCCTTTGTGGGGGAGCCAGAGGGGCCACTAGGTCAATAGGCCTTTGGCTTGAATATATTTATGGTCACCAAAAGAAAAATATTTACTTGTAATTGAATGCATGTTCCTTTTACAAAGTTACATGAATACACAGGTGCACATAGCGCCCTTCCAGTTGGCATTAGTTTTTGTTAAAAGATGTTAGTTTAAACCTTCCAGATGGATTTGGCTCCTCCTTGATGACAATATGTACACACTACAGAAATGTGGGTACCATTTCGCTCAAACTGCA
Source organism: Fagus sylvatica (assembly GCA_907173295.1). Lineage (NCBI taxonomy): Eukaryota > Viridiplantae > Streptophyta > Magnoliopsida > Fagales > Fagaceae > Fagus > Fagus sylvatica. The sequence goes on along the minus strand of OU015766.1, from coordinate 38,999,666 downwards.
GCAGCATTTTGGAAATTCACTCAATGCTGCTCTTTGGTTAAACAAAAGGGCCCTTAATCCGTATTTTGATGGTTTATGGGCTATTGTCTGATGCTGTGTCCTAAATTTCTTTCCCATCAAAAGAAAAGAAAGGCCCTTTCAAAATTAATACTTGAAAATTTGAATGCATGATGTGATTAGTGATGCAGCTGCATGTTAAAGACAAAAGGCACCATTGCAGAGGGGCCAAATCAGCTCATTGCTGGGAAATATGTGAACCACAATGATAAAACTGTAACTTGTGACTGGATTTATAAGGGTGAAAGATAAAAACTTATGTCTCAGATTTGTCAATTGAACAAAATCCTGAAGTCTCATTAAACAACAATGTTGTGGCTTGCAGGATTGATGAGAACATGGATGAGACGCTATCAAGTGTGGAAGGGGCACAGGGGCAACTGGTCAGGTATCTTAACAGTATATCATCCAACCGATGGCTGATGCTCAAGATATTCGGTGTACTGATTGTATTCCTCATGGTTTTCTTGTTCTTTGTAGCATAAGAAAATTTTACATAATATTGAAAATACAGGAAATAAAAGAGTTCTCCACCCCCTCTCTTTTTCCAAATTGAATCTTCTTCTACCATTTCTTCTTGAAAATTGAGATACCTAAAATGCTATGTACTAGAGGTGACAAAAAAATTGACAGTTGATTTCACAATTCTGTACTATTGCATACAAAACGAAAAAGGGTAAGATGTTGATGTTGATGGAGATGATGAATTCTTGGTGATAATGGACATTGTACATCAGAATAAAGTCAGCGTCCCTTAAGGATTTCATAAGATCAGTAAACCCTGTCAACGATGAGGATGCATACTGTGCATGTGTGTCAGTTTAGTGGTTATCCACTTATATTTGAATGGAGATGGGCTTTGGACATAAGAAATGGAATTTAAGAAAGGTAGAGGTACCCTCACTTGTCACCACTCACCAACAAAATAAATACATATACAGATGTACTACTGTCTTCTAAGCGTTAAGACAAGGTAAAGATTTCGAACTGTTTTTGTATGTCCCTGAAAACCATTTAGAAGAGAATGGAAAAGAAACATTTGATTGCAGGGGGAGCTAGGAATTTTTCCCAAGGAGAGCCAAATAATTTTGAGAGGCGACATAAACAAGAAGTATTTTTTTCTCAAATTTCCCTGAGGAGCTAATTACTAAATTTACATGTAATTTCTAGATTTATTAGTATATGGGAAGCCAAAATAATGAAAAAGTTAAAAAGCCAAAGAGAGCTATAACTCCCCCCCTACCCTCCTCCTAGCTTCGCCCTTGCATGGAATAAAGAGGCAGTAGCAGGAGAACAAAAATGTTTTCTTTGGGCCGTAAACTTCAAAGTTTAATCAAGCACCATGGATGTTAGGCTGGCCCGTGGCTGTGGCACTATGAATGAAGTTATCTGAATTTTTTTTTTTGGCAAATATAATAATACTATTTTCGATCCTAAAATTTGTATAAATTTATTTTAGTCATTAAACTATCTAAAGTTTTTTTCTTCTTCTTCCCTTAACCACTCTTTTTAAACACATAAAACAGAAATAGAAAGTCAGAAAGTGAGCAGCAGGGAGTTGACAACAAAGATTAACAAGAGTGAAGAATGGGAAAAAAATAACATTTTTATTAAGTGATGTTAAGTATATTACTACATAAATCTTAAAAATTGGTATGTCAACTATTAAGCACAATATTCTTGCCATTTACTCTTTTTAACAACACTCACGTGAAGTCGTGAACAGAAGCAATCATAATTTTGTATCAATTTTGGCTCTACCTTACGGACTAGGATAATTTCAGTAGGAGCGCGCACACGTGATCTAATACGCAGTCTTCGTTTAATACTACTCCAGTGAAAAACAATAATTAATCCCCGCCACGTTGGTCTCATTAAAATTTCCTGTAAAACTATTTCCTCATAAACGTAACGGGTAACGTAGTGAATTCAAACAAAAGAATATAGCGGGATTTTGAATTTGAATTAAGTAACGGACAAATCTTACTGGTCCTCGCTTTTCACTCGATTTCAGTACCACACTCTTCCACTTCCACTCCAGCTCCTTCTCTCTCTCTCTCTCTCTCTCTCACACACACACACAATGGCGTCTCTCACATCAGGAATCCTCCTGAAGCTCCTCCAATCAATGAACTCCACGTGCCGCGTCACCGGGGACCACCGCTCAGCTCTACTCCAAGTCATCGGCATAGTCCCAGCACTCGCCGGCTCGGACCTCTGGCCCAACCACGGCTTCTACGTCCAGCTATCCGATTCCCTCAACTCCACCTACGTCTCGCTCTCAGAACGAGACAACGAACTCATATTGACCAACCGATTACAGCTCGGCCAGTTCGTCTACGTTGACCGCTTCGATTTCGACTCGCCTGTCCCGCGCGTGTGCGGGATTCGACCAATCGCAGGCCGCCACGCGTTCGTCGGTAGTCCAGAACCGCTCGTTGCGCGTATTTCGTCCTCGAAACGCGAGTTTGTGATTCAACCAGTTGCGGCGGATTCGGATCAGTCGGTGGATCCGATTGCTGTTTACTTGTCGAGCAAAAAATCGGAGGAATCTCGAAGCGAAAGCGAAGGCGAAATGAAGGAATCGAAGAAAATCGAAGGGAAAAATGAAAAGCTAAGAAGATCAAGATCGTCAAGGCAGGCTCTAGCGCCTATTGGAAATTTGGGAGGGGATTCTGATGAACCAAAGGTTTCTGATAGGCCTCAGAGATTCTCATCTCCAGCGGCCCCTAAAAGGTCGGTATCGGCAGGGAAGAAGAATATCGCCGTCGTGGCGCCGGCGGAGATAGATCCATCGCCTGCCGGAAGAGGAAAAAGATCGGCGTCTCCGGTGCCGTCAAAATGCGTGGTTCCGAGCTTGATTGCTGCTCGCGAAGAGAATCGGAAAACCTCGAGGGAGCCATCGATTATAGTCCCGTCGAGGTACCGGCAACCATCTCCGACTGGACGGAAGCAAGCTTCGCCTAATGCACGCAGGACTTCGCTTTCTCCGATGAGGAGATTGTCAGGAGGTGTGAAGCTTTCACCAATGGTGGCTGCGCTGATTCTACCGGTAAGAAGAAGATGGCAAGCATTGTCGCCGGAATTTCGAAAGTCTCGGAAGCACTTGTTGGCTCTGCAAAGACAATTAGGAAGAGCTGGGACGAGCCGCCGCCATCCGGTGGCCACAGCAGCCACAGCCTCTGTGGAGCAGAAAGAGAAGATTGTATCCAAAAACAAACCGGATCCTCAAGCAATTTTGAGGACTCAGGTAAAATTTACTTTGTCAGTTACTCTTTAATTGTTAACATAAATCTTATGAGATTTTTTTTCCACATCTATACTAGTCTAACTTGTTCATGTGT
>OU015766.1:38892912-38996165 GCA_907173295.1 Fagus sylvatica | reverse complement strand
CCAATCGTCGCAGAAGCTAGCTAAGCTAGCGCAATGTGAGTGAGTAATTACGATGGCAAAGTAGTAATTTCGTTGCTTATTGTGTTGATTTGAATTGGTTTTCTTGTCTATGTTAATTGAATTGAATGAATTTATTTTTGTGAAAATTTGAAAAGAATTTCATTTTGCTTGTAGTGTTAAAATTCTTTGTTGGGAACACGTGTGAGGTGTGTGTGTGTGTGGGTTGAGTTTGTAAGAGAAAAATGGTGGTGGTGGTGGAATAGGCAGAGTTTGTTGTGGTAATGGGGTGCGGCGATAATAGTAGCGGGTAGTGTGAGGTGTTGTTGAGCTAGTGGTGTGTTGGTAGTGATAGTGGTTGCGTCGTGTCTGTGAGAAAACCGTGAGTGGTATTGATGGCATCATTGACATGGTGTTAGTCATTAGGTATAATTAACAGTTGTCGAGGGAGCACAAGATTATGCATGTGCATTGAAATTACTTGCTGATATTAAAAAGGCTATACTTTATAGAAGGTATTGACATAGCGAAAGAAATGTGGAGAAAGGTTGTAGTTTGTTACTGAATGTAAGATTGAACGTAAAATATGACATAGGAATTAGTATTAGAGTTTGAGTGACATTAGCTTTGGTCTATCACATTTGGAACAAAATGTATGAAAGTGTTTATATTTCTGTCTCACCAGTGGCAAAGAGGACATCGGTCTTTGATGATCCAACATTGGAGATTCAAGAGCTGACGGAACTTATAAAGCAAGATATCACTGCACTTAATTCAGCTGTGGTTGACCTGCAACTGCTCTGCAACTCCCAAAAAGAAGGTGGAAACTTTTCGAGTGACACCACCACCCATTCAACCACAGTTGTAGATAACTTAAAGAATCGTTTAATGAGCACCACAAAGGAGTTTAAAGAAGTGCTCACCATGCGGACAGAGGTAAATTATGTGCTGCTGCATAGTGCATCTTGCTCAATAGACACTAATTGGTTTTTTAGTTTTCACTGTTATAAATGTTTAAAACTTCTTAAATTTCGAGGTCTTGTGTGTATGCAGAACCTAAAAGTTCATGAGAGCAGAAGGCAATTGTTTTCTTCAAATTCTTCTAAAGAATCTTCAAATCCTTTTGTTCGCCAGCGTCCCCTGGCTGCTAGATCAGCTGCTAGCACATCAACAGATCCTCCTCCATGGGCAAATGGTTCTTTGTCTTCTTCTGAGTTATTTCAGAGGTAAAGTTTGTAGCATGTCTAACTGTATCGATTAAGTAGGTGAGATATTAACAAAAATGGTCATATATTGTGTAATCAGTTGTCTATGGGAGAGAACATGAAATTTTGGTGGTAGCTTCATTCTTTAATCATTTGGGAATGTAATTTTTGCCTTTTCATTTATCTATAATATATATACAAGCATTTATGGGACAAAATTTTCCTATACAATTTATCTAATTACAATGCAATGAAATTAATGTGTCCCACCTAAACTATGGTTTCAAAGTATATTGGCCCCACTTCAATTCTATTGGGTAGGAGTAGGCAAGCTATGTAGAATTATATGTAGAATTATACTTGAATGTAAAAGGAGAAGGTTTTTGATATTCTATGGTTTGTTTCAAAGTTTGAAAGAACCTAGCCTAGTTGAAAAGTTAAAAAACTATTTGAAAACTTTCACATATGAAATTTATTTAAAATTATTCAGAATTTTATATTTATAAATTGCATATAAATGGTACTTAAAATTAAATTATGTTTAACTCATGAGTCATAACAATATCTTCATTTTATGACCAAAAATCATGCTGACATACAATGTATGTGGACAACAATACTAGTATTGATAAATATATGAATCTTATTTCTCAACTTAAATTGCGTACTGGATTTGGATGAACAGATTATATATACATATATATACATAGTCTTTTTGGGCATTTTGGTCTTGAGTCTTGCTATGATACCCACAACTTGCTAAATTAGCATTGAGTGTCTCATGGAAGCTTTGGTTCCTGACTTTCTTGTTGGAATATTTGTGGAGTAAAAGTGTCCCACCTTCCAGATGCAGCGTTATTTGCTTATGATCGTAGATCATAGACTTGTGACATTGATTGCCACTGATCCTTTCCAGGAAGCAGACAGGTGTGGAATCTCAGCCATTGTTGCAGCAGCAGCAGCAACAGCAGCTAGTTCCTTTACAAGACAGTTACATGCAGAGTAGAGCTGAAGCTCTTCATAACGTGGAGTCAACAATTCACGAGCTGGGCAACATCTTCACTCAGTTGGCAACCATGGTTTCGCAGCAGGGGGAGATTGCAATAAGGTTTGAATACATGTTTGTTTGTTTGTTTTTTTTTGGTAGAGGAAGTCAAGCTAGTCGGTGGGTCAAACCCAAACTCACCCCTTTGTGGGGGAGCCAGAGGGGCCACTAGGTCAATAGGCCTTTGGCTTGAATATATTTATGGTCACCAAAAGAAAAATATTTACTTGTAATTGAATGCATGTTCCTTTTACAAAGTTACATGAATACACAGGTGCACATAGCGCCCTTCCAGTTGGCATTAGTTTTTGTTAAAAGATGTTAGTTTAAACCTTCCAGATGGATTTGGCTCCTCCTTGATGACAATATGTACACACTACAGAAATGTGGGTACCATTTCGCTCAAACTGCAGCAGCATTTTGGAAATTCACTCAATGCTGCTCTTTGGTTAAACAAAAGGGCCCTTAATCCGTATTTTGATGGTTTATGGGCTATTGTCTGATGCTGTGTCCTAAATTTCTTTCCCATCAAAAGAAAAGAAAGGCCCTTTCAAAATTAATACTTGAAAATTTGAATGCATGATGTGATTAGTGATGCAGCTGCATGTTAAAGACAAAAGGCACCATTGCAGAGGGGCCAAATCAGCTCATTGCTGGGAAATATGTGAACCACAATGATAAAACTGTAACTTGTGACTGGATTTATAAGGGTGAAAGATAAAAACTTATGTCTCAGATTTGTCAATTGAACAAAACCCTGAGTCTCATTAAACAACACTGTTGTTGTGGCTTGCAGGATTGATGAGAACATGGATGAGACGCTATCAAGTGTGGAAGGGGCACAGGGGCAACTGGTCAGGTATCTTAACAGTATATCATCCAACCGATGGCTGATGCTCAAGATATTCGGTGTACTGATTGTATTCCTCATGGTTTTCTTGTTCTTTGTAGCATAAGAAAATTTTACATAATATTGAAAATACAGGAAATAAAAGAGAGCCCCCCCCCCCCCCTCTCTTTTTCCAAATTGAATCTTCTTCTACCATTTCTTCTTGAAAATTGAGATACCTAAAATGCTATGTACTAGAGGTGACAAAAAAATTGACAGTTGATTTCACAATTCTGTACTATTGCATACAAAACGAAAAAGGGTAAGATGTTGATGTTGATGGAGATGATGAATTCTTGGTGATAATGGACATTGTACATCAGAATAAAGTCAGCGTCCCTTAAGGATTTCATAAGATCAGTAAACCCTGTCAACGATGAGGATGCATACTGTGCATGTGTGTCAGTTTAGTGGTTATCCACTTATATTTGAATGGAGATGGGCTTTGGACATAAGAAATGGAATTTAAGAAAGGTAGAGGTACCCTCACTTGTCACCACTCACCAACAAAATAAATACATATACAGATGTACTACTGTCTTCTAAGCGTTAAGACAAGGTAAAGATTTCGAACTGTTTTTGTATGTCCCTGAAAACCATTTAGAAGAGAATGGAAAAGAAACATTTGATTGCAGGGGGAGCTAGGAATTTTTCCCAAGGAGAGCCAAATAATTTTGAGAGGCGACATAAACAAGAAGTATTTTTTTCTCAAATTTCCCTGAGGAGCTAATTACTAAATTTACATGTAATTTCTAGATTTATTAGTATATGGGAAGCCAAAATAATGAAAAAGTTAAAAAGCCAAAGAGAGCTATAACTCCCCCCCTACCCTCCTCCTAGCTTCGCCCTTGCATGGAATAAAGAGGCAGTAGCAGGAGAACAAAAATGTTTTCTTTGGGCCGTAAACTTCAAAGTTTAATCAAGCACCATGGATGTTAGGCTGGCCCGTGGCTGTGGCACTATGAATGAAGTTATCTGAATTTTTTTTTTTGGCAAATATAATAATACTATTTTCGATCCTAAAATTTGTATAAATTTATTTTAGTCATTAAACTATCTAAAGTTTTTTTCTTCTTCTTCCCTTAACCACTCTTTTTAAACACATAAAACAGAAATAGAAAGTCAGAAAGTGAGCAGCAGGGAGTTGACAACAAAGATTAACAAGAGTGAAGAATGGGAAAAAAATAACATTTTTATTAAGTGATGTTAAGTATATTACTACATAAATCTTAAAAATTGGTATGTCAACTATTAAGCACAATATTCTTGCCATTTACTCTTTTTAACAACACTCACGTGAAGTCGTGAACAGAAGCAATCATAATTTTGTATCAATTTTGGCTCTACCTTATGGAGTAGGATAATTTCAGTAGGAGCGCGCACACGTGATCTAATACGCAGTCTTCGTTTAATACTACTCCAGTGAAAAACAATAATTAATCCCCGCCACGTTGGTCTCATTAAAATTTCCTGTAAAACTATTTCCTCATAAACGTAACGGGTAACGTAGTGAATTCAAACAAAAGAATATAGCGGGATTTTGAATTTGAATTAAGTAACGGACAAATCTTACTGGTCCTCGCTTTTCACTCGATTTCAGTACCACACTCTTCCACTTCCACTCCAGCTCCTTCTCTCTCTCTCTCTCTCTCTCTCACACACACACACAATGGCGTCTCTCACATCAGGAATCCTCCTGAAGCTCCTCCAATCAATGAACTCCACGTGCCGCGTCACCGGGGACCACCGCTCAGCTCTACTCCAAGTCATCGGCATAGTCCCAGCACTCGCCGGCTCGGACCTCTGGCCCAACCACGGCTTCTACGTCCAGCTATCCGATTCCCTCAACTCCACCTACGTCTCGCTCTCAGAACGAGACAACGAACTCATATTGACCAACCGATTACAGCTCGGCCAGTTCGTCTACGTTGACCGCTTCGATTTCGACTCGCCTGTCCCGCGCGTGTGCGGGATTCGACCAATCGCAGGCCGCCACGCGTTCGTCGGTAGTCCAGAACCGCTCGTTGCGCGTATTTCGTCCTCGAAACGCGAGTTTGTGATTCAACCAGTTGCGGCGGATTCGGATCGGTCCGTGGATCCGATTGCTGTTTACTTGTCGAGCAAGAAATCGGAGGAATCTCGAAGCGAAAGCGAAGGCGAAATGAAGGAATCGAAGAAAATCGAAGGGAAAAGTGAAAAGATAAGAAGATCAAGATCGTCAAGGCAGGCTCTAGCACCTATTGGAAATTTGGGAGGGGATTCTGATGAGCCAAAGGTTTCTGATAGGCCTCAGAGATTCTCATCTCCTGCGGCCCCTAAAAGGTCGGTATCGGCAGGGAAGAAGAATATCGCCGTCGTGGCGCCGGCGGAGATAGATCCATCGCCGGCCGGAAGAGGAAAAAGATCGGCGTCTCCGGTGCCGTCAAAATGCGTGGTTCCGAGCTTGATTGCTGCTCGCGAAGAGAATCGGAAAACCTCAAGGGAGCCGTCGATTATAGTCCCGTCGAGGTACCGGCAACCATCTCCGACTGGACGGAAGCAAGCTTCGCCTAATGCACGCAGGACTTCGCTTTCTCCGATGAGGAGATTGTCAGGAGGTGTGAAGCTTTCGCCAATGGTGGCCGCTGATTCTACCGGTAAGAAGAAGATGGCAAGCATTGTCGCCGGAATTTCGAAAGTCTCGGAAGCACTTGTTGGCTCTGCAAAGACAATTAGGAAGAGCTGGGACGAGCCGCCACCATCGGAGGCCACAGCAGCCACAGCCTCTGTGGAGCAGAAAGAGAAGGTTGTATCCAAAAACAAACCGAATCCTCAAGCAATTTTGAGGACTCAGGTAAAATTTCCTTTGTCAGTACTCTTAATCGTTACATAAATCTTATTAGATTTTTTTTCCATATCTATACTAGTCTAACTTGTTCATGTGTTCCATGTTGTCTCAATTTCATTTTGTTGCCAATTTAGTTATACCTTAAGCTTTTGATTAAACTGATTTTACATATATGTACTACAATTTCAATTTATAGAAGGCTAGGGAAATTTTTTGTAGTGCAAATTCATTGTATATACTACTGCACCTGTTTTTATTCCTTGGTAGTAGAATGCTTCATGAATCATGATAGCATTTCAATTTACTTTAGGTGTCTGGAGAATATATATATATATTTTTTCCTGGAGAATATTTTGTTCAAGGTTTGTTTATCTGGCTAGGAAAAAAAAAAACCTTTGGCCAGCTTTTACCTTGAGTACTTCAGTCCAAGTTAGGGAAGAAACCAATCAGTGGTGAGTGGTGACATATGGACATGGTATGTTTTCAGTTTGGACTAATTAGGAATTTAGGAGTGATATTAAAGATACTATGAATTTTATAGCATAATAAGTCTTATAAGCTGATGTGTCACTTTTAAATATAAAACAAAAAAAATAATTAAGAAATTTATTTATTATGTTGTTGATGTAACACCAATCACATTAATTATAGGATCACTTTCTAATTTTTTTTTGTAATAAAATTAGTGGTAATTTTAACATTTCCATTAAAGTTGTGTCCACAGCCCACCCTTTTGCAATATGATACATTGGCCCTTAATGATACAATTACACTATTGTGAGAAGAACTAGCTGTGAACAGGCATGTTTAATTTAAGCATTTGGTGAACTGATTTTTGGAGAAAAGAAAACGGAACGAAATTGGATGAATAGCTTCAAATTGATCAGCCTTTCTGTTAATATTATTTGACACAACGAACTTGGCAATTGATATGATATGATAGAATGAAAGATGGATAGATGTAGAACATATAATTCAAAAAAAAACAACTCTTGCTCTAAGACACAAATCCCCTCTTTACTGAGCCCCCTGAATTTCAATCATACAGCGTTCCAATAACACAGATATTCTGTTCAAGAGTGTCCTTATTGGGAGGTCCAATGTACTATGAATAGTTTATCAGTGATTGATACTCCGCACTCAATCTTTTCCTTAAATGTTTGTTGTTTATAGTATTCTAAAGATTTCTTCTGTTTCATTTGCATGCACTGAAAGAATTTGCAGTGATAAACTCTCCTAAGCTTTTTTCCTTGCATACTTATGCTGCTTTTCAGGCTGCGATTTCTAGACGTATAAGTGATGTGAATGGTCGAAGACCCAGTACGGATGATTCTCCAACTGATGAGAAAACGAAACCTAGTTCTCCTGACAGTTGTCTGAATGGGGAGAAGCCTAACTTTGAAGCTCTTGGTATCACTGTTCATGAAAAGAAATGGACCTGATGGCACTGTTCCATTGGATACAGTGTCTGCTGATCTTTCTCGGCTTGGAAAGGTATGGATCAAGAATTAGAAACTTGAGATTGATCAGTTGTGTCAGCCAGCACTGAAATATAACTAAATTATTAGCAACACAGTAATTATTACATGGTTACATCTCAATGGAATTGGTCATAATTAAGTGAGCTTAGCAAGGATGATTTCATATCTAGTCAACACACTAAAAGAATACTTAAATTTTGATTAAAGATTGGAACATAAGTTTAACTTTTGTGCACTTCAACTAAATGCAGGAGGCTATGCAAAGGAGAGTTCTTGCTTCTGCAGCTGCAGCTGAAGCATTGGAGGAGGCCCTTGCTACTGAGTCTATTGTGAGGAGTTTAAGGTAATTTTTCCTCCCTCGCCCTCTCTTGTTTTCACCTCAAGTGCATGTTCATTTGCATCAAAGACATAAAAACAGCATTTAGTTTATAAATCAGGGTGGCATCATTTAACAAATTATGTCATTTGAGAATCAACTTAATTGAAAGCATAGTCTGATGAGTTTATAATTCTCATCCTAATGATACAAAGTCCATTTATGGTCTAGTACTGACTACTGAGGTTGTATATAATATTATGTTGTGTGTCAAGTTAATAGATTTTACTCTCTAATCATTGTCGAAGGGGAGCATAACTTTCCTCCTATCCTTTGCAGCATGTTCTCAGAACTCTCTTCTGTATCCAAGGCTGAAAATCCTCTGCCCACCATTGATCGGTTCTTCACAATCTATAACAATGTCATGAGACTCACTGTGATTGCTGAATCCGTTGCTAGTAGCCACAATTCTGATACACCTAATGATAGTATTCCCTCAGAGCAATCAAAATCTATTTCTCTCTGGGTTGAAGCTGCCTTGGCCACGGACCTTCAGATTGTCTCTCTTCTTCCCAGCCAAGAGCCTGAACCTCCATCAACTCTGCAGAAAAGTTTGTCCAAACGACAATCTCACAATGCACCTGCCAAGAACAATCTAAAAACTTCTTCATGGTCACAGTCCAATCCTAGTCATGGGGTGTGGAAAAGGGGTCATGGAATGAAAGACACAGTGGAGCTTGCAACGAAGTTGCTGTCTGAAATGCAAATTTGGTTTCTTAGATTTGTGGAGGAGTCACTTGAAGCAGGTTTTAGAGTGTTCAGAGAGAGTGCTACTGATGGGAGTAAAACAATCTCTCTTGATGGTGGCTCCATTGCAGTAGTTCTATCCCAGTTAAAGCGCGTCAATGATTGGTTGGACCTTGTGATTTCAAAAGGGGATGAGCTACTGACAGAGAAGGTTGAGCGGTTGAAGCGAAAGATCTATGGGTTTGTCATCCAGCATGTAGGCACTACCTTTGATTGATAACTCCCTGCCCCTTGCTTCATCTTGATATTCTCTTTCTTTCTTTAGCTCTTGTGCATCTAATGTTTAAAGTTTATCTGAACAAGACATGCTTCTTAAATCAAATTAAATTGCTTTGCGTCATTTTTCCATGGGAAAATGATGATTGATTCATTGTAAAATGAGTGCAATAGGTTTCATCACTAGACTCTAGTGAAAATAATTTGCTACCTCACAAATGAAGATTAGTGTTTTGTGTCAAAAGTCTTGTAGCTTAGTCAAGGTTCTCCTCATAAGCATAACTTGGATTCAAATCTCTTACTCTCTACTTGTCATAAGGAAAAAAAAAAAAAAATTATATAGTGTGTTTTGATTTTGGAATTCTTTTAATAATGGATAAAACAAATTGGTGCCCATCTAAAACTGAAGATTATTATTGTCATCTGTACGTTCTCAGAAATAAGACGGGTTATATTAGTATTGTGGTTATTCGTCTTTTACTCTTGTTTGCAAGCCATACATCTGTTCCCTTCCTTTTCCTCTGTGCAAAATACTAAAATAGTCATAAGGGTGAAAGCTCAAACTTATGGTCTGCTTAGGGCCCTGACATTAGTACAAATTTGATAGAACTTCCTTTTTGTTTCCATTTTGTACCGCAAATTCTCTCTAGGGAGCTTATGCCATTTTAGAATTCATTGATTGAGGACCCTTGCCATGAGTATCACTTCTATGAGTCAAACTGACCACAAACCATGAGGATGGGAGGATGATTTTTCACGTGTTGGCCCATGTCGGGCCTAGAGGAATCCGGAGTCCGGACACATTTTTTTATAATTAGTGAAATTTGGTGTGTTCTTATGCAAATTCATTGTTTTTATCAATAAGTAGCATTCACATACGTCCTCGTCATTTCATTTTCATTTTCATTTTTTTTTTTTTAATTTTCTACTCATTCCAATGATGTTATAAGATTAATATGATATGGTGTTCAAAAATTTTTAGCACTCAAGTAATTGCTGACCTTGTTCATTCCTCCCATTTGTATGTACATAACAAAATCCATGGGGGACAAAAACATCGGGTGTCTTAAAAAGGGATTAATAGGAGGATTCAAATTAAATTAAGGTCTACACTTTCTTAGGTGCCTAACCTCAAGTCGAAGTCACTCAAGTTATCTTTTCTCTGGTGGATGTGATTTAATAATTATCTAATGTAAATCAAAACCAATAATTGGAATTGGATTTTTGCATCAATAATTCTTTTTAGTCGCTGTTGATTTCCTTATGCGTATTTTGATTTGGATTGAAGTGATCGTGGTTATAACAAAAAATTATCTCTTATGTCCGCGCTATACAGTGCCGCCTGTGAGGGAGGCGCTGTATAGCGCGGAAACATGAGATACTAGCTCGGTTATAACGAGGGATGCCTCACCACTTGTGGGTCTCACTTGTTTGTGAAAGAGGCATTCTATAGCACGGACACATGAGATGCCCGATTATAACGAGACTACCTCAATTGATGAACTTACTGTTAGTTTGCGGAAGCATTAATGACAAATAAAAATTTTATGTTTCATTTAAGAATCATTACACCACATAATCATGGACTTTAAAATAATATGCGTACCTTTTTCAGTAACCCAAGTAACCTATTCTAGCAACCCAAGTGTGTTGCCTCCCAAGGTATTCACGTCTCTCTCTCTCTGTTTCTTTTAGAGTTTTTCTAATGTCAGCAATATATTACAATAGTTCTGATGGCCAACTACTAACGTAATATATCTTATTTATAAAATCATAGTAAAAACCTTAGAGAGAGATTTTAACGTGGGATTCTTAAGGATCTCTATCTTCAGTAGCAAGATAAGTTAATATCCTTTGAAAGTTAGTGACTTAGTTTGAAACTCTTTCAAAATAATTCTTTAATTATCTTAATCATATCAAGATAATATTTTGAACTTTTGCAAATTACAATAATGTCCATCAACACATTGCAATTGACCCCCTTGAAGATTAGAGAATAATAAGTGAGATCCCTTTACATACAACTTTATATCTATATGTCCTTCCACCATACTATATTCCACATGAGCCACTAGGACTAGATTAATATCACTGTTATGTCCCTAACTTTTGTAATCCTTTGATTTCTTGAATTCATAATTCCCTTGGACTCCAAAATAATTTTTGAAAACTCTTTATTATATATATATATATATATATATATATGAAAACACTTTGAAAAACTGTCACTGGCCGGTTTTGTTTTGAGTCCAATACCATTATGAAAATCAACTGAATATATTATCTTATTTAGAGACTGGTGGATCCATTGTTAAACATCAACATATTTTACTCATTATACATATAACTCAACATGTCCGTATATAGCCTTTAAATGAGCATCACCGGTTGACATTATTAAAGTTATGTGCATAATAAATAAATATACCATCTCATGTTTGAGGAATTGTGATAGAACAACCTTTTAACCGACAGTGATCATCCCATAAGGAGAAGTTCGGTTATAACAGGGTTGCCTCAACTCAATGATGGAGTAAATCTCTATCATATAGAAGCACCAAGTGTGCTCTAGTGTTGATATTCTATTAAATAAATTTATAAAAATATTACTTCCTGCGGTTCCATAACCATTAGCATGATTTTTATACAAAGATGACATCACATCACATTTAAATAATAAATATACCATTAATCATGTATGTGAAAAAACAAATTTATTATAAAATAAAATTCATAGAATAGAATTGGTTTTTGAGGGCATAAAATTCTAACACTTACAATCAACACCTGCTTGGCTTCATTACATACATATAATATATCTTGGCGGTACACATATTGTGTTATGTTTTATGGTGCTCATCCAAACTATCTATGGTTTAGTGATATGATATCACTGGCTGCATATAACAGAGGTTGAAGAGACTAACCGTAGGATGGCGGTGCTATCTTGAACCTCCCACTGTTATATCTTGAAAACGAAGGATAGCTAGCCCCTTTTAAGTTACAATCATAAAGCTACTATAAGTGAAACCTGAAAACGACGGACAAGACAGGAACAACATTGAATCCCCCAAAACAGAGGGGCAGATGAAGCCATCAACTTTCTTTTAATTAGTTGAGTCCAGGTCCAGACTCCAGAGGTGGATAGACTTGGAGCTTGCATCCATTCTTCATCTGCAACCGTTGAAGCGTGTTTGCCAGCTGTTCAGAGGGTTGTAAGACTTGTACATCCCGCAAGGCAGTCAAGCACCATAGTTCCTCAGGGAACTCCAAAAGTGGGCAACAATCGATGACTAAACGTCGAAGGCTTGGCATTGCACCTTTTCCCAATTCCCAATTTTTAATCTTTGAGTTTGCCATTACAAAGACTTCAAGTTGATGAAAACTGCTTTCACTGCAACGGAGGGTGCTCTTTTCGGAAAACGAGGAAAGATCTCGTAATTTCAGTATTCGAAGGTTGGGAAGCCTACCCAACATTGTGATGATAGTTGGACTTATGTCCGCTTCTACTAAGGTTACCTTCGTGAGTGTCAAGTGGATTGAATATGGAATTGGATGCAGAAAAAGTTGATAAATCTTCAAAGTCTGCAGTTGACGTAAGTTCTGGAGGCTTGACAAAATCTCTAACTCCGGCCCAAGATTACGATAATAACGATAATATAATCCTAATTTTCTTAGATTAGGAAACCTGGCCTTGGAAAAGAGATACTTAGTGTCTTCATTTATAGCTATACCAGTAAGGACTTGAAGATTCTGTAAAGCTTTCTTGTTTGTTTCAGGTATGGATGTTGGCCCACCCAAGTACAAATGTCTTAGCTTTTGTAGCATCCATATCTGTTTGGGTAACACTCTTGTTTTACAACTTCTCATGTCCAGCGTCACCAGATTCCAAAGGCTATATATGGAAGCCGGAATGACATCAAAATTACCAGTAATCCTCAGGTATCTCAAAAGGATCAGCTTTTCTATTTTCTTTGGGATCGAACTATACATTGCATCCCCAGAATGTACCACCCGAACCAACTTAAACATTTTGCAAAGCCGTTCCAAGTTGCTTCCTTCATTCTCAAACCCAAAGCATAGTAAAGAATGACAATTTGAAGAAGAATCACAAAGGTTCGAGGAAATGTCTTGAGGGGTGGCAAAGTTGATAGAAAGTCTGCGGGATTTGCTCATGTGTAAACGGTTAAAATCCGAACAAACCTCGAGAAATTTCTCTTCAATGCTCTCTGATATGCAAAGGTCTCGTAGAAGATCATGGATGTGACATGTTTTGACTCCTCCATCTGTCCTTGTCGTTGCCACTTGAATCAAGCTCCGATCAATGAGTTCCTCCAAATAGTCTTCAGCAACATCCTCCATATTTCTGTCCCCAGTATGCTGTATGAATCCCTCAGCTATCCACAGTCGGATTAATTGCCTTACAGGTATCTCAAAGTCTTCTGGGAAAATACCAAAATATAGAAAGCATGGTTTCAAGCGTCGGGGCAAGTGGTTATAGCTTAAGGCCAGTATGTCTAGGCAATCTGATCTATCCTGAGTAAGATACCAATTGACATGATCAGTCAATTTTGACCAAGTTCGGTGTGTTTTCTCCTTATTGGCCAAAAGACCCCCCAATACCACAATTGCAAGTGGCAAACCATCACAGCTTTCCGCAATTTGTCTTCCTAGAGCTTCAAGTTCTGCAGGACATGTACCTCCCCGGAACACCTTCTTAGAGAAGAGTTCCCAACTTTCGTCTTTGTTAAGAAATGGGAGAAAGTAAGGAGGAATATTAGGACTTGCATGTGCTGCCACTTCTTTTATGCGGCTTGTGATCAATATTCTACTTCCTCTCATGTTATCAGGAAAGACAACCTTTAACTCGTTCCACACATCAGTTTTCCAAATGTCGTCCAAGACTATTAGATACCTCTTACCTTGCAGGAATTTGAACAGCCCTCTCTTCAAATCATCATCATTCAAATCTTGCAATCCCTCACCATTCTTTTTATAAATATTTTGCACAAAATCCTGACATGATTTCTTCAATTTGAGGTCATGTATAAGTTCCTCCACCTTCTGTAACAGTATATTCTTGCATTCTCCATCATCCTTTTCCTTCATGCATTGCAAGTCTTCAAATAGTGTCCTATACTCAAATTCCAAACCATTGAATAACTTCACTTTCAATTCGGCTTTCAAGATAAATCCCTCACCATTCTTTTTATAAATATTTTGCACAAAATTCTGAAATGATTTCTTCAATTTGAGGTCATTTATAGGTTCCTCCACCTTCTGTAACAGTATATTCTTGAATTCTCCATCATCCTTTTCCTTCATGCATTGCAAGTCTTCAAATAGTGTCCTATACTCAACTTCCAAACCATGGAATAACTCCTCTCTCAATTCGGCTTTCAAGACTATTTTCACATCTTTAAGAATTTCAAGCAACAACTCTCTGATTCCGTATTCTTGAGATACATAAACCCAGCGACGGAAATTGAAGTTATTTTCAACATGATTGTTGTTGTAGATCTTCCTAGCAAGAGTGGTTTTACCTAAGCCACCCATACCGATGATTGAAGTGACATCACGTTGCAAACCCCCTTCAAGAAGCTGCTTCAACAATACCTGTGTGTCATGACCAAAGCCCACCACTTTATCTTCCTCCACATATCTCCTACGCTTGTGCAATATGCCTTCTGCTTGTGCATCTCCTCCTCCAGATTGAGCTATTTCAATAATACCGTACTTGCTCCTATTGTCGTAAATTTCCTTGATGACTTTCTTGATGCTCTCTGTCTTAATAGCAACCTCGTGAAGCGTGGTTACTCGGTCAAAGGAATAGATTAACTTCCTCAACTTGCTTCTTTTACTGTGCTTTGTGGCTGTCACGATGAATGTATCGATAACATCCTCAATCTCGTAGGCAACGTCCCTGATTTGGCTTACCACCACTTTCACCAAGTTGTCATCCCTATTCCCTTCAGTACTTCGGAGGAAGACACTGATCATTTCTAGCTCGTTGTGGAGTATCCTGACTTGATCCTGAACCCCACCAAGTAAGTTTGATTCTTGTGTCAGCAGCTGAGTCAAGTTCGCTAGGAGGAAACTGACAACACTGTCTGCCATATCTGCTTAGTATTTTTCCCTCACTTCCCTTGTGGCCTGTAACAACAAACAAAAACCGTTTGCCCTTCTTTTATTTTAGGATGATCTAGTCATCTAAAACTTCACAAAGTTTACCAATTTGATTATCCATAGCATATAATCACAGAGTTTAGTTGCAGCATTCAATTATCATCAAATTGGGCATAACTTTTGTGGGTATGGTACCCACTCTTTTTGAGGAAAAAAAAAAGTGTGGATGCTATAGAATTAACGTGAGATTTTATATCTATTAGAGATATCTTATCAAAAAAAATTGTAGATAAAGATGATCAAAGCACTTTAAAGCAAACAAACATTCAAAAACCCAACTAAAACATAAACAAGCAACTGCAATTAGGAGCAGCTTTCACTAATTACTACAATTCTTGAAGGATTTTTGGTTGAATTGAGAAATGAGATGTTATTGTTTTCAGCTAGCGGAGAGAGAGAATTAAGGGAATCTCCGAACCTGATCAGGTCTTCAATCGAGTCGGCGGAGTCTAGTCAGAAAGAACGCCAACGAATGACTGCAATTTCGTCAGATCAGGAATGCCGAAACTTGGATCCAACTGGGAGAAGATACATGTGAATGCATATTTGCCAAAGATGAGAATTGAGAAAGAAACTTTTGACTATTGCTTCTCAACTTCAACTTGCTCCTTAAAAAAGATATCTCTTTCCAGGAATGTTGTTTGGTCTTTTTCAACGATGTAGTAGTTTCCACCCACACTGCTTTTTCTTAAAAGGGCAAAACTTACATACAGTAAGTTATGTCCTGTTCATACTGTTCTTTTGCTAAAAAATCGACACGTAATATTTTGAAACAAAAGGCAAACGGAGTTAAGTGGACGTTTATCTCTCTCATCTCAGCACTCTCTTTGTCTCTCTCATCTGTACATGTTCTCTGTCTCTCATCTCAGCTCCACTTCTTTCTCTCATCTCAACGGTAGCTGTATGGTTAAACAACCAAAGGCCATGATGAGTTCGTTATAGCGGCAGCGGCGGCTTGGAGCAGTGCTTTCTGGCTGGGTTTGGGGCGGCAGTGAAAATTCTGAGGTTGAAGACAGAGGCAGTAGATCTGGCTTGGAGAACAGCAATCGGTTTCGGCTGTGACTATGGTCGTGGCTTGGAGAACAACCCACATCCATTTTCAGACCCAACTCCAAAATAAACCCAAATCAGAACAAAACCCACAACAAGCAACCCACTCAAATCAGATTCGTTGCCTTCGACTTGCCCCGGTCCAAACCCAAGCCAGATCTTGCTCGCTTCTCATTTCCGGCTCGGCGTCGCTGGAGTCGCCGCTTCCTCCGCCGCCTCCAACCTCTTCGCACTCTTATGCGTTGTGTTATACGTGTGGGCCAAAGGCATACACGTGCCAACCTGGTGTACGCCGAGCCGTGAATGCTTCACCGGCTGGAAGCCACTGGTCCGGCTCGCCGCGCCGAGCTGCGTCTCGGTTTGCTTGGAATGGTGGTGGTACGAGATCATGATTGTTCTATGTGGGCTATTGACAAACCCGAAAGCCACCGTGGCATCAATGGGTGTGTTGATCCAAACGATGGCGTTTATCTACGTGTTCCCATCTTCACTGAGTTTCGCCGTTTCGACTCGTGTGGGGAATGAACTCGGTGGGAACCGTCCGTACAAGGCGAAATTATCCGCTGTGGAACTGAGATGAGAGACAGAGAACATGTACAGATGAGAGTGACAAGAAGAGTGCTGAGATGAGAGAGATAAACGTCCAGTTAACTCCGTTTGCCTTCTGTTTTAAAATACCACGTGTTGATTTTTTAACAAAAGAACAGTATGAAGCCTGGTGGTTTCCACCACACTGCTTTTTCTTAAAATACTCAAGCCTGGTGGGCGAGTGGCGGGAAAAGATGTAGTGGTTTCCTTTAAAATACTGAAGCCTTGAAGATACAATTTTTTTTTTTTTTGTAAACCTTTGGTTGCACCGACTATACGGAAACCTTTTTGCATGCAACAGGGTATCTTTTAGGAATATGCCCAAGAGCTTCGCACCAGTTGGCTAACCAATAAGGTCAGGCCCACAAGGTTCGGATTCCCCAAACGTCATTATTTTGATGGTCTATTTATTATTAAATATTATAAAGAAAAAAAAAATGTTACATTTTGTTTTTAGCTTGAATTACATAAAAAAAAATGTAATCTCAATTATACTGCTTTATAATTAGCATGATCCTAATTCAAAGAAAACTTTTTCTTATATTTTTTAAAGCAAATTTTTCAATTAAGTTATTATACTTTAACTTATCCAAGTACTCATTTTCAATTGAGATCATAACTAATCTACTTAATCTCTCTTATGATATAATAGTTTAAAAGGTAAGTTTTTATCAACTTCAACTTAAAAAAAAAAGAACTCATCCTTGCCAAAGCGGTATAGTCAACAAAATTTAATAAGCAACCCATACCGTTTGGAAACCACCATCTTCCCAATAAGACCTTATAAAATAAAGTATGTCAATCAATTTTGTTACTTTTATTGGCAATATTGTTTTCAAATGTCTAAGTTCTTGGAAAAATATAATTAGGAAAAGATATTTGTAATCACAAAAATAACAAAAAAAGTATAAGCATTATAGTGAACTAAAACTACTTCTTATACTATTATCCACAATTGGTTTTATTAAACTAATATAATTACAATTACTTGTGAGTAAAAAATAAGAATGGAAAAAAGTATAATTAAAATAAAATAAAATAAAACCCTTAAAGAATACCAAAAGTTGAAAATGGTGAGTGATCTTGATTCTCTTGTTGTCTTGTGGATTGTGATCCCATAGAATGGAAATTGGATGAAAGTATGGAACTAAGAATGTCGTGAGATTGCATCTCCAAGTGCACGTTCATTTGCATCAAAGACATGTACACAACATCTATTATATAAACTAATAGGTGAAGCTGAGAGATTTTTTTCTGTCTTCTCCAAAACCTGTCACGTCAAATTTACTCTTCCCACATCGATCCAAATCTCATGCCTCTCAACTCTCTCATAACATTCCAGGTCCGGCCCACTTTCTTTTTTTTTTGGGCTGTTTTAGGAACATTATCCTCTCACACTTAATTCTCTCTCTCACACGTTCTCATAATTCTAATGCTTTCTCTCTCTCTTCTTAATTATTCTTATTAGCAACCCATCAATCTCCCATTCTCCTCTAAGTAACGCTTCAGCTACTCATTAAATTACTCTAAATTAAATAAATGGGCATTAAGCTGGTCACCCTTTTAGCTTCCCACCGTTACACCTACGAAATCCAGCTTGATTGGCAACACTTTTCACATTCCAACGGTTACACCCACAATGTCAAACATCAAAGCAATGAGAATTTTTATTAAAGGTGCATAGCTGAACTAGAATTTTAGTTGCAAGTGCTGCAAAAACTTCTCATGCATAACATAGCTTACACGGCCTTGGCTCTCAATCTCCATCAGAAGCAAACAGGTTTCTCTCTCTCTCCAAACCTTCTTCTTGCTTTACATAATTGCTTCATCAAGGAACTTAAGTTGCAATTCCAACAATTAAACTTACTATGTAAAAATTTATATGTGGCTTACCTCTGATGTGTTTGATATATTGTTTGAAAGGAGAGTCTGGCAAAAGCCTATTTGATATTGAGTTACATAATGTCTCTAAATCTGTTTAGAAGGTGCATAACTTAGACAAAATAGCTTCTTCTTCTTTACATTTGGTATGTAAATCTTAATTTCTAAGACTTAAATATTTTTCTCACTGTTTATGTACACTACAGTCAGCCACAGGTTCCAGTAGCCCTAGCAGTGCAGCCACATGCAAGGCAATATGATTTCATATACTTTGTTCAACAGGTTCCATACTAAGACAATAATCTGTTCTTATATATCCTAAGAATTAATACTATTGTGCTACGAAAATAGATCGAAGGTCAGGTCGCTTGCCTTTTGAATCTGATAATATCATTGGTAAGATCCGCATTTTGCCCCACTTGATACGTTTTTATTTTTTATGGGCTGTGTTTGTGTTTGAGAAAATTACATAAATTAAAAGTGCTTGCTTTACAAATAGTTTTTTTTTTTTTTTTTTAATGAATGCTTTACAAACAGTTTTCTAAGTTCTCATTGTTTCACATTTACAAACACAACACGTGCATATTCAGGGTCATGGGTCCGCCCAAGAGCTTTGGCTTTGGGGTGAGGTAAAGAATTTGATGTTCCTATATGTGTGGCGTGTAGGGATGTATTTGAACCCAAAGAGTTTGAGTAAAGATTATCTTCTATTATTTATATGTGTATGGATGTATTTGAACCCTGCTATTTCAAGAAATAAACATATATATCAAGCATAATTGCACCCCATTTTGTGAAATAAGGGTGGATACCTAATTAATCTAATCAATTCCCACTATGAGCTTTAACCATGGCATGGCTTTGTAGGGTGTTACATAGTGTGTTTTTCTTTTTTCTTTTTTGTTTATAATTTGCACACCACCTGTTTGATAAATTGACAATTAGAATTTTAAAAACACATAACCTATTATGAGGATGAAGCAGAGGAGCAAGAACCAAAAGAAAAAAAAATTATCAACAAGGAAAAGTTGAAGACTAAATATTTTGATAGAGGCTGTAAAAATACTGGTGTAGAAATCAATAGCATTATAATTCTCTTCTGATTGTTTCATTTTGTTTGTGCACACATGCATTTGTGCATGTGTTTGTCAACATATAACCTGGATGTTTATTTGATTTAGCAGGTGTTAGAAGAATTGGTGCTGTGAAGATTCAAGGTCAGTGTAAGAGCACTATTGCTACCAAAATTGAATAATATCGTTTTGCAAGCAAAAGGATATATACAATCAAAAGTCCTTATTTTGTAAAGCCAAGGGATGGATTCATAAATATTTTTTTCCCCTCTGTAATGCACTCATCTTTATACATCTGTTGTAATTTTATTTCCATCCTTCTATGATTTCACATAGTATATTTTATCTATATGTGATGTATATTTACCTTTATCTTACCAGATTAATAATTACTGGGAACACGCTTTGCTTATGATTTTAGCCTTTTGGATCCTTTTCACATCCTATGTGAAATATAATGGATCAATTCATTTCTCATATGCAAAAACCATATGATTCTTTGTTGAATCTACACCTTAAATTATTTGGTGAAACAGATTGGGTAGAAGTAATAATTGTCCTTGGCTCCTTGCCATTATAAAGATTTGCTCTCCTTCTTTTGATTTTATGCAATTCATACAAAGAAAATGAAGTTTGATATTGTTATAATATGTTGGCAGTGTTGCAGCTGTTGTTAATTTGTTATTCAACAAGTTTATTTCTTTGTTTTTGTTTACTTTATGACCCATTGGTTTAATTATTTATAATTATTTTGATAAGTCTTTATGACCCATTGGTTGACAATTTATTAGCTTAGGTCACCCACACTTCTCATTTGATTGTTTAAATTTAAAATCCGCTGATGATATGTGATTGTGAGTGAGGTGTCTTATAGCTTGCACAATGCACTAGATTTTTTATTTTTATATATATATATATATATATAAGAATCTTGCAGAAAAATGAAGAATAATTTGGCTTTCTATGATAAATAGGTTGATTATATATTAACAGGATAGAAATCTCTTGGAATAGTATTGTCACTGAAATTTATTTGGTAGTGTAAAACCAATGATAAATG
Source organism: Fagus sylvatica (assembly GCA_907173295.1). NCBI lineage: Eukaryota > Viridiplantae > Streptophyta > Magnoliopsida > Fagales > Fagaceae > Fagus > Fagus sylvatica. Next base: position 38,975,544 of record OU015766.1, on the reverse strand, counting down.
TTTTATAAACTTATGATTGAGATCATGTATTGAGAGGTTTTGAATTACTTGATACATCTTTTTTTCACGTTGAAGTTCATGTTGATAATTTTTGGAAAGATTAATTGGACGCTAGCCATGGGATTCGTTTTTCCTTAAATACATACACAATTAGAATTTTTTTTTTTTTTTTTTTCTTTCAAGATATGTGTACATTGTTAGCAACCAAACTTTATTGCATTCAATAACAAGCTGCTTCCTTAAAAAAATAAATAATCGATTGTTCTATGATTTTACATTATTATGATGGTTAGAGTGTATATTGGCATTTTGAGATGAATGTTGTATATTTGACCAACCTTATTATATATTTTGAACACTTTTTTGTACTAAAAGAGTACTTATTAGCATTAACCTTAAAATAATAATAACCAAAGAGAATATATATAAAGAAAGTAATACGTGAAATGAAAAGGGTTAACAAAGAAGCAATATTTGAACGAAAAGTGTAAAAACAAATCTATACTATAATGTAAAACCAAAACTTTTTTTACTTTTATTTGACCTCATAATATTGTGCCACATAAGCTGCTCTCACAATTTTACCTCATTATTTTAATATATATTTTTAATTGAATTTAAATTTTTATTCTATAATTAAACATCTCATTCGAATCTTGACACATTATATTTTCTTTAATAGAAATAATATATTGTTCCATATATATAAACACAATCATAATAAATGCCTAATACTATAATATATTTTATATATAAACACAATAATAATAAATGTCTTTTAATAATTATCAATTTTTATATTTAGACAAAATATAAAAGACAGAAAAAATCATATTTTAACCAATAATTCTTTAGATTTCATTTTAAGTAATTTTTCCGTGCATCGCACGGGTTTGCGACTAGTATAAACTAAAAAAGCTGAGAGAAAATTTTTAGTTCCCAATACCGCATGTAAGATTTGATACACTTCCACCTTCCCCTTCCCTCTAAATTCTCTCTTAATTTTATTCAAAAATGAAATTCTCTCTCTCATGAAATATTACTTACCTCACCTCTTCATCTACCTCTCATCTCTTGAACTCCCTGACCTTGTTTCATCTCCTCAATTAATTACCTCACCTTTTCATCTACCTTGCTCTAACCTCTCACCTCTTGAATCCCTAATCTCTTCATCTCCCCAGTGGTAATTGCACCCCCATTATTTCCTATTTAAATCCTATGTTGGAGTTTAAAACCTTTTAGTCTCAGCTGTGGATCCCTATGGTTCTATTGTTGTTTGAGTCTTAAAGGTGCATTCTTTTCCCTTTGGTTTCTAATTGGCTTTGCTGGGTTTTATGCTTTTTTTTTAATTATTTATTTGGTTTTTCTGTTCTGCTCAATATTTTTATTATTTGGCTTTTGGTGTTCTTTGTTCCATTGGTTTTATAATTGTGTAGTTCCTAAGCTTTTCTCAAGGAATGTTCTAATTGTTATCTTGACTTCATTTGTTTTTTTGTTATTAATATAAACAGATGTTATACAACATTAGATTAGATATATTTCCTGTGCATCGCATGGGTTTTTCGACTAGTTTAGTTTATAATTCAGGGTGGCATCATTTATCAAATTGTCATGTGAGATACAACTTGAAAGCATAGTGTGATGAGTTTATAATTCTCATCAGTCATCAACTCATCATAATGATAAAAAGTCCGTTTATGTTTTTGTATTGAGGTCGTATATAACATTATGTTGTGTGTCAAGTTTATAGATTTTACTCTCTAATCATTGTTGAAGGGGGCATAACTCTCCTCCTATCCTTTGCAGCATGTTCTCAGAACTCTCTTCTGCATTCAAGGCCGAAAATCCTCTGCCCACCATTGATTGTTTCTTCACAATTTATAACAATGTCGTGAGATTCACTGTGACTGCTGAATCAGTTGCTAGTAGCCACAATTCTGATACACCTAATGATAGTATTCCCTCAGAGCAATCAAAATCTATTTCTCTCTGGGTTGAAGCTGCCTTGGCCACGGACCTTCAGATTGTCTCTCTTCTTCCCAGCCAAGAGCCTGAACCACCATCAACTCTGCAGAAAAGTTTGTCCAAACGACAATCTCACAATGCACCTGCCAAGAACAATCTAAAAACTTCTTCATGGTCACAGTCCAATCCTAGTCATGGGGTGAGGAAAAGGGGTCATGGAATGAAAGACACAGTGGACCTTGCAACGAACCTGCTATCCGAAATGCAAATTTGGTTTCTAAGATTTGTGGAGGAGTCACTTGAAGCAGGTTTTAGAGTGTTCAGAGAGAGTGCTAGTGATGGGAGTAAAACAATCTCTCTTGATGGTGGCTCCATTGGAGTAGTTTTATCCCAGTTGAAGAGAGTCAATGATTGGTTGGACCTTGTGGTTTCAAAAGGGGATGAGCTACTGACAGAGAAGGTTGAGCGGTTGAAGCGAAAGATCTATGGGTTTGTCATCCAGCATGTTGGCACTACCTTTGATTGATAACTCCTTGCCCCCTTGCTTCATCTTGATATTCTCTATTTTTCTTTAGTTCTTGTGCATCTTGTGTTTAAAGTTTATCTCAACAAGACATGCTTTTTAAATCAAATTAAATTGCTCTGCGTCATTCTTTCCATGAGAAAATGATGAATTGTAAAATGAGTGCAATAGGTTTCATCACTACACTCTAGTGAAAATAATTTGCTACCTCATAAATGAAGATTATAGTGTACGTTTTGCGTCAAAAGTCTTGTAGCTTAGTCAAGGTTCTCCTCATAAGCATAACAGGATTCAAATCTCTTACTCTCTACTTGGTCATAAGGAAAAAAATAAAAAATAAAAATTATATATTGTGTTTTGATTTTGGAATTCTTTTAATAATGGATAAAACAAATTGGTGCCCATCTAAAACTGAAGATTATTATTGTCATTTGCACGGTCTTAGAAGTGAGATGGGTTAGATTAGTATTGTGGTTATTTGTCTTTTACTCTTGTTTGCAAGCCATACATTTGTTCCCTTCCTTTTCCTCTGTGCAAAATACTAAAATAGTCATAAGGGTGAAAGCTCAAACTTATGGTCTGCTTTGGGCCCTGACATTAGTACAAATTTGATAGAACTTCCTTTTTGTTTCCATTTTGTACCGCAAATTCTCTCTAGGGAGCTTATGCCATTTTAGAATTCATTGATTGAGGACCCTTGCCATGAGTATCACTTCTATGATTCAAACTAACCACAAATCATGAGGATGCGAGGTCTAACTAAGACATAAGCTAATGATTTTTCACGTGCTGGCCCATGTCAGGCCTAGAGGAATCCGGAGTCCGGACACATTTTTTATAATTAGTGAAATTTGGTGTGTTCTTATGCGAATTCATTGTTTTTATCAATAAGTAGCATTCACATACTTCCTCGTCATTTTCATTTTCATTTTTTTTTTTTTTAATTTTCTACTCATTCCAATGATGTTATAAGATTTGGATTAGTAATCAATCTAATATGATAAGGTGTTCAAAACTTTTTAGCACTCAAGTAATTTCCGACCTTGTGCATTCCTCCCATTTGTATGTACATAACAAAATCCATGGGGGACAAAAACATCGGGTGTCTTAAAAAGGGATTAATAGGAGGATTCAAATTAAATTAAGGTCCATACTTTCTTAGGTGCCTAACCTCAAGTCAAAGTCACTCAACTTCTCTTTTCCCTAGTGGATGTGATTTAATAATTATCTAATGTAAATCAAAACCAACAATTGGAATTGGATTTTTGCATCAAATATTCTTTTTAGTCGCTGCTGATTTTCTTTTGCGTATTTTGATTTGGATTGAACTGATCGTGGTTATAACAAAAAATTATCTCTTATGTCCGCACTGTATAGCGCGGAAACATGAGATACTGGCTCAATTATAATGAGGTTGCCTCACCACTTATGGGTCCCACTTATTTGTGAGGGAGGTGTTGTATAGGGTGGACACATGAGATACTGGCTGGGTTATAACATGATGCCTCACCACTTGTTTGTGAGGGAGGTGTTGTATAGGGTGGACACATGAGATACCGGCTCGGTTATAACGGGATGCAGAGTCGGCCCAGGGGTAAGCTCAGCAAGCCCCTGGGCTAGGGCAACCCCCCTCATAGGGGCAACCACACGGCAAAAAAAAAAAAAAAAGGTGTATAGTTATGTATTTGAGTCTGCAGCTCGTTTGTTGAGAAAATCATCTAAGGCTACACCGCCTACACAGTGACTCATGGAGATTCACTTTTGTCTGGAAACACCTGAGCCCACAAACGTGGGTGGCTGGTGTGCTAACAAATAGCAACCAAAAAAGCAAAGTTAAAGAATTTAGCATTAAAATAATTTCTTTAATAGGGATTAGACAAAAATGTTTGTTGCCTTGTATGCTAGTATTGGTTAATATTTTGTATAAGTGGTGATTATTATTTTCTATGAATTTATCAGTATAATAATATTATTATTAATATTAATTAATGTAATTATTAACATTTTACGTTGTATACTAGATTGCGTTGAGATTGTGTAAAGGCATGAATGTATAATAGTATTATATATTATATGATATCTGTTATTCCCTATTTATGGTTCATCAATTTATTTCTTATATATTTGAACATTTTCAATCATTTTGAAAGCTTTTTGATTTTCTATTTAGTTTAGAAAAATTTAAATCGTTTGACAATGATAGTTTAAAAATGTCTTTTATCTCGAAAAGTGCTCTCACACATGAGAAATCTATTGATATTGATTGTTTAGATTTATTTTCTGAATTAAAAGTTTTAAGAAAAGTTATACAAACAAAAGAAAATAAGAATACTCTAATTACAATTTTTTTTAATGTAATTTAAGCTAAAAAAACACAATATAGCCTTGATTTTGCATAAATTTTTTTTTTTAATATTTAATAATAATGAGCAACCAACATTGGGACGGGCTTGGGCAACCTCAATCTCGGGGCCGGCCCTGACGGGATGCCTCACCACTTGCGGGTCTCACTTGTTTGTGAAGGAGGCATTGTATAGTGCGGACACATGAGATGCCTGATTATAATGAGACTACCTCAGTTGGTAAACTTACTATTAGTTTGCGGAAGCATTAATGACAAATAAAAATTTTCTATTTCATTCAAGAATCGTTACACCACATAATCATAGACTTTAAAATAATATGCGTCCCTTTTTCAGCAACCCAAGTAACCTATTCTAGCAACCCAAGTGTGTTGCCTCCCAAGGTATTCACGTCTCTCTCTCTCTCTATTTATTTTAGAGTTTTTCTAATGTCAGCAATATATCACAATAGTTCTGATGGCCAACTACTAACGTAATATTTCTTATTTATAAAATCATAGTAAAAACCTTAGAGAGAGATTTTAATGTGGGATTCTTAGGGATCTCTATCTTCAGTAGCAGGATAAGTTAATATCCTTTGAAAGTTAGTGACTTAGTTTTAAACTCTTTCAAAATAATTCTTTAATTATCTTAATCATATCAAGATAATATTTTGAACTTCTGCAAATTACAATAATGTCCATCAACACATTGCAATTGACCCCTGAAGATTAGAGAATAATAAGTGAGGTCCCTTTTCATACAACTTTATATCTATATTTCCTTCCACCATACTATATTCCACATGAGCCACTAAGACTGGATTAATATCACTGTTATGTCCCTAACTTATGTAACCCTTTGATTTCTTGAATTCATAATTCCCTTGGACTCCAAAATAATTTTTGAAAACTCTTTATATATATATATATATGAAAACACTTTAAAAAACTGTCACCGGCCGGTTTTGTTTTGAATCCAATGCCATTATGAAAATCAACTGAATATACTATCTCATTTAAAGACTGGTGGATCCATTGTTAAACATCAACATATTTTACTCATTATACATATAACTCAACATGTCCGTATATAGCCTTTAAATGAGCATCACCGGTTGACATTATTAAAGTTATGTGCATAATAAATAAATATACGTAATCATCTCATGTTTGAGGACAATAAGAAAATTGTGATAGAACAACCTTTTAACCGACAGTGATCATCCCATAAGGTGTTCTTAATCAGATCTAGTTCAGTGTATATACTTGTTACATTACACACACTTGTCTGCTTAAAGTCACAACCTCAATGATGGAGTAAATCATTCTATCATATAGAAGCACCATAAGAGTAGGCTCTAGTGTTAATATTCTACTAGTCGTAAACCCGCGCAATGCGCGAGAACATCTTAGCTTTATGTGTAAATATATAAGAAATTTATTTATAATGTAGACCCGTGAACACATGTAGTATCAACTTCTTGAATATTTTCAATTATCATCATATTTATGCAGTGAAAACTATTAGGTTCTAATTTAGTTGTTTTATAATGTAATCTCCATTATTTCTCAAGGGTTGCACTCGTAACCACTCGCAAAGAATCAAACTGCCAATAATCTAATTTCCAAAATTATGAGTTACAATTCATATATATATATATATATATAAACAAATTATAAGCAGACTTTGGCTAAATAAAGAAGTGAGCTTGCTATTAAGTTTGAACTCTCAACTATGCTTAAAAAAAAACATTTTATCACAATTTCACCAAAGAAATCAATTCAAATCTCTTTGTGTCATGTATGCAAACGCAAAATAAGAGATATATGCTTCACTAAATCTTGCTATCCTTTCAAAATGGAGGCTTCAAGAAAGATTGGATTTCCTGCGAATAAGACAATTGACATTAAGGCTTCAAGAAAGATTGGATTTCTTGCGAATTGTCATTAATATAATAGAGGATTTGGGGAAAAACACTTGCAACAATTTTTTTGTCACACAATCAAATCATGAGAATATGTGATTCAATAGACTTCAATCTGCACTGGTAGGATAAGTTTTATTTAGACTGCTTCAACTACTACAATGCTAATATGCATTTAAAACATGCAAGAAATCTTGCAGGTCATGCCTTTTAAGTTCTTCAGTGTTATAAAAAAGAAAGTTCTAATTTTGATTGGGATTATCAGAACAACTTAAATTAAGATTTTTGTACATGTTAGTTTGCCACCCAATTCTTTTTTGACAAAATTCTGAACTTCAGCAGATTTGAGAATCCTATCAAATCCTTTTCAACAATGATGATAACATAATAACACTATTCATGTGCTAACAATCATAATTTTATTGATAAAATAATTTAGAAGTAGATCTAAACTTCTTCAGTGGTACTCTGTGATGACTATGTCTAGAAGTTCTGTGTTTACTGAATACAATCAACAGAATCCTCCATCATAAATTCTGAGTATATCATACCAACCAATCCATCATTTATATCCTTCAGTAGTGGCATATACGCAGCATTACCCTTGAGATAACAGAGTTAGTAAATATTAAACACAATATAAGTGTCATACTATATTATTATTAATTGTATATTCCTAAAGGCCTAGTAAGCTTCAAACTAATCACCATTACTCTTCATCAAATTACTTGTCGTGACAATGGTATAATTATGAATAGTATACGTATTTTGGTAGACCTGTTTTTATAATGGAAATAACAAATGTACATCAATATCTACATTGTATATTGTTATTAGGCAAAAGCATATGTATGTAATATATTTTTTTTAGTTGCTTGACTATACTAACAAAGAAAAAATTAAAATCCATTCACTAAATTTGCTCCAACATATACGTGCAAATAATCTATAGCAATCATTGTAAAGTAAATAATCAATGTGTAGAACATACATGCGTTTTATTGAACAACGATAATTTTGATGAAAATAAATAAGACAGATCCAATTCACCAATGTTGTTTTGCCCATCAATATTGTTGGTCTGTCTTCTTCCTTTTCATATATGCAACTGAGGGCAAGCATTGTAAAAGCTAGCAATTGTTCCAGCTCAATTCCTTCTTTGGATATTGAAGGATCCACAATTTCAATAATCATTTTTTGTTCAACATAGCTCTTTATACGATCCTGTCCAGCCAAAAGCTCATGTATAATTGGGCGAAAGCTGAATACATCAACCTTATGTGTTACATAACCTGTAGTGACATATTCAGGAGCAAAGAACTGTAATTTACCTTCTAATGCATCTTTTACATGTCATTGACCTTCAGGGACAGATATATACTGTAAGAAATCAATCAATTTGGCAACATGGTCTTGATCACATATAACAGTTGAAGATGTACAGAACATCCTTATAGGTCTCTTGTTACTTAGTTGAATGTTTGTTGATGAAATTTTTATTCATTCATTACAGGTGTGGAAATCAACCCTAATTCATAAGTTGTAAATCCTTATTAGGTCTATATTCTTGTTAGCTTAGGCTGTTTGCTTGCTGTACGTACATGTTGTTTGTTGATCAATGAAATTTTTATTCATTCATTCGGAGAAAAAGGAAAAAAAAAAACAAAAAAGGTGTGGAAATCAACCCTAGCTTTATTCTACATAAGTTGTAATATGGCTGCCATTTTATTCAGTGACTCCAAATAAGGAGGAAGGTACTCTTGGCTTATACACATTCACTAAAAAGAGAAAATTTGTGTCTTTATTTGTTTGTTTTCAAATGCTATATTGAGAAACTCTCAATCTTATTTATTACATTGATTACATTGAATATTAATCAGTCTGGATTGAGCTAAGCTAAGGAGGTGAGACAGACTCATAAATTCGCCTGAGTTGTTTTGCTGCATCGATCATTGTTGGTCTATCTTCCGCCGTCTCAGAGATGCAACTCAGGGCAATCTGTGCAAAAGCTAGAAACTGTTCCTGATTAGTTCTTTCTTTTAGTAACTCCGGATCTACAATTTCAATCAACCGATCTTGTTCATCATATGGCTTCACCAAACTTGGTAGGAATGTCTCTGAATAGCAGCACTCTGGAATTTTCAACATCCCTCCAGCCAAAAGCACAAGTAGAAACAGACCATAATTAAACACATCAGCCTTCTCAGTCAAATAGCCTGTAGTCATATATTCAGGTGCACAAATCCCCATTCTCCCACGTACAGCAGTGTCTACATGTAGTTGACCTTTAGGAATAGATATTGAGAGTGAGAAATCAATCAGTTTGGCAACATTGTTCTCATCCAATAAAATGGTGGCTGACCTAATATCTCTATGAATAACAGGCCTGGAAAATGAAGTATGAAGATATGCAACAGCATTAGCTATGCCCATTGCAATCCTTAACCTGCATTTCCATGTTAAGGGCTCAGACTGGACTGTTTGATCAATTGGATTGATACAACTTGAGAGTGTTTTGTACCCTACAAATTCATACACTATAATGGGATTTTTGGTCTCTAAGCAGCATCCTAAGAGTTTTAGAACATTTTGGTGGACACTCATTTGTGAGCCAACCACAATGTCTTTAATAATGCCAAGCACAGTGTCTTCCATAACAGAAAATCCACGGTCTGGGTACTTTTTAATTGAAACTAAACGGTCTTCCAGAGAACCCTTGTAAAACTAAAAATCAACATCCCACGCAAAACTTTGATGCTGATCATAGTTGTTTGTTGCTCTTCTGAGCTCTTCAGCAGAGAGACACGGATAGGATTAATGTGCTTGAGTAATACCGTCTCTCTCTCTGATTTCCCCTCTCTCTCGCTCTCAAACAAAATTTCTCAACTGTGATAATGGCTTCTACCAAGCGTGAAGCTATTGGTTTTATTCGTTTTCTGCTGGACTGATTGAAAGTTGATTAATCATGGCTGAAAAACGACTGTTTCACGTGGAATCAAAATTGTTTGAGTTAGTTAAAAATGCAATAGAGGTGAGTATTATTGAGCGTGGGAGGAAACATAGGAGCACAGTGTCGATGGGTTTTGCGGCAACGTTTTGGTTTCGTGATTCATTATTAGAGATAGCTAAGTTATCCAATACCAGAAACGTCTTTCGTTCATTCAGGGAAGGAAACAAAGTCTTTGTGGTTCAAAAGCAGTAGAATGGTAGGGGCAGTTTTGTGACTGTCATGGTGTTGGGGGACTCCAAAGGCAGAGGCGGGGTGATTATTCCTGCCGGCAAAGAATCATGGGGGTGGCGCGGGCTAAGTGAGGAATTGGATGGCCTTTTGAATCCAAAGGCAGCTGCAAATCATGGGGAAATTCACCGGCGACCGCCTGCAGGTAAGGCTCCGGCACAAGGCAATTTTAGGAATGATTTTTGCTCATTCAAGGCTGCTGTTACGCAAGGAAAAAATCTCCCTAAAATATTGCCTATTAATTTTGGAGTTGATAATTTTTCGAGTGAGATACATGCTGAAAATGAGGTCATTTTAAATTTAAAAGTCAAATTGTTATGTGGCACTGATGGTAAGTGGCATGCTACGTGGGCTGGTTTAATTGATAATGATGCTAGTGGGCCTCAGCAAGTTCCCACTTATGTTCCGAAACCAGGCCCCAAACAAGATCAAAACCTGGGCCATATCGATATGTTAAAACCAACCCCAGTCCAGACCCCACGGAATCAAGTTTGGCGACCCGTTGGGTTAAAGCCCAACACGATGGCCTGCCTTGCAAATAAAAATGGTAAGACCGGGTCAGGTGTGGGGGAGACCCGGCTTCCAGAAACCACGGTCTCCAACCGCTTCTCGATCTTCCAAGTTGGAGAGTCATCGGGAACATGTAAGACCGCCGATCTCACTTCATCTCCAGTAGCCAAGACCAAGAGCACCGAGAACTCCATTCCTTCAGCCGGTACGACGGAGAGTACAACTACTCTCTCTATAGCACCGGCGGTGATGATCTCTCACCCACCAGCAGGCGAGGATATAGCTCGTATGTGGGGATCGTCGTCTAATTGGATGTTAAAGCTCCGTGATGGTCGTCGTATCACCATCCCTCTCTCTCTAATCAGATCGATGTCGTCGCAGGAAGGGGAAGGCGAGCAGGAGCTTCCAGTGGTGGTTGCTCTGATTGAAGTTGGGGATATTGGATCGACGGTGGAAGGGCAGTCCTCTCGGTTATGGGTCGAGTCTGGGAGTGATGAAGCGGAGGAGGAAGACAATGTGTCTATAGCTTGGGAGGACCCGATTCCGGTGGCTAGCGGCGGGGATATTGTCTGTTGGGCAGACGAGGAGACCCCTTTAGAGGTGGCGCCGTTAGCCATGGCTGGGCCAGTTGTTGAGGGGTCAAAGATTGGGGGAGAACTGAAAGTTGGAGTTGAAAGGAGGGATTCTAGCTCTCCCACTCAGGTGGTGGAGCAGTTTCAGGAGTTTGGTCGAGAGTTGGGTGTTTCTTTCGAGGGGTTTGAGGAGGAACTGCTGATTCTTCTCAAAGCAATTGAAGATAGAAGAAACTCTCACAGTGGGCCAGTTGGGGATAGAAAGAAGATGCAGAAATCAGGGAGCTTAAAAATCTTATTAGCACCATTAACTACGATGCTGGTGGATCAAAAAATAGGGGCTTAAGTAGGGAACGGGCTCTATCAGTGTATCAATGAAACTCAAAATTCTATCATGGAATATTAAGGGGATGAATGATAAGGATAAACGCCTCCGTATTCGGCATCTTCTTAAGAGTTGGGGTCCGGATATTATTTGTTTACAAGAAACCAAGATGGACCTGATTACTCTGGGGATTGTTTGTAGTGTTTGGGGTGTTCAGTATATAGATTGGGTGTATCTGGGGTCAATGGGGGCCTCCGGGGGTATTCTTATTATGTGAGACACTAGAGTGGTTGAGAAGCTTGATGAAGCTGTGGGTTATTATTCTGTTTCTTGCAAATTCTGGTCCGTAATTGATTCTCATGAATGGATTTTCTCTGGGGTTTATAGTCCGCAGAATTATGGGGAGAGACGATTAATGTGGGAAGAGTTGGCTGGGATTATCAGTTGGTGGGATTCTCCATGGTGTATAAGGGGGACTTTAATGCAACCAGATTCCCTTCTAAAAAATTGGGTGGGCAGCACTTTATGCCAGCCATGACTGATTTCTCAGAGTTTATCTCTTCTTGTGAGCTTCTGGATCCACCTTTAGAAGGGGGCGTTTCACTTGGTTTAATGGGAGAGAGATAGAAGCTATGTCTCGGCTTGATCGCTTTCTATTCTCTCATGAGTGGGATGAGAAGTTTCCCACCATAAGGCAGTAGCGCCTGACTAGGCTTCTATCGGATCACTTCCCCGTTTTGCTTGAATGTGGCCAATTTATGCATGGTAAAAGACCATTTCGCTTTGAGAATATGTGGCTAAAGTTCGAAGGCTTTGTGGAGAGGGTGAAGGGTTGGTGGCAGTCATATCCTTTCCATGGCACTTCCAGTTATGTGCTGGCCCAGAAACTTAAGGCCCTTAAAGGGAATTTGAAGAAGTGGAATGAGGAATGCTTTGGGAATGTGGTGGTCAAGAGTCATCAATTGCTGGCTGAGTTGAGTGTTCTGGAGAAGGTGGCAGAAAGTCGCTCGCTATCCAGTAATGAGAGGATCCAGCAAGAAAGATTGGTGGCGAAGTGGGAGCAAAATTCTCTTCTTGAAGAGATTAGTTGGCGCCAAAAATCTCGGGAATTATGGTTAAAGGAAGGTGACAAGAACACCAAATTTTTCCACAAAATGGCGAACTCTCACAGAAGGTATAACACTATTTCCTCTTTGCTGGTTAATGGAGCTCTAACCACTGATCAGCAGGTTATAACGGATTGTATTACTCACTTTTATACTAGACTATATTCCGAGGAGTTGGGGTGGAGGCCCAAACTTGATAACCTTGCTTTCTCCATGATTTCTGCTGAAGATGCTGCTTGGTTAGAGCGCCCATTTGGAGAGGAGGAGGTGGTAGGGGTGCTTAAAGCCTTTAAAGGTGATAAAGCTCCGGGTCCGGATGGCTTTCCCATGGCATTCTTTCAAGCTTGTTGGGATGTGGTTCATACTGAGGTTATGGAATCCATCAAATATTTCCATGAGGTAGGTACGTTTACAAAGAGTTTAAATGCCACTTTCCTCACTCTAATTCCAAAAAAGGCAGCGGCTATGGAGGTAAAGGATTTTCGGCCTATTAGTTTAGTGGGTGGAATGTACAAGATTTTTGCTAAACTCTTGGCTAGCCGGCTGAAGATGGTTCTTCATAAGATTATAGCTCCATCTCAAAATGCTTTCGTGCAAGGGTGGCAGATCTTGGATTCTGTGCTCATTGCAAATGAGGTGTTGGATAGTAGGCTAAGGGTTGGTTTGCCGGGGGTGCTTTGCAAACTAGATATTGAAAAGGCTTACGACCATGTGAACTGGGAATTCCTCATCTACCTTTTACGGCGATGTGGTTTTCCGGGGAAGTGGTGTAACTGGATTTGGTTTTGCATATCGACTATCCGGTTTTCGATCCTTGTCAATGGTAGCCCGCAAGGTTTTTTTGAAAGCTCAAGGTGTCTTCGGCAAGGGGATCCATTGTCTCCGTTGCTTTTCGTTATAGTCATGGAGCCATTAAGCCGTTTGATGGATTGGACCACTATTGGTGGTTATATTTCTGGTTTTGCAGTAGGCTCGGGTGATGATCCTCTAGTGGTATCCCACCTTCTCTTTGCGGACGATACCTTGATTTTCTGTAATGCCGATCAGGTTCAAATTGCTCATTTGTGAGCTGTATTCTCTTGGTTTGAGGCTGTTTCAGGGCTGAAAATTAATTTGGCAAAATCTGAAATGGTTCATGTGGGTGTGGTTCCGAATTTAGAGAGTTTGGTGGAGCTGATGGGCTGCAACATTCGATCTCTCCCAATGACCTACTTGGGGCTTCCGTTGGGAGCCAACTTTAATTCGAAGACCATATGGAATAATGTGATAGAGAAAATGGAAAAGAAGCTTGGTGGGTGGAAGCGATTATATCTTTCTAAGGGTGGTTAGCTTACTCTTCTCAAAAGTACTTTATCCAATATTCCAACCTATTTTCTTTCCTTGTTTCATCTTCCAGCTGGAGTGGCAACTCGGTTAGAAAATATTCAAAGGGATTTCCTTTGGAGTGGGCTAGGTGAGGCTCAAAAAATGCATTTAGTAAGCTGGACTCAGATTTGCAAACCTATCCAGGATGGTGGCTTGGGGGTTAAAAATCTGTGGCGGTTTAATAAGGCCTTACGGGGCAAATGGTTGTGGAGATATGGAAAGGAAAGGGATGTTTACTAGAGGAAAGTAGTGGAGACTAAGTATGGGAGTATGTGGGGTGGGTGGTGTACTGAAGAGGGTCATGGCTCGCATGGGGTGAGTGTGTGGAAATCTATCCGTAAGGATTGGGGGTGCTTCGTGTCTTTCATATCTTATAGGGTTGGTATGGGTGATAAGGTGCAGTGCTCTTTTCCATTGCTAGAGATAAGGACGCTTCTGTGGCTGCCCTTATTTCTTTGAGCAATGGCACCTTACATTGGGATGTGAGTTTTTCTCGGAATGTCCAAGATTGGGAATTGGAATCCTTGGTTGCCTTTATGGAATTGATTTACTCTCAAACCTTGGATGGAACTAGCCAAGATCAGCTATGCTGGAATAAGATGGAGAAGAGGGAATTTTCTGTGAAGTCCTTCTATCATTGCTTGAACCCCCCTTCCTTGGGTTTTCCTTGGCGTGGCGTATGGAAGGCCAAAGTCCCTTCTCGTGTAGCTTTTTTCATGTGGACTGCAGTGTTGGGTAAACTTCCAACTATTGATAATCTTAGGAAGAGAAACTTGGTGATAGTCAATCGATGCTATTTGTGTAAAAATGTTGTTGAATCTATTGACCACTTATTTCTGCACTGCAACTTGGCTAAGGATCTATGGGACTCGATTCTGCTGTCTTTTGGAGTGTCTTGGGTTATGCCTTGCCGGGTTAGGGGGTTGGTTGATTGCTGGCAGGGAGGATTGGGTAGGCAGCGTAATTCCTTGCTTTGGAAAGCTATTCCGCACTGCATCATGTGGTGTCTTTGGAGAGAACGAAATCTGAGAAGCTTTGAAGACTTGGAAATGAGCCATCCAGCTGTAAAGATGTTGTTTTTCAGGACCATAATTGAGTGGTTAAATGCCACAGGCTGTTATTCTTTTTCTTCTCCCCAAGATTTTCTCAATTCTTGTAATTCTTTAGATCACTAAGTATATTTCCTATATACTTGGTGGTTCTTCTTCAATAAAAATATTACTTATCAAATAAAAAAGGATTGCTTTTCCCATTGCAAAAGGCAATTAGCTCCTTCAATAATAGTCTTCCATTCTTCATAAATGCTGCCTCCTCTTTGGCTTTTCTCTTCATTTTCAAACATGAATTCATCTTGTCCACCAAACCCTTAGATTACAGACAGGAATATTAATATACACATATAATATGTTAAGTCATGAAGAGCCTATAATCTTGTTTTAAATGAGGAGGCCAGTGATTAGTCTTTGCTCAGAAATCCAACAGATACAGAGTTCGAACTCCCTTTGATACTATGATAAATTACCTATTATTTCAAAAGTTTAAGTTGTTAAGAAGGGGTGAATTTAATCACATTTCTCCTGGCAAGAAATCTTCAATAACACCATAACCTTCAGTATAAATCCGAAGGCTTGGTTCCGTGGTATAAACTGAAAAAATAAAAATAAAAAAATAAAAAATAAAATAAAATAAAAAATTGAATCATTTCAATTTTACTGAAAATAATTATATGGGGGGCTTTTAGGTTTGTGACTCATAATAAGATCCAATTATACCGGACTGAAAGAAATATATGCTGTGTTTTGAAGCATGGAATTGGATTTGGAATTGACTGGAAGTTGGGCCTCTAAATCCAACCAATTCAAAGTTCCATATGATGATAAAGACAGTGAAATACTGAAATGAAAAGTTAAAAACAAAGTCAACAGCAAGTCAATCCATTACATATATAGATAGTAGTGCAATTAGTCATTGAGAAATGAATTATAACCTCTGCTATTATAACCTCTGCTATATATGCTACCTTTAGAGAAAGAGAGAGTGATCTCCAATTGACACATGTACAGATAGGAAACAGAACGAACTTAATCAGAACTTTGTTACTTGTAAATATGGAAGTCTTAAGCCATAAATAAATGTTTTTTTAGTTGAACCATGAATATAGGATCAACTTATTGTCCTAAAATTCTCTAGGTAGAGTTCTGAAAAGTGTCAGGTTTTGATAGACAGTTTTGGTCTGAGGTAGTTCATGCATTACTAATACCTGAATTTTTCTGGCACTAGCCTCCATAGGTAAAGCCAATAACATACATGAAGGTTCCTGCAAGAAAAATATGGATATTCCATCTTCCCACTGGCAGAGTCAACATGGAATACCATTGTCGAAAATCACAATAGAATGGAAAAATAACAATCGGTATTAGAGAAGCTGCTCTAAAAGAAGAAATACAATTCCTTACAGTGATATTCAAAATCGCTGGCAGATAATCTACAATTCCTTACGGTGATATTCAAAAATCGCAGGCAGATCCCAAACCGTGGTGATATTCAAGAAACCTACATAAAAAAAACTCAGAACAAACCCTAGTCAGAAACCCCAATTCCCAAAATAACATCCTATTATCAAAACCCCAAATCAAAATCTGAAAAGGGAAAAAAAAGAAACTGGAAACCCATAATCAAATTGAAATCTGAATTAAGCCTCACCGGTGCAACGACATTGATCGCAGAAAGATTGTAGAGAATTCTTGATGCTCTCTTCAATGAGTGATTTGAGATATATATGCGTGTGACCACCAGATCTTGAAACGGTTCAAGAAGGGGCTGTTACAAAGCCGAATCTTTAATGTCAAACAAAGATTGTGGGTTAGGCAGTTGGGTGTAATGGGAAGATGAGGAGTCAAGATAGGGAAGAGAGAACTAAACCTTTCACCGGTAGGCAGAGGAGTCGTCTAAGGGAGGGAGCGTTAGAGAATAACGTGTGAGAGAGAAAGTAAGAGAGTAAATAAAAAGGAAAGTGGGCCAGATCATAAAAGCCCGACAAAATATAAAGGAAAGTGGGCTGGATTTGGGATATTATGATAGAATTGAGAGGCATGAGATTTGGAATGATGTGGGATGAGTAAATCTGACATGGCAATTTTGGGAGAAGACAAAAAAAAATCTCTCAGCTTCACCTATTAGTTTATATATTAGTCGTAAACCCGCGCGATGCGTGGAAAACTCCCAATGACATATAATATTTTCAGACTAAACTACAAATATAACTATGGCCCTATATAATTTTATTCACAATGACATACAACTTAAAACTCCTAGGTAAATACAGCAACAAAAAATAAATAAAGAAACCAAAGGGGAAAGAATGCACTTTTGAGACTCAAACAGTAATAGAAACATAGGGACCATAGGAAGACTAAAAAAAAAATCTGAGCATAGGATTTAAATAGGAAATTGGGGGTGCAATTAATTAGAGAAATGAAGAGGTTAGGGAGTTCAAGAGGTGAGAGGGAGAGAAAGGTAAATGAAAAGGTAAGGTAATTAATTGAAGAGGTGAAGAGGTTAAAGAGTTCAAGAGGTGAGAGGAAAAGAGAGATAGATGAAGAGGTGAGGTTGAGGAATAGCCATGAGAGAGAATTTTTTTTTTTTTATAAATAAAAGTTTGAGAGAGAATTAAATAAAGAGAAGGAGAAGGTGGAAGTGTGTGGGAGTTCAAGAGGTGAGAGTGAGAGAGAGGTAGATAAAAGGATGAGGAAGAGGAACAGCCATGAGAGAGAATTTTTTTATTTATTTTTTAATAAAAGACTGAGAGAGAATTAAATATCTCGGGAGAATGTGGAAGTGTGTGGGAGCAGCAAATCTGACGTGGCGATATTTGGGGAAGTCTAAAAATTTTCTCTCACCTCCAGCTTTTAGTTCATACTAGTTGCAAACCTGTGCGTTGCGAGGAAAATTTTTATATAAAGGCATAATATCTCTATATATATAAACTTTGTATTAATGTATGAAATGTTCATTTATATTAACTTGCTTTTTAATTTTGCGTGAAACTTGCTTTTTAATTTTGCGTGAAGCAAGAGACTTTGCATAAATGTATGAAATGTTCATTGATATGAATAGTGTTGACACAAAAACCATACTCATTCAGTAGTAATATTAGTGAGTTTGCTAAAATCCATTTGGCTTACAAAAGAACTTAATCCATCAAATTTTGGATAGGTCTATTGGTTATCATTAAGTAAGGCTTTTCATTCACATGTACGCAAACCATCAAAAGAAGTCAAAAGTCAAAAGACGTCTCAATAAAACAAATGATTCTGCACATTTTCTTTAATAAATAATCGAGCAATAGTAGTTGAAGTCATAGCCAATTCTTCCAAAAGCAGAACTCCGCCTCCTTGAAGATACCTGTAAATTGTCTTTGTACACTTTCCAGTTTTAGCAATAAAGCCAACACCTCCCCACTCATACCCTTCCTCTGCACACTCCCTCAGCAAGGATCACAATTTGACAGTCTTTTACATTTCTGTGTATTCTTTTCATTCTCAGATTTTCTTTTGAAGATGCTGCCACCTGATGTTCAGTGAGAGCTCCATTAAACCTACCAATCAAGAGAAAAATTCATCAAATAATTGTATCAAACTTGGTAAAGCAAAAAAAAAAAATTAATTAACCCAAGACCAAAATTAGAATTAAAAAGCAATCGGTGAGAGAAAATTCAGTTCAAGAATATCTCAGTTTGAGGGGAATTCATAAACCAAAGGAAAAATACACCATGTTCCATTCCATTCCATTCTCTTAAAAACTTCTTAACATGTAATGTAACTTGTTTGTTAAAAATAAAATGTAAAAGATTGATGGATATAATTAAGTCCAAGCTTGGAATAAATTCCTTCAGTAATCAACCCATGCTCCATGATTCTAATTTTTTTTTTTAAATGATAGTACCTCCAACAGCATTGCACCAGGGACTATGACAACCTTATTTCCTAAAAATGATAGCTCCAATAGTTCAAAAAAACATCAATGCAATATCATTGGAATCTAAAAATTAACCAAACATATGGCATGCAACGGCAAGAAAACATGATGTTTAAGATGGGAAAATCCTGAAAGAAGCCACGGCAAAAAATAGAGGGATTTGAGAAAAAACAGAGTAACGTCATAAACCCCATGTCTATAAGACATTTAATCAAATAGGTAGGATGTACAAACTCAGCAAACATAAACACTAACTTACGGATATTGAATGAAAACTGATATTTTTCACTGTAAACAACCTATAAACAAACAGAAAACAAAAGAAACAGAAGCAGAAAAAAGAAAAAGAAAAACATGCACCGTCAACAATTATCACAGTCTCGGTGATCACAGGATGTAGAAGTATCCGAAAGAAACATCACAACCGAAAATAATCAACATGCAACCCAATAAATGACAGAAAAGAGAGAAAGGAAATTCGTGAACTATTTCAGTTTCTGTATAGAATTTGCAAAGGAAAAAAAAGGAACTCAGCATCATGCATCAGAACCCACAAATCCAATAAAAAAAAATAATAAAAAAACAAAATTTTTCTAAATCTCTGCAATTACATAACCTTTCATGGTATCAGAGACATTAAAAGACTAATGTCATTACTTTTTTTTTTTCTTTCACAAACCTTTCATCAAATGCCTCAGCTACAATGTCTCCTGCAACCACTGATTATGCATCTTCAACTGCACCTCTACCCATGTTTCTTCCTACAATCACTAACACTACCGCAATCGCAGGGCACCCAAAACAGAGGAAAAAAAATAAAGCACAGTAATGATACATTGTAATCTAAATTGGGTAAATCGCATGACCCAATCCTGTCTCTTTTTCTTTTCCCATAATTTCCAAACAGCAAATAAAGGAAAAAGAGCAGAGCAATATATAATGTAAGATGCTCCAATATGATCTAGAATGACATCAACTCCTGCCATTGAAAATTTAGTGAGTTTTTTATTTATTTTTACCTCCTAATAATCATTGCGAAAAGAATAATAAAAAAGATCAATCTCTATAAAGTAGAGAAAAAGTGAGGTTTTAATATTAGACAAATATCTAATACATGAAAACTAAACTTACGCATTAGATACTGGACCTCTATAACAAATAATTCTAGTGGTCTAGGTATTAAGCTATCTGAATTACAAATAATTCTGGTCCTAATCTAACCAAAAACCAATGAAAAAAAAAACACCCACATAGCAAACACACAAAACCCACATAAAAATCCAATCTTTATTATTATTTTTTATTAAAAAATAAACACCGAAAAAACCTCACCTTAGAATCATTATTCTTTGTAGTGTTGAAACCCAAGTGAGACTGCGGCTTAGGAACCGGATTCGAGTAATGAAAAAGAGAAGTGGGGTTGGGTAAAATTGTGATGTTGAAGGTTGTGGAGAAGCTAAGAAGATGAGGCTTGAATTGATAAGAAGGGCTTAAATAGGATTAGAGAGAGGTTGTGAAATTGGGGAAAAGGAAAGGCTGGGCATTCTTCAGCATCCGTTGGGACAGAAAACCTAAGCTGGAGATTGTGCGGAAAAAAGAAACGGCAGATTTTAGGGACTTAATGTTAGGAAATTTATGGTGGGGAAGCCTAAAGATTGGGTGTGCAATCAATTAGGGAGAGAGGAGGAGGAAGTTGAAGAGCTTAGAGGGAGATAGAAAGGTAAAGAAGTTGAAGAGCTTAGAGATCAGAAAAAGGAACATGAGAGAGAGAGAGAGAGAGAGTTAGAAACAAAACGTGTGAGAGAGAAAGTGAAAAAGAGTGATGGATGATGTGGAATTATGTAAAAGCAGGGATTTTGACTTGGAAGGATTTGGAGAGATTAAAAAAAATTCTCTCAACTCCAGCTTTTAGTTTATACTAGGCCAAAACCCACGCATTGCGCGGTTATATATACATATGAACTATTTTTATTATATAAAATCTATTATATTTCAATATGGATTGTAAAAAAAATATATAGAAACCAATTTAGAATTAAAAAATAAAAACAAAAATTAAATTATTGAATATAACTCAAAACTGTGAAGATCAATATCAATTCCATAATTATACAAACTAAAAAAATAGATCAATATATTTTTACTCTTTTTTTTTTTTTTAATAAACCAATATATTTTTACTCTTATCAACATCTCATAAAATATTGAATATTCTAACATGTGCAACCAAGGAGATTGCATTTAAACAAAAAAGAAAAAATGTAAAAGCTTTCAACCCCTATCGTTTATGACCATTGCAGTGAGGAGTGTCCATTACATTGTGAGTACCCTCTAATAAAGCTCGATTAAGAGGTCTTTTCTTTGAGTCACAATCGCAAGCGTTGTCACTCCCACTAAAAGTAAAATCATAACAAATCCATAGTAAATTATAACCAACATCTTAGTCACAATCTGCTATGCAATCTAATTTTTAAAGCCCAACATAAACATCTAAAAAAAAAAAAGCACTTACTGTTGCATTCTGAAACAATTGGGCAAACAAATTTCTATTTAGGACTGGGGGTGAACAATTAAACCAAAGTTTCAAAATAAAATCAATCTAAAAAAAATGTTAGAGAGAGAGGAAAAGAGATGTACCTTGTTGGTGAGCGAAAGTACGCAGTGTGTGTAAAGAAATTACTTGTTAGAATATAAATATATAATGTAATTGATGTGGGAGATGAAAGGTGAGTAGGTAGTTTAAGGGTTATCCTATATTCCTATGGTTACATAACAAATAAAAGAAAGGGGAACTAAAAAGTCAGTTGAGAAAACGATTAGTTTTTCTTTTAAATTATTATTTGGTTTGAAGAAGAAAACGATCACCTCCAAAAGGTGGTGTATGGAAAGATTTTGTTTAATGAGAAAAACAATATTAACTGAGAATAATGAAACCAAAAAAAATGTAAAATTTAATTGAGTGCACATCTAATGCAATCTATTTATGGATAATTGGTATTTTAGTTCCAAAACGACGTCGTTTTGGAGCTACTCTGTGTATGGAAAAATTTTGTTTAATGCAAAAAACAATATCATTTGAGAATAAGGTAACCCAAAAAAAAAAGGTTGCTCTGTGTATGGAAAAATTTTGTTTAATGCAAAAAAAAAAAAAAAATCAATTGAGAATAATGTAACCGAAACAAATGGTAAAATTTAATTTAGTGCACATTTAAGGCATTCTATTTATGGATGATTGGTGGGATATTTTTAAAAGAGTAAAATATGTCACCGTGTAAAACAGTAAATGGAAAGAAAAGAAAGAAAAAAAAAGAAAGTAAAATTAGTGGAACATTTAAAAGAGTTAATAGTGGTCATTTAAGGCAATATTTGTTTTTGAACTTATGAATAAGATCCTTTATTATAGCACGATTATTGGTTAAATTCTAAAAGAAAAAAGATAACAAATAACAATAATTAATGCACTAATTACTAATTTACTAATTACTCGTAGATTGAGGTGTGTGAATTTATGACTTTATGCACCTATTCGAATAGTCAATTAGTCATTGTAAATGCCTTAAAAAAAAAATATTCATTGTAAAAGTTGTATACTTATGGCAAGAAATAATATGTATCAAATAATGATGAGGATGATGAGTTTTTATTTATTTATTTATTTTCCATTGACACGAAACGACGTCGTTTTGGAATAATAAACTAAACACATATAATCTAAGCATGTTTCCTTTTCCAGTTTTTTTTTTTTTTCTTCCTCATGCAATCATGTCCCTTTTGAAGCCCCAAAAATGGAAAATTTAACTTTTTTTTTTCTTTTCGAAATATTAAATATGGGCATTTAATTGTAACTTGATTATTGGTATTAATGGTGTATTTTTTTAATTTTTTTCACTTAATGACACATGGCAAGTGCGTGGCGGCATTTTTGCCACTTAAACTGCCATTATAACACATATGCCACTTAGGATATTAACACATATGCCACCTAAGATGCTAGGTGTCATATAGAAAACGTTGCCATATATGCCAAATGGCAGATATATGGCAACTTTTTCTACTTTCATATATTATATAGATATAGATATTATAGATATATAATAGATTAATATCCACAGCCTAGAACAATTTTATGTTTATGAAAAATTATTACTTCCTGCATTTGGTTCCTTAACCATTAGCATGATTTTTATACAAATGTGACATCACATGTCACATTTAAATAATAAATATACCCTCAATATTCATGTATGTGAAAAAACAAATTTATTATAAAATAAAATTCATAGAACTGGTTTTTCAGGGCATAAAATTCTAACACTTACAATCAACACCTGCTTGGCTTCATTACATACATATAATATATCTTGGCGGTACACATATTGTGTTATGTTTTATGGTGCTCATCCAAACTATCTATGGTTTAGTGATATGATACCACTGGCTGCATATAACAGAGGTTGAAGAGACTAACCGTAGGATGGCGGTGCTATCTTGAACCTCCCACTGTTACATCTTGAAAACGAAGGATAGCTAGCCCCTTTTAAGTTAAAATGATAAAGCTACTATAATTGAAACCTGAAAACAACGGACAAGACAGAGGAACAACATTGAATCCCCCAAAACAGAGGGGCAGATGAAGCCATCAACTTTCTTTTAATTAGTTGCGTCCAGGTCCAGACTCCAGAGGTGGATAGACTTGGAGCTTGCATCCATTCTTCATCTGCAACTGTTGAAGCGTGTTTGCCAGCTGTCGAGAGGGTTGTAAAACTTGTACATCCCGCAAGGCAGTCAAGCACCATAGTTTGTGAGGGAGGTGTTGTATAGGGCAACCATCGATGACTAAACGTCGAAGGCTTGGCATTGCACCTTTTCCCAATTCCCAATTTTTAATCTGCAATTGTGCCATTACAAAGACTTCAAGTTGAGGAAAACTACTTTCACTGCAATGGAGGGTGCTCTCCGTGTACCCCAAGCGATCACCTTGTAATTTCAGTATTCGAAGGTTGGGAAGGCTACCCAACATTGTGAAGACAAATGGATTTAAGTCCGCTTTTACTAAGGTTAACTTCGTGAGTGTCAAGTGGATTGAATATGGATTTGGATGCTCAAAAAGTTGATAAATTTTCAAAGTTTGCAGTTGACGTAAGTTATGCAGGCTTGACAAAATCTCTAACTCCTGCTCAAAACGAAGAAATTGTAATCCTACTTTTCTTAGATTAGGAAACCTGGCCTTGGCAAAGAGATACTTAGTGTCTTCATTTATAGCTATACCAGTAAGGACTTGAAGATTCGGTAAAGCTTTATTGTCTGTTTTAGGCATAGATGTTGGCCCGCCCAAGTACAAATGTCTTAGCTTTTGTAACATCCATATCTCTTTGGGTAGCACTCTTGTCTTACAACTTCTCATGTCCAGCGTCACCAGATTCCAAAGGCTACATATGGAAACCGAAATGACATCAAGCTCACCAGGAATCCTCAGGTATCTCAAACGGGTCAGCTTTTCTATTTTCTTTGGGATCGAACTATAATTTGCATCCCCAAAATCTACCACCCGAACCAACTTAAACATTTTGCAAAGCCATTCCAAGTTGCTTTTATTCTCAAACCCAAAGCTTAGTAAAGAACGACAATTTGAAGAAGAATCACAAAGGTTCGAGGAAATGTATTGAGGGGTGGCACAGTTGATAGAAAGTCTGCGGGATTTGCTCATGTGTAAAAGGTTAAAATCCGAACAAACCTCGAGAAATTTCTCTTCAATGCTCTCTGATATGCAAAGGTCTCATAGAAGATCATGGATGCAACATGTTTTGACTCCCCCATCTGTCCTTGTCGTTGCCACTTGAATCAAGCTCCGATCAATGAGTTCCTCCAAATAGTCTTCAGCAACATCCTCCACATTTCTGTCCCCAGTATGCTGTATGAATCCCTCGGCTATCCACAGTCGGACTAATTGCCTTACAGGTATCTCAAAGTCTTCTGGGAAAATACCAAAATATAGAAAGCATGGTTTCAAGCGTCGGGGCAAGTGGTTATAGCTTAAGGCCAGTATGTCTAGGCAATGTGATCTATCCTGAGTAAGATACCAATTGACATGACCAGTCAATTTTGACCATGTTCGATGTGTTTTCTCCTTATTGGCCAAAAGACCCCCCAATACCACAATTGCAAGTGGCAAACCATCACAGCTTTCCGCAATTTGTCTTCCTAGAGCTTCAAGTTCTGCAGGACATGTACCTCCCCGGAACACCTTCTTAGAGAAGAGTTCCCAACTTTCGTCTTTGTTAAGAAATGGGAGAAAGTAAGGAGGAATATTAGGACTAGCATGTGCTGCCACTTCTTTTATGCGGCTTGTGATCAATATTCTACTTCCTTTCATGTTATCAGGAAAGGCAACCTTTAACTCGTCCCACACATCAGTTTTCCAAATGTCGTCCAAGACTATTAGATACCTCTTACCTTGCAGGAATTTGAACAGCCCTCTCTTCAAATCATCATCATTCAAATCTTGCAATCCCTCACCATTCTTTTTATAAATATTTTGCACAAAATCCTGACATGATTTCTTCAATTTGAGGTCATGTATAAGTTCCTCCACCTTCTGTAACAGTATATTCTTGAATTCTCTATCATCCTTTTCCTTCATGCATTGCAAGTCTTCAAATAGTGTGCTATACTCAAACTTCCAAACCATGGAATAACTCCTCTTTCAATTTGGCTTTCAAGATAAATCCCTCACCATTCTTTTTATAAATATTTTGCACAAAATCCTGAAATGATTTCGTCAATTTGAGGTCATGTGTAAGTTCCACCTTCTGTAACAGTATATTCTTGAATTCTCCATCATCCTTTTCCTTCATGCATTGCAAGTCTTCAAATAGTGTGCTATACTTAACTTCCAAACCATGGAATAACTCCTCTTTCAATTCGGCTTTCAAGATAAATATTTTCACACCTTTAAGAATTTCAAGCAACAACTCTCTGATTCTGTATTCTTGAGATACATAAACCCAGCGACGGAAATTGAAGTTATTTTCAACATGATTGTTGTTGTAGATCTTCCTAGCAAGAGTGGTTTTACCTAAGCCACCCATACCGATGATTGAAGTGACATCACGTTGCAAACCCCCTTCAAGAAGCTGCTTCAACAATACCTGTGTGTCATGACCAAAGCCCACCACTTCATCTTCCTCCACATATCTCCTACGCTTGTGCAATATGCCTTCTGCTTGTGCATCTCCTCCTCCAGATTGAGCTATTTCAATAATACCGTACTTGCTCCTATTGTCGTAAATTTCCTTGATGACTTTCTTGATGCTCTCTGTCTTACAAGCAACCTTGTGAAGCGTGATTACTCGGTCAAAGGAATAGATTAACTTCCTCAAATTGCTTCTTTTACTGTGCTTTGTGGCTGTCTCGATAACATCCTCAATCTCGTAGGCAACGTCCCTGATTTGGCTTACTACCACTTTCACCAAGTTGTCATCCCTTTTCCCTTCAGTACTTCGGAGGAAGACACTGATCATTTCTAGCTCGTTGCGAAGTATCCTGACTTGATCCTGAACCCCACCAAGTAAGTTTGATTCTTGTGTCAGCAGCTGAGTCAAGTTCGCTAGGAGGAAACTGACAACACTGTCTGCCATATCTGCTTAATATTTTTCCCTCACTTCCCTTGTGGCCTGTAACAACAAACAAAAACCGTTTGCCCTTCTTTATATTTTAGGATGATCTAGTCATCTAAAACTTCACAAAGTTTACCAATTTGATTATTCATAACATATAACTACAGAGTTTAGTTGCAGCATTCAATTATCATCAAATTGAGCATAACTTTTTGTGGGTATAGTATCCACTCAATTGGTACTATCATATGTGATGTTACTACTATATGATTTTTTATATATATTAAAGTTAAATAATAAATAAAAATTTAAGATACTAAGTAATGTGATGGTAGATATCATTATATATGTGACATTGATAAGATTTTACCTATTAGACGTACCGTAAAAAAATTTAAAAAAAATAAAAAATAAATAAAAAAGTGTGGATGTTATAGAATTAACGAGAGATTTTATATCTATTAGAGATATCTTATCAAAAAAAAATTGTAGGTAAAGATGAACAAAGCACTTTAAAGCAAACAAACATTCAAAAACCCAACTAAAACATAAACAAGCAACTGCAAGTAGGAGTAGCTTTCACCTATTACTACAATCTTGAAGGATTTTTTGTTGAATTGAGAAATGAGATGTTATTGTATTCAGCTAGCAGAGAGAGAGAATTAAGGGAATCTCCGAACCTGATCAGGTCTTCGATCGAGTCGGCGGAGTCTAGTCAGAAAGAACGCCAACGACTGACTGCGATTTTGTCAGATGAGGAATGCCGAAACTTGGATCCAACTGGGAGAAGATATATGTGAATGCATATTTGCCAAAGATGAGAATTGAGAAAGAAACTTTTGACTATTAGCTTCTCAACTTCAACTTGCTCCTAAAAAAGATATCTCTTTCCACGAATGTTGTTTGGTCCTCTTTCAACAAACTGTCGTTGTAGGCCACAAATTTTATCAAAGATAAGATATGGTTGGACACAAAACCCACACTGCTTTCTCTTAAAATATTCAAGCCTGGTGGGCGCGCCGGGAAACAATGTAGTGGTTTCCTTTAAAATACTGAAGCCTTGAAGATACGAATGTCTTATTTTTGTAAACCTTTGGTTGCATACATTGACTATACGGAAACCTTTTTGCATGCAACAGGGTATCGTTCAAATTGAACTAGGAATGCCCAATTAGGCCAAGAGCTTCGTACCCATTGGCTAACTAACAAGGTCAGGCCGAGGTGCAAGTTGCCCAAACATGTCTTGATTTCGGTTGTCCACTTATTATTAATTATTATTAAATATTATGAGAAAAAATAACATGATTCCAATTCAAAGAAAACAATTTCTCCTTACATTTTTTAAAGCAAATTTTTCAATTAAGTCATCGTACTTTAACTTATCCAAGTACTCATTTTCAATTGAGATAATAACCAATCCACTTAATTTCTTTTATGACATGGTAGTTTGAAAGGTAAGTTTTTATCAACTTTCAACTTAAAATAACTCATCTCTGCCAAAGCAACTGCAACTGGTATAGTCAACAAAATTTAATATATCATTTCTTAACCCATTATAGCAACCCAAGTACAATGAAAAATACACACGATCCATGCCAAAGTAATACAAAAACCATTACATAAAACAAAAGTAATAAAAAAACTAATAAAATAAAAAAAGAAGAAGCAAACTTACCTGGGTGTGTGGGATGCTCTAGGAAAAAAAAAGTTACGTGGATTGATTATATTGGGTGACATGGAGCACGTGTGGCCATTGGACAAGACACGTAGATGAAATAACCCGTTTTGATACCATATTAAATTTCGAGCATCTAACTTCAAAACCAATTGCGAATAGGTGGAGAGGCTCCAAGACCTTATATATAAAGATACAAGTTTTTTTTTTTTTTAATAAAAAAAGATGCAAGGTTTTAAATGTCCTATATGAGACTTTAATTTCAAATGTTTTCTCAAGTGCACGTTCATTAGCATCAAAGACATGCACACAACATTTAGTTTATGATTCAAGGTGGCATCATTTAACAAATTGTCATGTGAGATACAACTTGAAAGCATAGTCTGATGAGTTTATAATTCTCATCATAATGATGCAAAGTCCATTTATGTTTTAGTACTGAGGTCGTATATAACATTAATTTCATCACTAGACTCTAGTGAAAATAATTTGCTACCTCACAAATGAAGATTATAGTGTGTTTGTGTCAAAAGTCTTATAGTTCAGTACCGATTCTCTTCATGAGCAAAAATTGGATTAAAATCTCTTACTCTCTACTTGTTGTAAAGAAAAAAATTTGAAATTCTTTTAATTTTGACATATGATAAACTTTAGTTTTGGAATAATGAATAGAGCTAAAATTAAATTGTCACTTTGGGAATAATGGATAAAACAAATCTTTACCCATCGAAAGCTGAAGATTATTATTGTCATTTGTACGGTCTTAGAGCATCTCTAACAAGTTCTCCTCTCTTCTCTACATGTAGAGAATCAAAGCAAGATTTTGTTGCTCCAGCAGCCTCTCTACATGTTCTAAATGCTATTGTAACTCTCCACACACATAAAAAAAAAAAAAAAAAAAAAAAAAAAAAATAAAAAAAATGATTTTCTTTCCTCTCTCCACAACAAAATAATATAGAAATGATAAAAAAATGAATAAAAACATAATATTTAAATGGGATAGAAGAATAAAGTAAGTATATTTAAATAAAGTAAAGAAAGAATAGAGAGTGTTGCAAAGTGTATCTCAAAAACTAAGTAGAGAGGGGCTTTTTTCTCCACATATGGGTGAAAAAATAAAAAAGCTGCTGGAATTGCTCTTAGAAGTGAGATGGCCAGCATATTATTATTGTAATGATTCGTCATTTCCTTTTGTTTGGAGGCCAATACACTTGTTCCCTTCCTTTTCCTCTGTACAAAATATATGTGCCCAACTTGGAATGCCTCCTATATATTTTGAGACATTCTAGATTCCTCGTCTATGAGCCCATGAGCCACATGGGTGAAAGTTCAAACTCATGGTCTGCTTTGGGCCCTGACAGCAATACAAATTTGACAGAACTTCCTTTTTGTTTCCACTTTGTACCGCAAATTCTCTCTAGGGAGCTTATGCCATTTTAGAATTCACTTATTGAGGACCCTTGCCATGAGTATCACTTCTATGAGTCAAACTGACCACAAATCATGAGGATGCGAGGTGATGATTTTTCACGTGCTGGCCCATGTCAGGCCTAGATGAAACCTGTGGCGGCGAATACAATTTTTTTTTTTTCACAATTAGTGAAATAGCATTCACGTACTCCCTCACCTTTTTTTTTATTTGAAAGATTTTCTACTTATTCCAATGATGATATAAGAGCACTCTCAATAGCCTCTTCTTTCGGGCAAAATGGAGTTAAAACGAGGGAAAACAGCAAAAAATCAACTCCAACAGACTCCTCAAACGGGCAAATTTGCCAAGGGAATGAACAGTAGCTCGCCCGTTTGAGGGAGCAACTGTTCACTCCTCACGGTATAAAATAAGGTTTTTTTTCTCTCTTGCTTTCTGTCTCCGGCGCCAAAAATAACGGAAACAACACCCAACAACAACAACAACAACAAAAACACAATACAAATCTGAAAAAAGAACAACAAAAACACAGTACACAGTATACAGTACAGATCTGAAAAAAGAACAACAACAACAAAAACACAGTACACAGTACAGATCTCAAAACGAAAAAAAAAAAAAAAAAAAGCAACGCTAAAAAAAAGAAAATGAGAGAAAGAAAGAAAAAAGAAGAAAATGAGGGGGGGAGGAACTGGAAAATGAAAGAAAGAAAGAAAGAAAAAAAAAAAGAAAATGAAGGGCCGGGACGAACTGGAAAGTGAGATACAGAAAGAAAGAGAGAAAGACAAAGAAGAAAATGAGGGGTAGGGGGAGGATCTGGGGAGTAAATGAGAGAAAAGGGGGGTACGTGGATGGGGGGAAAAGGAAAGAAGAAAAAAAAAGTACGTGGATGGTTGGGGAACGGGAACAGAGGGAGAGAGGGAAAAAAATTGAGAAAAGAAGGTATTTTGGGAGTTGTGAAAAAAAATATATATATTAAAAAATAGAATAGTAAAGTTAAAATAGGGAGTCTAAAGGGAGGGAAACGGGAACAGAGGGAGAGAGGGGAAAAAAATTGAGAAAAGAAGGTATTTTGGGACTTGTGAAAAAAATAAATATATTAAAAAATAGAATAGTAAAGTTAAAATAGGGAGTCTAGTGTAATGGTACTTTAGCTAAACAAGAAAAAATGGGTTTTTTAGAACCCAATTGGCAAAAAAAATGAGGAGGCTATTGAGAGTGCTCTAAGATTTGGATTACTAATCACAGTTTAATATGATAAGGTGTTCAGAACACTTTTGCACTCAACTAACTTGTGCATTCTTCCCATTTGTATGTACCAAAACAAAATCCATAGGGTGACTTAAAAAGGGATCAATAGGAGGATTCGAATTAAATTAAGTACTACACTTTCTTAGGTGCCTAAACTCAAGTCGAAGTCACTCAACTTTACATTGCTTTTCTCTGGTGGTTGTGATTAAATAATAATCTAATGTAAATCATGCCCATAATTGGAAATTGGATTTTTGTATCATTAATTCTTTTTAGTGTCCCATGCCTTTGTAAGAATGTGCTTAATCACATAAAATAAAAATTGCTTACGTGATATGATATTTCTAATTCAGTCCCTCCCCTATCACCATCCTAAAATTACAAAATAAAATGGCGGGCCTAACTTTTTCTCTTTTTCAACGTGTTTTATATTTGGGAAAATTACACTTTACCACACTAAACTATCACCCCTTTTTCACTTCACCCCCTAAACTTTAAAAAGTAACAATTGACCCCCTAAACTATTAAAATTGCACGGCCGTTACCCCCTGATACCAAAATCCAGTTAAAATAGACGGAATGGAGCCACATGTGACACGCATGTGCTCCTAGCCCCACCAGAATTACTTTACCAAATTAATTTTTTTCAAATCCCCGAATTGCCCTTACCCCCCTTAACCAAATCTGAGATAAAAACAGTGTTATTTAACTTATTTTGTGAAATCTTAAGCGTTAATAATAATAAAAATAATAAAAATATATATATATATTTTTTGAAGTAATCACTTATCATACTCTGTTCGTCGTTGCAGAATCCGTTACGAAAATGATTTTTTACAGCAGCATCGAATCGCTGGCTTTTTAATAAGTCGTTTTTTATTGTTTTCCCTTTTAAAACCAAAAAAGACTATAGGGAGCATCGGAAAAGTGAAATATCACTCTTCCCTGTATAGAGAGCACCGGAAAAGTGAAATCCCTCAACTCTTCCTCTTTGTATTGGTAAAAGCCATGTGGAGGAGGAGCTCACTGAGTCTCAGTCAAACTCTGACTTTCTCTTCATCTAAACTCCTTCAATTCCAATCATACGGCGCCGTTTGACCTCTCTACTCCTCGTCCTACCTTCTTCTTCTTCTTCTTCTTCAGCCCCAAATTCTTTCGATCTAGGGTTTCCAAACCCGATGGCACCCCTGAGCCACAGCTCTTGATCTCTCATCTCTCGCCTCCACTGCTTGCCACTACGCTCGCTGCTACTGGGAGCTCTCCAAGGCTCGCCTCAGGTTTTCTCCCATTTCTTCATATGTCAATTCCAATTTTGATTCTGACTACTATAAAACTATTTGTGATCTAAGTTTCTAATTGAAGAGATGATAAAATCTTAAAATTGAGTAATGAAAATAATTTCAGATAATCATGATCAATTGGGAAACCCGTAAAGATGCTAAAATCGTAAAATTGAGTAATGAAAATAATTTCAAATTGCCCTTACACAGCTGAAACTTTGTTTTTATCTCAGATTTGGTTAAGGGGTAAGGGCAATTCGGGGATTTGAAAAAAAATTAATTTGGTAAAGTAATTCTAGTGGGGTCGGGAGCACGTGCGTGTCACATGTGGCTCCATTCCGTCTATTTTAACTGGATTTTGGCATAGGGGATAATGGCCGTGCAATTTTAATAGTTTAGGGGGTCAATTGTTACTTTTTAAAGTTTAGGGGGTGAAGTGAAAAAGGGGTGATAGTTTAGGGTGGTAAAATGTAATTTTCCCTTTATATTTTTACCGTTTTATGATTATATCTTATTTTCCATTGTCTATTTTATTCAATGAATGACTAAGATTCTAGTCATTAATCCATCTGACAAACATGTTAAACTATAACTATCCTTGTCCTTATACAATGAAAGCAAAATTTGTTGAAAATATAATTTTAAAGGTCAATAAGATTGTAGATTGCATTCCTATTATTTGGTCCTCGTTAGCTAATAAGATTTTAAGTTTTTATAATATTTTGAGTCCTTTTCACTTTAGTGGGATGTTACAGTTAATATTATTATTATTATTATTTCAGATCACAATGAATAAGGTTTTTTTAAAATCAAAAAACAAAAAAGCTG
The DNA here is from genome assembly GCA_907173295.1 of Fagus sylvatica. Taxonomy (NCBI): domain Eukaryota; kingdom Viridiplantae; phylum Streptophyta; class Magnoliopsida; order Fagales; family Fagaceae; genus Fagus; species Fagus sylvatica. The sequence continues at coordinate 38,942,615 of OU015766.1, read as the reverse complement.
CAGTGCAAATTGGGAAATATAGAATAGAATAGCTCAAAGCTTAATATAACACAATTCCATCATAAATTTAATTAATAAATATGAAGAAGGTTTTTTAAAATAAAAAAACAAATAAACTAAACTAAACTCACACACAAGATCTTAGGGGATCGAACTCACAACCTCTTAGAGAAATGAGGCTTTTTGAGGAGGGAGATTACTACTTAACTGAATACCCAAGTGATGATACAGATTCAAAGTTAAATGAATAAGGACGATGATAAAATATTTCCGTCTATCTTAACTCACAAATCTTGATTTGTATGAAATTGTGTTTTTGTTAGAAGAGAGGACGAGGCAAAAACTGCGAAACAAGGCATTGATGCATCATGACTCCGTTTCATCTTACCCCATTATCATCCCTAGTCTAGAAGGGATTTTTATTTTTCTTTTGAAAAAGATAAATAAATTAGTTTGTGTCCTACCTCCTCCAAATGAAGAAGAAAAGGAAAGCAAAAGGTAGAAAAACGTTTCAGGAATTATCCATATCCAAAGAAAATCCAAATTAGACCAATAAATGGAAACAAAGTCAGTTACTTACTATTCATAACAGGTGGGTCCGAACCCTTTGCATGCCAGCCAATTGTCCTCCCATCCTACTAATATCCATATTTTCTTTTGTATACATACGAAACCTCCACTACAAAATGCCAAGCCCAATGTGACCCACTCAAAACTACCTCACCACCTTTAAGTAAGTAACGCCTCCTCAAAACTCAAATCATAATACCAACAAAATCAAACGGCTCACCTTCACTCACTCACCACTTTCTTAAATACTCACTCCTCTCTCCCATGTGCTCCGTGCATCTATCTAAAAATTTCGGGGAAATTATAATTTCTCTCTTTAATTATTGGATCTACTTCATCCACACCCTAGTCTATAAAATAGAATAGTGTCTCTACTAATATATCGAAAATGAGTTTAATTACAAATCAGTTTATAAACCAAGACTACAAAATACAAACTAATTATATGACAACTCATAAAACCATTTACATGTATTATTTAAACAAGTCACATGACTCATTAAATAGATCTTGTAACTAAAAATACACGTAAATGATCTTACGAGTTTCTAGACAGTTGGTTTGTAGTCTTGAGTTACAAACCTGTCCTATTGAAAATATACAAATAATCTCACACCATCTAATTTTATGTTAAATCCAAACAAAAATAACGAAATCTTTTTATGTATCTTATCAATTTCAAGCTTGATTGCCGCTTGTGAAGAGAATCGGAAAGTCCTCAAGGGAGCCGTCGATTATAGTCCCGTCGAGGTACCGGCAACCATCTCCGACTGGACGGAAGCAAGCTTCGCCTAATGCACGCAGGACTTCGCTTTCTCCAATGAGGAGATTGTCAGGAGGTGTGAAGCTTTCGCCAATGGTAACCGCCGCTGATTCCACCGGTAAGAAGAAGATGGCAAGCATTGTTGCCGGAATTTCGAAAGTCTCGGAAGCACTTTGTTGGCTCTGCTAAGACAATTAGGAAGAGCTGGGACGAGCCGCCGCCACCAACGGCCACGGCAGCCACAGCCTCTGTGGAGCAGAAAGAGAAGATTGTATCCAAAAACAAACCGGATCCTCAAGCAATTTTGAGGACTCAGGTAAAATTTCCTTTGTCAGTACTCTTAATCGTTACATAAATCTTATTAGATTTTTTTTCCATATCTATACTAGTCTAACTTGTTCATGTGTTCCATGTTGTCTCAATCTCATTTTGTTGCCAATTTAGTTATACCTTAAGCTTTTGATTAAACTGATTTTACATATATGTACGACAATTTCAATTTATAGAAAGCTTGTGGAAATTTTTTGAAGTGCAAATTCATTGTATATACTACTGCACTTGTTTTCATTCCTTGGTAGTAGAATGCTTCATGAATCATGATAGCATTTCAATTTACTTTAGGTGTCTTTTTTTTTTGGAGAATATTTTGTTCAAGGTTTGTTTATCTGGCTAGGAAAAAAAAAACCTTTGGCCAGCTTTTACCTTGAGTACTTCAGTCCAAGTTAGGGAAGAAACCAATCAGTGGTGAGTGGTGACATATGGACATGGTATGTTTTCAATTTGGACTAATTAGGAATTTAGGAGTGATATTAAAGATACTATGAATTTTATAGCATAACTAGTTGCAAACCCGTGCGGTACACAGGAAAATTATTGAAAATAAGATCTAAATTAATTTTGATTCCTTTTACTTCTTTTGTTGAATATGCATTTTTTTTTTTCTTTTTTGTAATTTAAAATGTTGTAGGCAAGATACAAGAAAATCTATCATAACTATTAAAAAAAAAAAAAAAAAAAAAAGATAAGTCTTATAAGCTGATGTGTCACTTTTAAATATAAAAAAAAAAAATAATTAAGATTTATTATGCTGTTGATGTAACACCAATCACGTTAATTATAGGATCACTTTCTAATTTTGTTGTAATAAAATTAGTAGTACTTTTAACATTTTCCATTAAAGTTGTGTCCACAGCCCACCCTTTTGCAATATGATACGTTGGCCCTTAATGATACAATTACAATATTGTGAGAAGAACTGACTGTGAACAGACATGTTTGATTTAAGCATTTGATGAACTGATTTTTGGAGAAAAGAAAACGGAACCAAATTGGATGAATACCTTCAAATTGATCTGCCTTTCTGTTAATATTATTTGACACAACGAACTTGGCAATTGATATGATATGATAGAATGAAAGATGGATAGATGTAGAACATATAATTCAAAAAAAACCAACTCTTGCTCTAAGACACAAATCCCCTCTTTACTGAGCCCCCTGAATTTCAATCATACAGCGTTCCAATAACACAGATATTCTGTTCAAGAGTGTCCTTATTGGGAGGTCCAATGTACTATGAAAAGTTTATCAGTGATTGATACTCCGCACTCAATCTTTTCCTGATAGTTGTAGAGGCCCATTTTTTCAGTCCTACCGGTGGATCAAATCCAACACTTCAGTGGATCCACCAGGGACCCAAAGCCCAACAACACCAGTGGATCCACGGTAGACAGCACATGAGGAGAAATGGCCCAAAAAAGCCATCCACCGAGCCCAAAGTACCAAAGAGGAGAGGAAAGCCCAGCCCACCTCTTCAAGTTCAAGTCCAGCCCATCATCTACAAATCTTAGTCTACCGCACGAAGGAGTTCTGGAAATATTTTGAAAAATGAGAGGGAAGAAGTGGCTTTCAAGGCACCATTTTCCCTCCTCCCTTGGCGCGGTGCTCGAGGTGCTGAAGGGAGACATTTCCAAGGAAGAATCACATTTCCAAGGATTAATCATTACACTAAGAGTGGTCTTCTTCATTAACCATCAGACATGGTAAATATCCAGAAGAAGATGATCCACCGCAGCATCAGCCAAAGCCCAGAAAATGTGGAAGAAGAGCTGGTCCTCCACACCACCCAGTGGTCCACGGCGAGTTGTCCAGCGGTCCACAGCAAACCTCAGTCACTGAAAAACGATCTGCGGCGGCACCAGCTGTGATGGCCAATGACGAAGAGAGTGACGAAGAAGGATGATGACAAGGCTGAAAAGACCAAGAAAATCTCCCATGGCCGCCCAAATCAGTACCAATCTGAAATGGGAAATGATGAAACAGCCTGCTGGATATTTCCTTTATCTACTGGTCACGGTGGACCTCGGCACAAAGGCTGGTCCACGGCAGCACCAGCTGGGACAAAAATGATAATCAAGGCTAAGAAGACTTGAGAAATCTGCCATGGCCACCACCACTCAAGGACAACGACCACCACAGCCCAGCACTCCGGTGGTCCTTGCTCCTCCACATCATGGAACTTAGGAAGCAAGGTTTGGAGGTAGGGGAACCAATTTACTCCAATTTTATTTGATCTGCCGTAACAGAAATGGTATTGATCTGCTGGGGGAAAAATACCAAAAAACGGTAAAGCTCAAATCTAATTAATGCAAAACGTGCATGAGTCAAGTCATCTTAAATGTTTCAGGCCATCATCAAGCATTAAATGCTTATCACATCCATCCTCATAAATGGCCTGAAAACCCGCCGTCCGCCGCAGATCAAATCAGATCCGCGGCAGACAGAAAACCATCAGCTCAGCCCCAAAAATTAAATGTTGTCAATCTCCAGCCCCTTTATCTCTTGGTTAAACAATGATTCTCATGATGACGAGGATAACAAATAAAACCATTAGATACAAACACCACTATAAATAGGGCTGAGAAGAAGGAAAAAGGGGTTGGTCTTTAGCTGGTCTGAAATCCTTAGACTGGAATTTCTCCATTAGAGCTGACTTCAAAAGCTCCAGAAATACAAAGCCAACAGCAGTCCACGGGACACTTCCCGTAGGTCCACGGTAGACTAAAAACACTTTTAGTCTGCCACAACAGAAAATTCCCAACAAACACTCAACCAAACACTTAGTACTGATTCATGTACGTTTTGCACAGTAAATGGTTCTCTTCCTACTCCCCAAATCTCCTAAGTTCTATGATTATTACATTTCTTTGATCTGCTGCTACTTTTTGCAAGCCATAGAAGAAGTCAAGTGTATCATGTTCAGCCTCTTGGTCCACGGCACTAACTCTTGACTTTCTCTTTTACTACTTGTCATGTGCATGGCATTTGCTTTCACTGATTATGAATTCTTAAAGGGTTGAGCTTATTGTACTAAGTCTCAGCCCATGAGATTGATTCTATTTCATTGGTTTCATTGGTCCACCGTAACCTCCTACGTGAGCATTGCAGCCTGGTGGACTGAAGTGATCCACAGGAGAAGTTAAGTGCACTATGTCCAGTCTCTTGATCCGCGGCACTGGTCCTTGATCTCCATTACTTGTCATACTTACTGTATTTGCTACCACTGAATGTGGAAATTTGTAATGTATTCTCCCATGTGTTGTTCTCTCTCTATGTTGTAATTACTGAATGTTCTGGTGGAAGTGAAGTTCAAAATTATTAGTTTATTTTGATCTGCAGCATTAGCTTCATTGGTCCACCGTAACCTCCTACGTGAGCATTGCAGCCCGATGGACTGAAGAATATTAGAGGGAAATGCACCATTAGCCTCTAAGTGGTCTACCACACTTGGAGTAGAGTTTTGGGCTCAACATTCCCCACACACACAAAACTCAGCCCGTATTCAGCCTTCTCGCGGATTGGTGCGAGGCCTATATGGTGCTGAAAATTTTAGCATCCACAATAGTATTCTAAAGATTTCTTCTGTTTCATTTGCATCCACTGAAAGAATTTGCAGTGATAAACTCTCCTAAGCTTTTTTCCTTGCAGACTTATGCTGCTTTTCAGGCTGCAATTTCTAGACGTATAAGTGATGTGAATGGTCGAAGACCCAGTACGGATGATTCTCCAACTGATGAGAAAACGAAACCTAGTTCTCCTGACAGTCGTTTGAATGGGGAGAAGCCTAACTTTGAAGCTCATGGTACCACTATTCATGAAAAGAAATGGACTGATGGCACTGTTCCATTGGATACAGTGTCTGCTGATCTTTCTCGGCTTGGAAAGGCATGGATCAAGAATAGAAACTTGAGATTGATCAGTTGTGTCAGCCAGCACTTAAATATAACTAAATTATTAGCAACACAGTAATTATTACATGGTTACATCTCAATGGAATTGGTCATAATTAAGTGAGCTTAGCAAGGATGATTTCATATCTAGTCAACACACTAAAAGAATACTTAAATTTTGATTAAAGATTGGAATATAAGTTTAACTTTTGTGCACTTCAACTAAATGCAGGAGGCTATGCAAAGGAGAGTTCTTGCTTCTGCAGCTGCAGCTGAAGCATTGGAGGAGGCCCTTGCTACTGAGTCTATTGTGAGGAGTTTAAGGTAATTTTTCCTCCCTCGCCCTCTCTTGTTTTCACCTCAAGTGCATGTTCATTTGCATCAAAGACATAAAAACAGCATTTAGTTTATAAATCAGGGTGGCATCATTTAACAAATTATGTCATTTGAGAATCAACTTAATTGAAAGCATAGTCTGATGAGTTTATAATTCTCATCCTAATGATACAAAGTCCATTTATGGTCTAGTACTGACTACTGAGGTCGTATATAATATTATGTTGTGTCTCAAGTTCATAGATTTTACTCTCTAATCATTGTCGAAGGGGAGCATAACTTTCCTCCTATCCTTTGCAGCATGTTCTCAGAACTCTCTTCTGTATCCAAGGCTGAAAATCCTCTGCCTACCATTGATCGGTTCTTCACAATCTATAACAATGTCACAAGACTCACTGTGATTGCTGAATCCGTTGCTAGTAGCCACAATTCTGATACACCTAATGATAGTATTCCCTCAGAGCAATCAAAATCTATTTCTCTCTGGGTTGAAGCTGCCTTGGCCACAGACCTTCAGATTGTCTCTCTTCTTCCCAGCCAAGAGCCTGAACCTCCATCAACTCTGCAGAAAAGTTTGTCCAAACGACAATCTCACAATGCACCTGCCAAGAACAATCTAAAAACTTCTTCATGGTCACAGTCCAATCCTAGTCATGGGGTGTGGAAAAGGGGTCATGGAATGAAAGACACAGTGGAGCTTGCAATGAAGTTGCTGTCTGAAATGCAAATTTGGTTTCTTAGATTTGTGGAGGAGTCACTTGAAGCAGGTTTTAGAGTGTTCAGAGAGAGTGCTACTGATGGGAGTAAAACAATCTCTCTTGATGGTGGCTCCATTGCAGTAGTTCTATCCCAGTTAAAGCGCGTCAATGATTGGTTGGACTCTGTGATTTCAAAAGGGGATGAGCTACTGACAGAGAAGGTTGAGCGGTTGAAGCGAAAGATCTATGGGTTTGTCATCCAGCATGTAGGCACTACCTTTGATTGATAACTCCCTGCCCCTTGCTTCATCTTGATATTCTCTTTCTTTCTTTAGCTCTTGTGCATCTAATGTTTAAAGTTTATCTGAACAAGACATGCTTCTTAAATCAAATTAAATTGCTTTGCGTCATTTTTCCATGGGAAAATGATGATTGATTCATTGTAAAATGAGTGCAATAGGTTTCATCACTAGACTCTAGGGGTGGCAAAAATAATTTGCCTACCTCACCCAAATGAACCCATTAGTGTTTTGTGTCAAAAGTCTTGTAGCTTCAAGTCAAGGTTCTCCTCATAAGCAAACTTGGATTAACAAATCTCTTACTCTCTAAACTTGTCATAAGGAAAAAAAAAAAAAAAAATTATATAGTGTGTTTTGATTTTGGAATTCTTTTAATAATGGATAAAACAAATTGGTGCCCATCTAAAACTGAAGATTATTATTGTCATTTGTATGGTCTCAGAAGTAGGATGAGTTATATTAGTATTGTGGTTATTCGTCTTTTACTCTTGTTTGCAAGCCATACATCTGTTCCCTTCCTTTTCCTCTGTGCAAAATACTAAAATAGTCATAAGGGTGAAAGCTCAAACTTATGGTCTGCTTAGGGCCCTGACATTAGTACAAATGGGTTGATAGAACTTCCTTTTTGTTTAAAAGCCCAACCCATTTTGTACCGCAAATTCTCTCTAGGGAGCTTATGCCATTTTAGAATTCATTGATTGAGGACCCTTGCCATGAGTATCACTTCTATGATTCAAACTGACCACAAATCATAAGGATGCGAGGTGATGATTTTTCACGTGCTGGCCCATGTCAGGCCTAGAGGAATCCGGAGTCCGGACACATTTTTTATAATTAGTGAAATTTGGTGTGTTCTTATGCGAATTCATTGTTTTTATCAATAAGTAGCATTCACATACTTTCTTGTCATTTTCATTTTCATTTTTTTATTTTTTATTTTTTATTTTCTACTCATTCCAATGAAGTTATAAGATTTGGATTAGTAATCAGTCTAATATGATAAGGTGTTCAAAAAGTACTCAAGTAATTTCCGACCTTGTGCATTCCTCCCATTTGTATGTACATAACAAAATCCATGGGGGACAAAAACATCGGGTGTCTTAAAAAGGGATTAATAGGAGGATTCAAATTAAATTAAGGTCTACACTTTTTTAGGTGCCTAACCTCAAGTCGAAGTCACTCAACTTATCTTTTCTCTGGTGGATGTGATTTAATAATTATCTAATGTAAATCAAAACCAATAATTGGAATTGGATTTTTGCATCAATAATTCTTTTTAGTCGCTGTTGATTTCCTCATGCGTATTTTGATTTGGATTGAAGTGATCATGGTTATAACAAAAAAATTATCTCTTATGTTCGCACTATACAGTGCCTCCCTCACGCTATATAGCACAAAAACATGAGATACTGGCTCGGTTATAAAGAGGGTGCCTCACCACTTGTGGGTCCCACTTGTTTGTGAGGGAGATGTTGTAGGGAGGACACATGAGATACCGTCTCGGTTATAATGGGATGCCTCACCACTTGTGGGTCCCACTTGTTTGTGAAGGAGGCATTGTATAGCGCGGACACATGAGATGTCCGGTTATAACAAGGCTGCCTCAGCTGGTGAACTTACTGTTAGTTTGCGAAAGCATTAATGACAAATAAAAATTTTCTGTTTTATTCAAGAATCGTTACACCATATAATCATGGACTTTAAAATAATATGCGTACCTTTTTTAGCAACCCAAGTAACCTATTCTAGCAACCCAAGTGTGTTGCCTCCCAAGGTATTCACGTCTCTCTCTCTCTCTTTGTTTCTTTTAGAGTTTTTCTAATGTCAGCAATATATCACAATAGTTCTGATGGCCAACTACTAACGTAATATTTCTTATTTATAAAACCATAGTAAAAACCTTAGAGAGAGATTTTAACGTGGGATTCTTAAGAATCTCTATCTTCAGCAACATGATAAGTTAATATCTTTTGAAAGTTAGTGACTTAGTTTGAAACTCTTTCAAAATAATTCTTTAATTATCTTAATCATATCAAGATAATATTTTGAACTTCTACAAATTACAATAATGTCCATCAACACATTGCAATTGACCCCTGAAGATTAGAGAATAATAAGTGAGGTCCCTTTACTTACAATTTTATATCTATATGTCCTTCCACCATACTATATTCCACATAAGCCACTAGGACTGGATTAATATCACTCTTATGTCCCTAACTTATGTAACCCTTTGATTTCTTGAATTCATAATTCCCTTGGACTCCAAAATAATTTTTGAAAACTCTTTATATATATATATATATGAAAACACTTTGAAAAAATGTCACCGGCCAGTTTTGTTTTGAGTCCAATACCATTATGAAAATCAACTGAATATACTATCTCATTTAGAGACTGGTGGATCCATTGTTAAACATCAACATATTTTACTCATTATACATATAACCCAACATGTCCGTATATAGCCTTTAAATGAGCATCACTGGTTGACATTATCAAAGTTATGTGCATAATAAATAAATATACGTAAACCTCTCATGTTTGAGGACAATAGGAAAATTGTGATAGAACAACCTTTTAACCGACAGTGATCATCCCATAAGGTGTTCTTAATCAGATCTAGTTCAGTGTATATACTTGTTACATTACACACACTTGTCTACTTAAAGTCACAACCTCAATGATGGAGTAAATCATTCTATCATTTAGAAGCACAACAAGTGTAGGCTCTAGTGTTGATATTCTATTAACATCCACAGCCTAGAACAATCTTAAGTTTATGAAAAATTATTACTCCCTGCATTTGGTTCCTTAACCATTAGCATGATTTTTATACAAAGGTGACATCACATGCCACATTTAAATAATAAATATACTCTTAATAATCATGTATGTGAAAGAACAAATTTATTATAAAATAAAATTCATAGAATTGGTTTTTGAGGGCATAAAATTCTAACACTTACAATCAACACCTGCTTGGCTTCATTACATACATATAATATATCTTGGCGGTACACATATTGTGTTATGTTTTATGGTGCTCATCCAAACTATCTATGGTTTAGTGATATGATATCACTGGCTGCATATAACAGAGGTTGAAGAGACTAACCGTAGGATGGCGGTGCTATCTTGAACCTCCCACTGTTATATCTTGAAAACGAAGGATAGCTAGCCCCTCTTAAGTTAAAATCATAAAGCTACTATAATTGAAACCTGAAAACGACGGACAAGACAGAGGAACAACATTGAATCCCCCAAAACAGAGGGGCAGATGAAGCCATCAACTTTCTTTTAATTAGTTGCGTCCAGGTCCAGACTCCAGAGGTGGATAGACTTGGAGCTTGCATCCATTCTTCATCTGCAACCGTTGAAGCGTGTTTGCCAGCTGTCGAGAGGGTTGTAAGACTTGTACATCCCGCAAGGCAGTCAAGCACCATAGTTCCTCAGGGAACTCCGAAAGTGGGCAACGATCGATGACTAAACGTCGAAGGCTTGGCATTGCACCTTTTTCCAATTTCCAATATTTAATCCTCGAGTTTGCCATTACAAAGACTTCAAGTTGACGAAAACTGCTTTCACTGCAATGGAGGGTGCTCCATCCGAGATTCGAGTAATCACCTCGTAATTTCAGTATTCGAAGGTTGGGAACGCTACCCAAAATTGTGAAGACAGTTGTACTTATGTCCGCTTCTACTAAGGTTACCTTCGTGAGTGTCCAGTGGATTGAAGATGGACTTGGAAGATGACAAAGACGATAAATTTTCAAAGTTTGCAGTTGACGTAAGTTATGGAGGCTTGACAAAATCTCTAACTGCCTGCCCAGGATAAAGATTAGGATTATGAAATCCTAATTTTCTTAGATTAGGAAACATGTCCATGCCAAAGTGATATTCAGGTTTTGCATATATATCTATACCAGTAAGAACTTGAAGATTCGGTAAAGCTTTATTGTCTGTTTTAGGTATAGATGTTGGCCCGCCCAAGTACAAATGTCTTAGCTTTTGTAACATCCATATCTCTTTGGGTAACACTCTTGTTTTACTACTTCTCATGTCCAGCGTCACCAGATTCCAAAGGCTACATATGGAAGCCGGAATGACATCAAGCTTACCAGGAATCCTCAGGTATCTCAAAAGGATCAGCTTTTCTATTTTCTTTGGGATCGAACTATACTTTGCATCCCCAGAATGTATCACCCGAACCAACTTAAACATTTTGCAAAGCCATTCCAAGTTGCTTTCATTCTCAAACCCAAAGCATAGTAAAGAACGACAATTTGAAGAAGAATCACAAAGGTTCGAGGAAATGTATTGAGGGGTGGCACAGTTGATAGAAAGTCTGCGGGATTTGCTCATGTGTAAACGGTTAAAATCCGAACAAACCTCGAGAAATTTCTCTTCGGTGCTCTCTGATATGCAAAGGTCTCGAAGAAGATAATGGATGTGACATGTTTTGACTCCTCCATCTGTCCTTGTAGTTGCTACTTGAATCAAGCTCCGATCAATGAGTTCCTCCAAATAGTCTTCAGCAACATCCTCCACATTTCTGTCCCCAGTATGCTGTATGAATCCCTCGGCTATCCACAGTTGGATTAATTGCCTTACAGGTATCTCAAAGTCTTCTGGGAAAATACCAAAATATAGAAAGCATGGTTTCAAGCGTCGGGGCAAGTGGTTATAGCTTAAGGCCAGTATGTCTAGGCAATGTGATCTATCTTGAGTAAGATACCAATTGACATGACCAGTCAATTTCGACCATTGTTGATGTGTTTTCTCCTTAATGGCGAAAAGACGCCCCAATACCACAATTGCAAGTGGCAAACCATCACAGCTTTTGCAATTTGTCTTCCTAGAGCTTCAAGTTCTGCAGGACATGTACCTCCCCGGAGCACCTTCTTAGAGAAGAGTTCCCAACTTTTGTCTTTGTTAAGAAATGGGAGAAAGTAAGGAGGAATATTAGGACTTGCATGGGCTGCCACTTCTTTTATGCGGCTTGTGATCAATATTCTACTTCCTTTCATGTTATCAGGAAAGGCAACCTTTAACTCCTCCCACACATCAGTTTTCCAAATGTCGTCCAAGACTATCAGATACCTCTTACCTTGCAGGAAGTTGAACAGCACGCTCTTCAATTCATCATCATTCATATCTTGGAACCAGTCACCATTCTTTTTATAAATATTTTGCACAAAAACCAGAAATGATGACAATTTGACAAGTTGCTGCTCCAGTAACAGTTTTTGCTTCTGTAACAGTTTTTCCTGCTTCTGTAACAGTTTTTCCTGCTGTAAGAGTATATTCTGTAACAGTATATCCTTGAATTCTCCATCATCCTTTTCCTTCATGCATTGCAAGTCTTCAAATAGTGTGCTATACTTAACTTCCAAACCATGGAATAACTCCTCTTTCAATTCGGCTTTCAAGATAATTACTTTTTTAAGAATTTCAAGCAACAACTCTCTGATTCTGTATTCTTGAGATACATAAACCCAGCGACGGAAATTGAAGTTATTTTCAACATGATTGTTGTTGTAGATCTTCCTAGCAAGAGTGGTTTTACCTAAGCCACCCATACCGATGATTGAAGTGACATCACGTTGCAAACCCCCTTCAAGAAGCTGCTTCAACAATACCTGTGTGTCATGACCAAAGCCCACCACTTCATCTTCCTCCACATATCTCCTACGCTTGTGCAATATGCCTTCTGCTTGTGCATCTCCTCCTCCAGATTGAGCTATTTCAATAATACCATACTTGCTCCTATTGTCATAAATTTCCTTGATGACTTTCTTGATGCCCTCTGTCTTACTAGCAACCTTGTGAAGCCTGGTTAGTCGGTCAAAGCAATTGATTAACTTCCTCAACTTGCTTCTTTTACTGTGCTTTGTGGCAGTCACGATGAATGTATCGATAACATCCTCAATCTCGTAGGCAACGTCCCTGATTTGGCTTACTACCACTTTCACCAAGTTGTCATCCCTATTCCCTTCAGTATTTCGGAGGAAGACACCGATCATTTCTAGCTCGTAGTGAAGTATCCTGACTTGATCCTGAACCCCACCAAGTAAGTTTGATTCTTGTGTCAGCAGCTGAGTCAAGTTCGCTAGGAGGAAACTGACAACACTCTCTGCCATATCTGCTTAATATTTTTCCCTCACTTCCCTTGTGGCCTGTAACAACAAACAAAAACCGTTTGCCCTTCTTTATATGTTAGGATGATCTAGTCACCTAAAACTTCACAAAGTTTACCAATTTGATTATATAACCACCGAGTTTAGTTGCAGCATTCAATTATCATCAAATTGGGCAAAACTTTTGTGGGTATGGTACTCACTCAATTGGTACTATCATATGTGATGTTAGTACTATATGATTTTTTATATATATTAAAGTTAAATAATAAATAAAAATTTAGGATACTAAGTAATGTGATGGTAGGTAACATCATATGTGTGACATTGATAAAATTTTATCTTTCTGTGGATACTGTAGAATTAACTAGGGATTTATATCTATTAGAGATATCTTATAAAAAAAAATTGTAGGTAAGGATGAACAAAGCACTTTAAAGCAAACAAACATTCAAAAACCCAACTAAAACATAAACAAGCAACTGCAAGTAGGAGCAGCTTTCACCAATTACTACAATCTTGAAGGATTTTTGGTTGAATTGAGAAATGAGATGTTATTGTTTTCAGCTAGCAGAGAGAGAGAATTAAGGGAATCTCCGAACCTGATCAGGTCTTCGATCGAGTCGGCGGAGTCTAGTCAGAAAGAACGCCAACGACTGACTGCGATTTCGTCAGATCAGGAATGCCGAAACTTGGATCCAACTGTGAAAAGATATATGTGAATGCATATTTGCCAAAGATGAGAATTGAGAAAGAAACTTTTCACTATTAGCTTCTCAACTTCAACTTGCTCCTAAAAAAGATATCTCTTTCCACGAATGTTGTTTGGTCCTTTCAACAAGCTGTCGTTGTAGGCCACAAATTTTATCAAAGATAAGATATGGTTACTTTTTCTTAAAATATTCAAGCCTGGTGGGCGTGGCCGGAAACAATGTAGTGGTCTCCTTTAAAATACTGAAGCCTTGAAGATACGAATGTTTTATTTTTGTAAACCTTTGGTCGCATACATTGACTGTACGGAAACCTTTTTGCCTGCAACAGGGTATCGTTCAAACTGAACTAGGAATGCCCAATTAGGCCAAGAGCTTCGTACCCATTGGCTAATCAACAAGGTCAGGCCGAGGTGCAAGTTGCCCAAACACATCTTGATTTCGGTTGTTCACTTATTATTAAAGATAATAAGAAAAAATAGCATGATTCCAATTCAAAGAAAACAACTCTCTCCTTATATTTTTTAAAGCAAAATTTTCAATTAAGTTATCATATTTTAACTTATCCAAGTACTGATTTTCAATTGAAATCATAACCAATCCACTTAATCTCTCTTATAACATGGTAGTTTGAAAGGTAAGTTTTTATCAACTTCAACTTAAAAAAACTCATCTCTGCCAAAGCAACTACAACTGGTATAGTCAACAAAATTTAATATATCATTTCTTAACCCATTATAGCAACCCAAGTACAATGAAAAATACACACGATCCATGCCAAAGTAATACAAAAACCATTACATAAAACAAAAGTAATAAAAAAACTAATAAAAAACTAATAAAATAAAAAAAGAAGAAGCAAACTTACCTTGGGTGTGTGGGATGCTCTAGGAAAAAAAAGTTGCATGAACTGATTATATTGGGTGATGTGGAGCACGTGTGGCCATTGGACAAGACACGTAGATGAAATAACCCGTTTTGATACCATATTAAATTTCGAGCATCTAACTTCAAAACCAATTGCGAATAGGTGGAGAGGCTCCAAGACCTTATATATAAAGATACAAGGTTTTTTTTTTTTTTTTTAATAAAAAAAGATGCAAGGATTTAAATGTCCTATATGAGACTTTAATTCTCAACAAGTTTTCTCCAAGTGCACGTTCATTAGCATCAAAGACATGCACACAACATTTAGTTTATGATTCAGGGTGGCATCATTTAACAAATTGTCATGTGAGATACAACTTGAAAGCATAGTCTGATGAGTTTATAATTCTCATCATAATGATGCAAAGTCCATTTTTGTTTTAGTACTGAGGTCGTATATAACATTATGTTGTGTGTCAAGTTCATAGATTTTACTCTCTAATCATTGTTGAAGGGAGCATAACTTTCCTCCTATCCTTTGCAGCATGTCCTCAAAACTCTCTTCTGCATCCAAGGCCGAAAATCCTCTGCCCACCATTGAACAGTTCTTCACAAATCACAATTTATAACAAATCATCTGGGAACCCATTTTCTTACCAAGTTTTTTCCAAAAGCACGTTTTGAAAATGAAACTTTAAGCTTTATTTCCAAAACGTGATTTTTGAAAGCAAAAAATTTTACAAACCATGTTTTTTTCTTCTTACCAAACACAAAATTTGAGTTTTGCATTTTCAAAATATGCTTTTTGCCTTCCTAATGGGATTCCAAACGGGCACGGCGTGAAATTCACTGTGATTGCTGAATCAGTTGCTAGTAGCCACAATTTCGATATGCCTAATGATACTATTCCCTCAGAGCAATCAAACTCTGGGTTGAAGCTGCCTTGGCCACGGACCTTCAGATTGTCTCTCTTCTTCCCAGCCAAGAGCCTGAACCTCCAACTCTGCAGAAAAGTTTGTCCAAATGACAATCTCACAATGCACCTGCCAAGAACAATCTAAAAACTTCTTCATGGTCACAGTCCAATCCTAGTCATGGGGTGTGGACAAGGGGTCATGGAATGAAAGACACAGTGGACCTTGCAACGAAGTTGTTGTCTGAAATGCAAATTTGGTTTCTAAGATTTGTGGAGGAGTCACTTGAAGCAGGTTTTAAAGTGTTCAGAAAGAGTGCTAGTGATGGGAGTAAAACAATCTCTCTTGATGGTGGCTCCATTGCAATAGTTCTATCCCAGTTGAAGCGAGTCAATGATTGGTTGGACCTTGTGATTTCAAAATGGGTTGAGCTACTGACAGAGAAGGTTGAGCGGTTGAAGCGAAAGATCTATGGGTTTGTCATCCAGCATGTTGGCACTACCTTTGATTGATAACTCCCTGCCCCTTGCTTCATCTTGATATTCTCTTTTTCTCTTGAGTTCTTGGGCATCTAATTTTTAAAGTTTATCTGAACAAGACATGTTTCTTAAATCAAATTAAATTGCTTTTGCGTCATTTTTCCATGGGAAAATGATGATTGATTCATTGTAAAATGAGTGCAATAGGTTTCATCACTAGACTCTAGTGAAAATAATTTGCTACCTCACAAATGAAGATTATAGTGTGTTTGTGTCAAAAGTCTTATAGTTCAGTACCGATTCTCTTCATGAGCAAAAATTGGATTAAAATCTCTTACTCTCTACTTGTTGTAAAGAAAAAAATTTGGAATTCTTTTAATTTTGACATATGATAAACTTTAGTTTTGGAATAATGAATAGAGCTAAAATTAAATTGTCACTTTGGGAATAACGGATAAAACAAATCTTTACCCATCTAAAACTGAAGATTATTATTGTCATTTGTACGGTCTTAGAGCATCTCTAACAAGTTCTCTATTCTCCTCTCTTCTCCACATGTAGAGAGTCAAAGCAAGATTTTGTTGCTCCACAGCCTCTCTCTCTACACATGTTCTAAATGCTACTGTAACTCTTCACACACATAAAAAAATGATTTTCTTTCCTCACTCCACAACAAAATAATATAGAAATGATAAAGAATGAATAAAAACATAATATTTAAATGGGATAGAAGAATAAAGTAAGTATATTTAAATAAAGTAGAGAAAGAATAGAGAGTGTTGTAGAGTGTATCTCAAAAACTAAGTAAAGAGTGGCTTTTTTCTCCACATGTGAATGAAAAAATAAAATAAAAAACTACTGGAAATTGCTCTTAGAAGTAAAATGGCCATCATATTAGAATTGTGATTATTCGTCATTTCCTTTTGTTTGGAGGCCAATACACTTGTTCCCTTCCTTTTCCTCTGTACAAAATATATGTGCCCAACTTGGAATGCCTCCTATATATTTTGAGACATTCTAGATTCCTCGTCTATGAGCCCATGAGCCACATGGGTGAAAGTTCAAACTCATGGTCTGCTTTGGGCCCTGACAGCAATACAAATTTGACAGAACTTCCTTTTTGTTTCCACTTTGTACCGCAAATTCTCTCTAGGGAGCTTATGCCATTTTAGAATTCACTTATTGAGGACCCTTGCCATGAGTATCACTTCTATGAGTCAAACTGACCACAAATCATGAGGATGCGAGGTGATGATTTTTCACGTGCTGGCCCATGTCAGGCCTAGATGAAACCTGTGGCGGCGAATACAATTTTTTTTTTTTCACAATTAGTGAAATAGCATTCACGTACTCCCTCACCTTTTTTTTTATTTGAAAGATTTTCTACTTATTCCAATGATGTTATAAGATTTGGATTACTAATCACAGTTTAATATGATAAGGTGTTCAGAACACTTTTGCACTCAACTAACTTGTGCATTCTTCCCATTTGTATGTACCAAAACAAAATCCATAGGGTGACTTAAAAAGGGATCAATAGGAGGATTCGAATTAAATTAAGTACTACACTTTCTTAGGTGCCTAAACTCAAGTCGAAGTCACTCAACTTTACATTGCTTTTCTCTGGTGGTTGTGATTAAATAATAATCTAATGTAAATCATGCCCATAATTGGAAATTGGATTTTTGTATCATTAATTCTTTTTAGTGTCCCATGCCTTTGTAAGAATGTGCTTAATCACATAAAATAAAAATTGCTTACGTGATATGATATTTCTAATTCAGTCCCTCCCCTATCGCCATCCTAAAATTACAAAATAAAATAAAATGGAGGGCCTAACTTTTTCTCTTTTTCAAGGTGCTTTATATTTTTACCGTTTTATGATTATATCTTATTTTCCATTGTCTATTTTATTCAATGAATGACTAAGATTCTAGTCATCAATCCATCTGACAAACATGTTAAACTATAACTATCCTTGTCCTTATACAATGAAAGCAAAATTTGTTGAAAATATAATTTTAAAGGTCAATAAGATTGTAGATTGCATTCCTATTATTTGGTCCTCGTTAGCTAATAAGATTTTAAGTTTTTATAATATTTTGAGTCCTTTTCACTTTAGTGGGATGTTACAGTTAATATTATTATTATTATTATTTCAGATCACAATGAATAAGGTTTTTTTAAAATCAAAAAACAAAAAAGCTGCAGTGCAAATTGGGAAATATAGAATAGAATAGCTCAAAGCTTAATATAACACAATTCCATCATAAATTAATAAATATGAAGAAGGTTTTTTAAAATAAAAAAACAAATAAACTAAACTAAACTCACACACAAGATCTTAGGGGATCGAACTCACAACCTCTTAGAGAAATGAGGCTTTTTGAGGAGGGAGATTACTACTTGACTGAATACCCAAATGACGATACAGATTCAAAATTAAATGAATAAGGACGATGATAAAATATTTCCGTCTATCTTAACTCACAAATCTTGATTTGTATGAAATTGTGTTTTTGTTAGAAGAGAGGACGAGGCAAAAACTGCGAAACAAGGCATTGATGCATCATGACTCCGTTTCATCTTACCCCATTATCATCCCTAGTCTAGAAGGGATTTTTATTTTTCTTTTGAAAAAGATAAATAAATTAGTTTGTGTCCTACCTCCTCCAAATGAAGAAGAAAAGGAAAGCAAAAGGTAGAAAAACGTTTCAGGAATTATCCATATCCAAAGAAAATCCAAATTAGACCAATAAATGGAAACAAAGTCAGTTACTTACTATTCATAACAGGTGGGTCCGAACCCTTTGCATGCCATCCAATTGTCCTCCCATCCTACTAATATCCATATTTTCTTTTGTATACATTCAAAACCTCCACTACAAAATGCCAAGCCCAATGTGACCCACTCAAAACTACCTCACCACCTTTAAGTAAGTAACGCCTCCTCAAAACTCAAATCATAATACCAACAAAATCATACGGCTCACCTTCACTGGCTCACCACTTTCTTAAATGCTCACTCCTCTCTCCCATGTGCTCCGTGCATCTATCTAAAAATTTAGGGGAAATTATAATTTCTCTCTTTAATTATTGGATCTACTTCATCCACACCCTTGTCTATAAAACAGAATAGTGTCTCTACTAATATATCGAAAATGAGTTTAATTACAAATCAGTTTATAGCCCAAGACTACAAAGTACAAATCAACTATGTGACAACTCATAAAACCATTCACATGTATTATTTAAATAAGTCACATGACTCATTAAATATATCATGTAACTAAAAATACACGTAAATTATTTTACGAGTTGCTACACAGTTGGTTTGTAGTCCTGAGCTATAAACCTGTCCTATTGAAAATATACAAATAATCTCACACCATCTAATTTTATGTTAAATCCAAACAAAAATAACGAAATCTTTTTATGTATCTTATCAATTTCAAGTCATAATATTTAATATTTATCATTACATATTGATGCACTATAAATTTTATTATTATTTTTGCTTCGATTTAACCAAAAAATAGAATATTGAGACTATTTACATATTTCCAATATATTATTGGTGACATTACTCAATTTATAAATTAAGGAGTCGATGGAAATGGACCCAAAAATCATAAGGGAAAAGTGCAAATTATCCAAAATTCTACTCTCAAACCCATTATCTGTAATATATCATTATTCCCATTTTACCCTCTGCCTACGTGGCACGCTCCCTCGCTTACTCAGTTAGTCACCACAGCCCAAAGTCTCAACAGTCACGCAAATAAAAAGGGTTCGAACTCCCTCTTACCAGAGACGTTATCTATTGTAGGCCCCTGAGTACTACATTGTGAAATCTCTCTCTCTCTCTCTCTCTCTCTCTCAGTGACCAAAACGAATCGTTTTGCTCCATCCAAACACTTCAACCACCTCTTCTCAGATCATCTTCTCCGTCGACTCTTTAATAATTACAAATCTTCATTCCTCTGAAAAACCCTAATCCATCTCTCTCTCTCTCTCTCTCTATATCAAATTTCTAACTCATTTCCGATATTGCCCCTGACTTATAAACATTATCACTAATTAAATATATAATTATAGAAAAGTAGGGGGGACTGTTTGGAAACGCGGCTGAGTATAAACCGGAACAAGGAAATGGTGGGAGGTGGGAGCAGGAGAGACGAGTCGGTGGTGATAAACAGCACGAACGTGTTCGCAGCGCTTGGGAGCTTCAAGAAGAAGAAGAAGCAAGTTTCGGAGAAAGATCAACAGCAAGGCTCTTCTTCTTCTTCTTCTTCCAAAAAGAAGCAGCCAGCTGAGAAGGAGAAGGAACTTTTCTGGACCCCGGCCAAGCTCACGGTCAAGTCCTGGGCGGATGTAGATGACGACGACGAAGACGATTTCTACGCCGCCGCTCCTCCATTATCGCCCTGGGCCGCCGCCGCCGCAGCTGATGATTCTAACGCCGCGAAGGAAAGCGACGCCGAGCTTGAGGCTGAAGCTGTTGATGAGGTATAAAGTTTTCTTTCTTTCTTTGGCTCTGATATGTATGTGCATGTAGTTTTTGGTGAGAAAGTAGTTTGTTTGGATGATTTTTTTTTTTTTTTTTTTTTGTTCTTTCTAATTTTGATGTGGATATGTTTGTTAATGTTTTAATTTATTTTCAGAAAGTGCATTGTGGATAATTGTGGATAAGAGTGGATAGCTTTTGTAGAATTATGATGAGAAGAGTAATCTTTCTGAATTGTGGACTTGTTTTGTTTGTTTTACTATTTTCGGAAATAATTAGCTCTTTTTTTTTTTTTTTTTTTTATATGATGATTATATATGTTTTGAGGGGTTCTTTTATGATCAGAATCGTTTATTTCAAGTATTTTAATCTTGGCCTTTTGTTTATATTCATAAATGAATGGTGGAGATTAAAACACTTGAAATTACATGGTTATTATCATAGTGGAGATTAAAAGCTTTTCGAGACGAACATCTTGTGTGTTTTTTAATGTATTTTCTCTTAGGTATGTTGATGGGTTGTTCAGTGTAATGGGAACTGGGATCAAGAATTTAGGTGACAGATAATGTGGATTATTCTTGAATATAACTATCATTTTCATAAGCTATTGATTTTTCATTTTAGGAAAGAATCGGGCTTAACTTTATAAATTTGGAGTAATAAATGTTATATTGTGATCTTGGTTTTGGAATTCTGCAATTTAAGGATTTTGGCCAGATTGGTGAGGATACGGTAGCATTACGTGTGCTTTGATCAATCATTGATGGTTAGTTTCACGACAAAGAACTTTGATCCTTCAAAGTGCACGTGTATTGGTCCCTTGGGTAAAGGGTTGCACACACGTGTTAATAATAGCATCTTTGTCACTTCGAGAATGTTTGGTGTAGCTAACTTAATTTTGTATTTGTCGTTACCTTGAAGATTTTAGGACTAGATTGCTTCTATGCAATGATTATGAATAACGGATAAGGATGATGTCGTTTAGCTTGTCGGGATCCATGGATTATCCATACTTTGTGTCAATTTTATATGTGTTGGTGGCAGCAACTAATAGCGGAAGATGTGCGTGGTTGATCAGGAGCTTCTCTTTTGTTGCCTTCTCAACAATAGTTTTATCTTTGTCGTCACATTGAACTTTTCAGAATTAGATTGATATTTTGTTATCAAACGGATGTGGAAAATGTAATGTAGCTTATCTGTATCTAAGGAGTTTCCCTAGTTTTTGTCAATTCAACACGTGTTGATGGTGGCGTTTAAAAAGGAAGACATGACCTAGTTGATCCTTATCTTTCCTATTTTGGTGTTGGTGACCAAGTAACTGCATCTGAATGGATCGAAATGACGGAATGCTCCCTTAATAGTGTATCTCTGAAGCTCTTAATTGTGTTGTGTTTCAAGTTAGTAATTTATTGCTATGATTATAAATTTAGACTACTGTTCTTTTATCCAAAGTCCAAACATCTAGATGACCTTAAATGATAACCTTACAAGCATTTTAGATGAGGACCTTACACTGATGACACGCAATGTACATTCACATATAGTCTAAGAAATGGTTGTGGACTACCAAAGTGGGTGGGCTTTTGAACCAGCCAATCAGGTTGCTAGAGTTGGCAACAACCTGTTGGCTGGGTGTTTGGCGAACCTAGTGCAGCTACAGCTTGGCCTTTGATATAAGTATGATATATGTTTATATTTCTATATCAAGGGTTTTTCTAAAAATTGTCTAAATCTATGTGATATAGTAAGATATTAGAAATTATCAATGTCAAGGAGACCAGTATTTGATTTCATATCCAAACATACAAGAATAGATAAAGTTATAAGTTATTACCAGAAACCTTGTTGATCATGCAAGAAATAGTTATTTTCTATGCCTGATCTTAGTGCCTTACTGGGATGTAAGAATTGCAGTCAAGTCGGTCTTATTTTCATGAATTGGGTTCAAACCCCATTGTGTGTGTGTGTAACTTACCAGGAAAAAAAATAATTCTTGAATTGGTTGGCTTGATAACATATCAGATTTAAACTGTGGACAGCCACTTTTCCCAAGTTAGTTATAAAGATTATGTTGTCAAGATTTTATGATATTCATAAAATTGAAGAGAATTTTTTATGTTAGGAAAAAACATCTAATATAAATAGAAGATCTCTTCTTTTTTTTTTCTTTTTGTTTTTATAAGTAAATAGATCTCTTAATTGGAAGTACCCAAATAAATAGCAATAAGGGAACTAGAATGACTAGTAGCACTGAAATCCATCATAAATTGTCGAAAACCAATAGAAAGCACTTGTAGCTTACCAAATATAGCAATTAATCAATTGACCTAACCATTTATGATAATAATCTTCTTCTTTTTTGATAACATGGGTATCCGAAGATTCGCTCCGACTAATTCCATGGGCACATGCAGTCCCTCCTGTCCCACACGCACTACGTATTTACTAGGCCCAATGGCCCTGGGGGTGGCCCCAAAGTGATCTGCTGTCATGGCATGAAGGATAAACCTATATACATACTAATATGTACTGAAATCCTATCTCAAATGATTAATGACAACCTGAATCTTTATTTATTTATAGAAATATAAATAAATGCATGTATAAAAATAATCTTAAACCAAAGTAGTCAAAATATTTTAGTGTTTACTCAAATAGAAATATAAACAATACAAGAGCAATAACTGTGGTAAGAGTAAGACATTACTAACACTCTTTATCAACTAATGTAGACCAAAGTTTAGAGGAAGTAAGGAGTTTCTCTTCTCTACTAGATTATTCTTGCATTCTAAATTTGGTTTTTTTTTTTTTTTTTTTTTTCAACTAGAGTTATTATTTTACATGCAGAATGCATAATTGCGGTAATTGGTTTGTGACTGCCCTATTTCTCATGAATTGCATGTTGCTCCTCTAGTTGCATTCAGTAATTCTTAGATTAACTAATATTTGGATTCCAGGAAACTGAAAGTGAGGAAGAAGGTGATGAAGTTGATGACGATGTTGAGGAAGAACATGAAAATGAGCCAGAGGCACCAGTAGCAACTGAGCCTGTTATTAGAAAGCCTCCTGAGGCTTCTTTGGCTCCTAAAGATGCAGAAAGGCAGCTTTCAAAGAAGGAACTAAAGAAAAAAGAGCTTGAAGAACTCGATGCTGTTCTTGCTGAATTTGGATTAACCAACAGAGAGACCAGTGGCCAAGATGATACCCATGGTAATGTGGCATTTACTGTCATATGTAGGCATAGCATTCAGTCCTTTCTTCTGCTATTTAAGGATGTTTGGGATTATTCATTAGCAAAGTACATACTCTAAATTATGAAATTGATCTATCAGCTTCCAAAATCTAAATCATTTCATTTTAAACACCCATGTTGTTAGGAAGTTCATAAATTCCGAATGATAAGAATTTAGTTGTTATTTAAATAGAATTAATTTTCATGTGATCAATGGGTTATCTATCTAACATTAATATACAATGTCTGTTTTGGAACTAAGGCTTTGTTGTCGTTGTTGTTGTTTTATATCATGTTTGTTTCCTTAGAATTTCTTTATACATTTTGTAATATCTAGGTTCTCACTGCTAGATTTAGTGCAGGAGTTTACGCTTACATTGTATCCTCTTGTTATTATATTGAACAGAATAGTTTAGTAGGACAGGAAGTAGTAATTACTTTGGCCTTAACAATATGAAGTTTGATCCATTTTTTCCAAGTACATAAATGCATTCTTTTGGCTAATAATTAACTTCTGCTAGAACTACTACTGATCAATTTGATTGTTCTACTAGCTTGTCTCTCTCAATTACATTTATTTACTTTGCTTTGTAGATTTAATTTGATTTTTTTTTATTGGCTGATTACTTGGTGGTTTTTCTTAAATGAAATGATTTTGTACTAGCAGGTGCACAAGAGAAGAAAGCAGAGAATCTAAACGGAGAGTTAGAAAAGAAGGAGAATGCTATTGGGGAGAGCAAAAGTGCGAAAAAGAAGAAAAAGAAGGATAAATCTTCAAAGGAGCCAAAAGAATCCCAGGACCAGCCTGATGGCGCTGATGCTGATGCTGGAAATGCAACAGAAGAAGCTGCTGGGAGTGAGAAGGCGGAAGATGTATCTTCTATTGATGTTAAGGAGCGGCTAAAGAAAGTAACATCTATGAAGAAGAAAAAATCAAGCAAAGAGATGGATGTTGCTGCCCGAGCTGCTGCTAGTGAGGCTGCTGCAAGAAATGCAAGGCTTGCTGCAGCAAAGAAAAAGGAGAAGAATCACTACAATCAGCAGCCGGTGCGGTAAGCCGGCGAGATCCTTGGTTTTTGTAATTTCTTTTTCTTTCTCATATATGAACTTGTACTCTTGTTTATTTGATCAAATGCAAAATAAGCATTGGAACTGGCTTGGGAAGTTGAGTTTCATAAAGATACTTCTAGTTTTACTTCAGGGAAAGAAAGAAAAAAAGGTTCTTTAATATATCTTCTGTTGTTTTGTCATCATTGCTGTTGTTTATGCAATATCTCTTATGGGTATCAACTGATCTTGAGTAATTATTGGTTCAATATTGATTATAAGTTGGTAGTAGTCTTCTTTAGCTGTTGCTTATATCTTGCTGTAGTATGCTCTGTGGATCCGAATAACTACTAAGAGTACCTTGGTCCAAGACACGCACATCCAAAGTGTTAGTTTGTGTGTTTATGGGCCTGATCAGACAGGTTCCTATGAAGATGTTAGGGTGCATACAGCTGAAATTTTAGCTAGTATAGGATGATTGGTTAGTGGTTACTAACCTAAAATGTCACATCTTAGGTTATGTTGGGAAGTTTATAAAAGATCAAAATGGAATATGATGTATTTTTTCTCATGTGTTTGGGAGTTTGAGTTTATAAAAGAATGAATGGAAACAAAAGTAATATATAATTTAAAACTTATACTATTCACCTTTTATTTCATTAAAAGAATGTGTGTTCCTCCCACTTTTGGGAAGAATGCTTAACTGGAAATAGAATTGAATGAGTCTTTCCTCTTAGTCATTATGTTTTTTCCCCACTAAACTCCCATTTTTAGGAGAATAGATCAAATATTCCTTAAAACTCTCTCAGTCTATTACTTTCATTTCCCTCTCCCAAACTAGTTGTTAACTTGTTATGGTTGATTGTGAGTTTACCTGATATATAGGTTGCTTTATATCTTCCACCAAATTATTTTGTACTGAATTATCTTCTTGAAACACTTACGTGTTTATTAAAGTGCTACTTGTCTACTTGTTAATTTGTTTGGCACATGGTACTCTTCATTATAAAATTGGCCTTTTGTTTCTTTTTTTATTCGTGTTCCCTGTTTTCTTCTACGTATTACATGTTGGCATGTTTTTGCCCCACAAGTTTTGGCATTTGTGATCATCCAGTACCTGACCAGTTGGAGTTTGGAATTTAGTCATGTACTCATGGACAAGATTAGAATAATATGGTGAACGTGCAAAGATGATTGAAGCGAGAAAATGATGCACCCTGAGGAAGGAAACGGCAGAGTCAAGTGTTAGAATAAAAAGAACAAGTAAAATATCACTTATTTTCTAATGATTTGGCAATTTTTGGCAATAGCATTATAATCATTCAGGATGTCCTTACTTTTATAGTTAATTGTTTACAATATTCATGAAATTCATCACCATACGGGAATTTAATAATTAAAAATGGACTAATCTTCATGATGAAGTTGGAAATACATAGGGATTCAGTAAACGACTCCAGGACTAATTTAATTCCTTTGTGACCGGATTAAAATAGAAGTATTATAAAATTCCATAGTTCCTAAACCCCATTGCTTCCTTTGGCTTTATTATGGTTGTGCGAGTAGGTCTGTCAAGAAGATAGGGATTGTGGGTTGTTTTATTTACCAAACACAATAACAACAATTCAATAAAAAAGAAGCAGAGGAAATTATATCACACAAAGATGCAAAAATATTTTCAAGGAAACTCAGCATGACAGACAGATTAATCAAATTGAATATTTTCAGATCATGAATGATATCACCACCCAACTGCTCCACACCAATATAACTTTATATCCTCATCTATTTAGCCCAAGCATCTTTGTATGTCAAATCTAAAAACTTTCTTCTACAAATGCCACAACTTGGCATGGACTCCCTCAGCACTCTCTCATGGCTCTTTCGTGGGTTCAAGAGCTCCATTTCACTCACCTGAAAATTGCTATAACCATTGATAGTATGGTTCCTGTCATGCCCTCAAGGCCTATTCTGGCTCAGCCGGGTGACACACTTTATCTCTCTAATCTCGATGACATGATCGGAGCACGTGTTTTCACCCCTACAATATATTTTTATCAGCCAGGTGACATGAATTCCAGCCAAAAACCTGTCATGAAAACACTATGTGATGCTCTTGCTGAAGTCCTAGTCCCTTACTATCCCTTATCAGGCAGGCTTAGGGGGACCAAGAATGGTAAGTTAGAAGTGTTTTTTGGACCAAAACAAGGGGCACTCATGGTTGAGGCACACTCTGAAATGGCCTTAGCAGATTTAGGAGACCTCACAGTGCCAAACCCTGGTTGGGAACCATTGATCTTTAAGTTCCCTAATGAGGAGCCATACAAAGTTCTTGACATGCCATTGGTCATAGCTCAGGTAACCCTTTTTAGCTGTGGTGGCTTTAGTCTAGGCTTGAGACTTTGCCATTGTCTTTGTGATGGACTAGGTGCCATGCAATTCTTCAGGGCATGGGCTGCCGCAGCAAAAACAGGTACCTTAATAACAGAACCTGAGCCATGTTGGGATAGGGAAATCTTTCTACCTCGCAGCCCTCCAATGGTGAAATTCCCACATGTTGAGTTCATGAACATTGAAGATGGCTCAAGCTTGACTATGACTTTGTGGCAAACCAAGCCTGTTCAGAAGTGTTACCGGGTTAGCCGAGAATTCCAGTCTCATCTGAAAACTCTGGCTCAACCGGATGATGTTTTTGCATGCACTACCTTTGATGCTATGGCTGCTCATATATGGAGGTCATGGGTGAAAGCACTTGATGTAAGACCACTAAACTATGAGCTTCGTCTTACATTTTCTGTCAATGCTCGCCAGAAGCTGCATAACCCACCATTGAAAGATGGGTTTTATGGCAATGTAGTGTGTGTGGCATGTGCAACAAGTACTGTCTCAGAGCTTGTCAATGGCCAGATTTCGGACACAACCTGTCTAGTTCGTGAAGCTCGACTCAATGTTTCAGAGGAGTATCTGAGGTCTACATTGGATTACATTGAGGTAGACAGGCCAAAAAAGCTTGAATTTGGAGGAAAATTGACAATTACTCAATGGACTAGATTTTCCATGTATGAGTCTGCAGATTTTGGGTGGGGAAGGCCAGTATATGCAGGTCCTATAGACTTGACTCCCACACCACAAGTTTGTGTCATCCTCCCAGAAGGGAAGCCTGATCCTAATGGCACAATGGTGGTATGCATTTGCCTGCCAGAGGCTGCTACTGATAAATTTACGGAGTATTTGTGTATGATGGGTTCAAATAAGCTACAACATTTAAGATGATGAATTGGAAATAAAGCATCAAAGAATGATGCATATTTTATAGTTCATAATGATAACTAGTCATTCAGTTTGTGTTAATAGGGTTGCGTTTTAAGGGCAACATCATTGAGTACTAAAATTCATTTTGATTAACTACTTGCTGCTTGCTTCCCTTCCCATATGTTTTAGATTTCCTTGCAAAGAGAAGTTGGGAAGGTAAAACCGTAACACGTAGCTTAGCTAGCTTCAAGTTATATGAAAATTAATATATATATATATATATATATATATATATATATATATATATATATATATATATATATATATATATATATATATATATATATATATAATTTGATTTAGCATTTTAAGGTAAAGGCCTTCAGCATTTTTTTAGGATTTTAGATTTAAGAGTGTTTTTTTTTGTTTTTTTTTTTTTTTAAATATAAGTAACAAGATGACAAAATATTACACTAGATCAAAGTTATACTATCAGGAATCAGGATTTTCTAGAGTTTGAACTTTAATAACATAAAATCTAATAGATAGAATCTTAGAAACCAGGGATGGCAATAGAACCGGATCCTATTCCCCGTCCTGCTCCCACCTCACTTAATATAATCATATTTTTATAACTTTATTAAATTTAATTTCTATCCTTTTCATTCACGAAGTAATTTAAAATCTATCATACATTGAATTAAAACTCATAAAACATCACAAATCATGTTCTAACATTACAAAACAATCTCAAGGCATAACAATACAATTCAAGTCTTAAAAAACATAAAATAAAAAAATCAAGACATAACAATACAACAATTAAAAATAGAAAATAATTTAATATAAAAAACAAAGAAAAATATATTTTTTTCTTCTTAAGAACTTATATGTGTGCGCCTTATAAAAGAACCTATAATTTTTTTTTTTAATATAATTGGGTCAAGTGCAAGTCAGGGCAAACAATCCTCGCCCTTAACCCAAACCCATTTTAGATGAAGAAAAACATCTCTCACTCCTACCCCCTTCATATGATAGAATTATATAAGTAGTCCTCCTTACCAATACAATACAAATAAACCATTGTGAATTTCAATTGCTATGTGACTTCCTAAAAGTAGCAACTGATAAGAAAATAAATTATTTTTATTAGTTGGGAAAACCACGTGACTATGCTTCTGATGTAATGAATAATTTATCCATAGGATGGATAAACTCCAGCCCATTTGAGTCAGTTCAGATCGATTTCCCATATGACAAATTTAAATTGTCATTCCTATATTGGGTTTTCGTAATCTCCTCTTCATGAATCGTCCTAATCAACAATTCAATAATTTGAATTTATGACGTCCGTTCAATAATAGTTGTTCTTTATCATTAAACTGTCAACAATTAGTTTTTCTATGTAGGAGAGATTCAAATTTAAGTAAAAAGACGATATGAGATTTTACTAATTGAGTTAATTAAATAATTCTTCATTTTCATTTTGTCAAAATAAACCTACCAAATAGTATTTTAAAAGAAAAATAATAAGTAAAACATATATAAGTAAGTAGCAATTTAAATTTATCCATAACTTCTCCACCAAGTAAATATTGGCTCCTGTTGAAAAACATATCCGTATCACGTCGGTTCTAATACACTGGACCACTTCAACCAACCGAAAGTCCTTTCATAATTCATTGATTTAGTACTTATTTTTATTATTACTGTTTTTAACTTTTTCCAAAACTTCTTACAGAAGTGTAGAATTCTCTTTATGATGTTTTCATTAAAAACAGAAAAGAAAAAAAGAAAAGAGTTGTAACTTGTAAAGGTCGCTTAACAGTGTTGGACCCCACACCCACACCTACAGTATATATATAGCCATCACCATCAGGATCAGATCATCACAGCAACAAACAAAACAACACGTCATTAACAAGCTTTTCCTTTCCTCGTGTTTGCTTTATTACTTTTTTTTTAACTCCAATCCAATCACCGTTTTGCTCATTCGGTTCCATTTCCCCAAATTCAGTTTCTCACACGCTTTTCTCTTCTCTGATCCTAACCGCTCCACTCCTCAACTCAGACGATTCTGTTTAACTCACTGAGTCCCTCTCGCTGTACGGAGCTCAAACTGACTCGACTCGAACTAGGGTTTACTCTGCGATCCTTGTACCTTAGACAAACGAAACGGTTTCGTGCGCTGCGATCCTTATGACCCCGTTTGATTGCTGAGAAAACAAAAAGGAAAGTGAATAACAAGTAAGAAACTTAATTTATTTTTTATTTTTTTATCACAGTTCTTGAAAGCTACGAAGATAGAAATATGCTGATTTACACTTTTCACTTATGCCTATTTTTCTCTTTTTCTTTCCCTTCGTTGGTTAAATTTGATTATCCTCTGTTTGGATGCTGAGAAATGAAGGAAAATGAAAGAAACGAAATCAAGATTTGAGTCTGTATGCTTCTTTTTTTTTTTCTTTTTTTTTACACTAATTTATCACTCAACTGCGTTAAGGTTCTTTGATTTATATATATATTTTTTGTTTGGAAATATTATATTTGCATTTAGTGATATATTATATATATAT
This sequence comes from Fagus sylvatica, assembly GCA_907173295.1. Taxonomy (NCBI): domain Eukaryota; kingdom Viridiplantae; phylum Streptophyta; class Magnoliopsida; order Fagales; family Fagaceae; genus Fagus; species Fagus sylvatica. Next base: position 38,911,997 of record OU015766.1, on the reverse strand, counting down.
ATATTGACGAAGAAATGTTTCATAAATTTTTCCTTATATGCGTGTGTGTGTGTGTGTGAAAGCAAGGATGGAATTCATAGAAGGAATTGTGAAAGTGAGACTAAATAGGAATCGTTTGAATTGTATACCACTTTTTCTTGCTATCTTTTTGAGTTGTAATATAGCTTTGCTTTGGTTAGAGGGAATTGGAATATAAATGAAAACCTGAAAGCTCTATTAGTTCATTCTTTAATTTTATTGGTAACTAGCCTGGAGAGCATTCAAGATTCTCTCACATCTAGAATTTATTATTCGATTTCATTTTTTTTTTCCTTGTAAGGTATTGATTTGTGGGAGTCCACTATAACTTTGAATATTTAATTCTAGATATATCAAAATACCTGTGGCTTGGGTTATATGCTAATGCTTGTGTGGTTAGTTGGGAAGGATCTCAACAACAATATGGCTTTAGTGTATATATATATATATATATATATATTATGCTTTACTTGCAATAGAGGTAAAGTCATATATATATATATATATTTATTACTAAGCTACACAAGCATCCAGTGGGTTTTGAACCCCGCAACCTCATACTTCAAGTCACCAATTATTATGGGAGGAGGAAATGTAATTTGAGCGAGACTCGTTAGCACCAAAGCAGTGTGAATCTCTAAAGAAGCACAGGTTAATAAATCTGCGTATAAACATTTGTAATGATTTTAGTTCTTCAAATACAAATTATATACATCCAGTGTTTTAAGAGAAGACCAGGAAATTATTAAAATAATTGGCCTTGATATATATTTTTTTTTTTTCAGCTTTAGCAAGTACCTGCTGTAGGATAGTGGCACCCAGCAATGCTGATAATTTATTTCCTCTATGCTACCAGACTTAGGTGCTGGGTTTTCAAACATTACTCTTTATCAGGATAATTTTATGGAATTGTTGAAGTAATTTGGTTTTCACATATTTTCAATATGCAATCAGGATGATAATGCTGCCATATCTCTTACAGGGATATATTCTTATATATTGAAGACCATCTGGACTGCTTAGATTATTATGTATTATTTTTCTTGGTTATGGTTTTCTCTTGTTAGTGACAGTTCTAAATCCTTCTATTTGTCTTTCCACAGTTTCAAGTCTTATTAATTGAGAAGATGAAGCAAGGAATGTCATCCTTAAATCCAAATGCAGCATTATACGTACCACTTCGCAAGCAAGAAACAGCAGAAGATTCTTTGAAGAATGTTGGTAAGACTACTGGGTCCAATTTTCTTCCTAATGGCCCCATTGGAGTGGATCGAAGCTATCTCCAAGCTGATGCTGATTATGACATCCCTGACTTAAATGGGCTTCTCATTGGCAATGATTTCACCAAGAAGGGTGTGCAGAATTTGAGTGAACTGACAAAAAAGCATTCCATAGATGAAGATTCTGAGATGGATCTGGCTTATCTGGCAATCATGTTTCCCAATATGTCGGAGCAGTCCCTTGCTGATGTTTACTCTGTTAATGGGGGTGACGTGGAAGCCTCTGTTGATATGCTGAATGAACTAGAGGTACAAGTAGTATGCAGTGAAAGCCATTACTTCAAATTATACTATATCAGTGAATACAGATGATGTTATTTTCATTGCCACTTTACTTCTGGAACAACTACATTAATGAAGTTGCAGGGAGGACACTCCCGTGCACCACTGCCACCCTTTTCGAAAGTAAAATATTTGATAGATGGTCAGATGAGTTTCTGTCTTTACAATATGGGTAACATTAATTGTATCCAATTGGGAAGAGGTGTTCCTTTATCTGCTGAACCCTTTGCCATTATATGCTTATATGCAACAACTTTGATTTTGTTTCTATTCCTTTCGTTTTAAGTAATTCTTCCCCATTTGTGTTAGTAATTAATGAAAATGATGGTTGAAGGTTTGAATAATGGGCACCTTTGTGTGATGTCTAAGATATGCTTTTGCCTTCTCTATTGTTTCTAGATGTAATCCTAGAATTTTCTTCTCATTTATTTCTGATCTTTCCTGCTCTGGATTCTTTCAAATTTGCAGTGTGATCCAGTTGATTTTTCTGAACATCTGCCCAGCAAATTGGACATTGGTGATGTGTCAGAATGCAAGGTTACTGAAAGTTCTTCTATGAACCCGAAAAGGATTTTCTCTGGGGAAGCCAGTGGGTCTGCAGTTGGTCCTTCAGATTCAGGCTTCTAACTGCATTCGACAGAAAAAGATTGATTTTAGAGGGAGAATGGCTTGGCCAAGTTGTAGATATAAGAAATAGATTGATTTCAGATTCAGGCTTTTAGGACATGGAGTTTCTTTCGTGATATATCACATTCACATGTTGTAGATAAGTAAGAAATAGGCCTTCCGTTTTGTTCCTAGATTTCAGTACTGGTTATTCCTTTTATGTCACAACTTTTTGCTTAGTGCAAACAAAGAAATTAAAAAAAAATATTTTCCTTGATTTACTTTCTTCTTAAATTGCTTTGTCTTCTTGAAGGGAGCTTGATAACTTGTCATCTTGATAATATAGAGAACATCACTTAAATTAAGCATAAGTTTCTTGTTTAGACCCAATTATTTTATATTAACTTCACAATTTCCTTATCTTTTGGTGGATTTTTTTTTTTGGGGCATAAATATGGTAATAGTGTAACGCCCTTATTGTTCATCTGTCCAACTTGCTACCATGTGTCTTAGGATAATAAGTAGTGCATAATTGTGTTCGAACTTCTGGCTGCTGACTTCAAGAGTTAGAAATATATATTATATGTATATGTCAGATAATGTCTACGGAAATGTGCCTAGACAAGTTGACATTGGAAGGTTGAAACATAAGTCACTACTAGTGCTTAATACATATCCTCTAGAGATGCTTTGCGATAAGGTTCAATAAATTTTAAACCATACGCTGATACACATAGTCCTCCAAATCACTTTCACTTGGATAGTTACTACGTTACATAAACAATAACTTTTTTTTTTTCTTCTTCGTATCAACTAACAATATTATGTATGACGACATTATATTCACTAGTAAATCACTCTATTTTGAATAATGATTCTACTGTTTTGTGACAATATATATATATATATATATATATATTTTTTAATGTTAAATTATGATATTGTATTGTAAGACAACTATGATCTATGTCAAATCCAACGGTAAGATTTGCCACGTACAAGCTTAAGTTTTTTTTTTGGTGGCAAGCAATGGTAATTTATAAAAGTAATTTTATCGCATTCAATGATAACTCATATATGTTGAAATTTTTTTGTGATATTCATTGGATACTTGAGTTGTAATTGATATTGAGATTGTTGAGCACTTGGTAGGGATTTCTTAGTGGGTGATGACATAAAAATATTTGTGATTTTTTGTCCGAGCCAAATATCTTTATAAAAATGCAACCAAACACTTAAAAATATTTTTCGAAACATTTTCATGTATACAACTCAAACACCACAATTAAAGCATTTTTTTTTGTTGAAAAACATTTTACTTTAAAACAAGCGCAATCTAAATTTAATTATGTTACTTATTGATTAATACATCGATATGATTAAATTCCATTGGAATAATCTAAGTTATAACACTTAAAAAAATATAACTACATTTAAAAAATAAAAAAATAAAAATTTGGGCCGGGTTTGGGAAGATTAGAGATACGCAAAACAAAATGATGTAATTATTCCATTTCGGGTAAGTTTTCGTATTACGCAAAAGCAAACGCACTGGGTCTGGGTGGCAGTGGTCCTGGGCCAGTGGGCCCCATTAGGACCCTTTTTTTTCTCATAAAGAAGAAAGATGATCGGACAGCACTGTAGACGGTTCAGATCTCGCGTAACCTATACAACACAAATCTGCCACTTCACCCATAAAAATCACCCGCAGGTGACCATATCGTCATAGCATTGTTTTGGCCTAACCGAAAATGCTTTGAGCCTTTGACAGTATGGTACCTCACAGCGAAGCCCACCTCCTATCCTCCTAGCTGTCCCCTCTCTCTCTTTCTATCTCTCCAAATTTGCAATTCATTTCGATCTCTCTCCGATTGAATTCCCACACATTTCGTGAAGATCACAAATCTCCAAATCAAAAAGCTTTTCAAATCCACTTTTTTTTTTAAAATTTATTTATTAGATGAAAAATTTAGGTTTAGTCAGGTTGTGATTCGGTGAATTGGATAAATTCGTAAATAACGATTAGAACTGGGGGCGAATCAGTCCGGGCCTCACCGAAGCCCAACGGGGGCGGAATCCGGTGCGGGACTCTGGTTCTTTCTCCGCCCTCGCAATGCGCCACGTCATCACTCCCTAGCTTACCTCGATTCCCCGCGCCGCCCCACACCCGATCACCCCCGCCCTTCACAACAACACCACCAACGACGACCACCACCTCCACCAGCAAAAGCCTCCATGGACTCCTCTATCCACAATTCCCATTCTGCCCCTGCAATTCTCGAAGAGCCTGAGTACTTAGCTCGCTACATCGTCATCAAGCACTCCTGGCGTGGCCGTTACAAGCGCATACTATGCATTTCCAACGTCTCTATAATCACCTTGGACCCTTCCACACTCTCCGTCACCAATTCCTACGACGTAGCTACCGATTTCGAGGCCGCCGCGCCGATCATTTCCCGCGATGACAACTCTAACGAGTTTAACTTGAGCGTGAGGACCGACGGGCGTGGTAAATTTAAAGGGATCAAGTTCTCGTCCAGGTATAGGGCCAGTATTTTGACCGAATTGCATAGAATACGGTGGACTAGGTTAAGCGCCGTGGCGGAGTTTCCGGTTCTTCATCTCCGGCGACGCACCTCGGAGTGGATCCCTTTTGTAAGTTACTGCTTCACTATATGCATTGTGCAATGTGATTATTTACCGTTTTTAACTGTTTAAATTTGATTGTAATTTGTAAAAGCAAGTTTGTTAGGATTTTAGTTAGGATTGAACTTATCAATATAATCAAGGTCATTGAAATTAGTAAGAGTGTATATGCAATCTACTTTATTGTCCATAAATTTTGCTCTTTCAAACTACTAAAGCTTTTGCATTATTTACTTCTGGTGACTTATACAGAAACTGAAAGTTACTTATGTTGGTGTTGAACTTATCGACTTAAAATCTGGAGACCTTCGCTGGTGTTTGGATTTTAGAGACATGGATTCCCCTGCCATCATTCTCCTCTCTGATGCTTATGGGAAGAAAAGTGTTGAATATGGAGGTTTTGTTCTTTGCCCTTTGTACGGAAGAAAATCTAAAGCTTTCCAGGCTGCTTCAGGGACCACGACTTCTTCTATCATCTCAAATTTGGTATGGCTGGCATCGAAAACTGTTTACTTATAATTTTGATGCTTATTTATATATATAATTTATTGGCATTTTGCACAAGGTTTCCTTTTACCTCTGAGCTCATTGGCAAATAACTTAAGAGTCTCAGACCATACTTGAATATTTGTTTAACCGTTTTGGATTGTGTTGATGCGCTGGAAATATTTTGCATCAGGACTTATGTAGTTGTACTTTTTTTTGCAGACTAAAACTGCAAAATCATTGGTTGGCTTGTCACTATCTGTGGATAGTTCTCAATCCTTCAATGCAGCAGAGTATTTAAAGAGAAGGGGTAGTGCATTATTTCCTGCTCTTTTCAGCTATTGTCATTTTCTTTTGTGTTTCAGCTTTTGATGTTTTTTAGCTTTTGAAAACATGTAAAATACAGCAAAAGAGGCAGTAGGAGCAGAAGAAACCCCTTGTGGGGGTTGGTCTGTGACAAGGTTGCGGTCTGGTGCTCATGGAACCCTTAATGTTCCTGGATTGAGTTTGGGAGTTGGCCCAAAAGGAGGACTTGGGGAGCATGGTGATGCTGTATCTCGTCAACTAATTCTTACAAAGGTTTCACTTGTAGAGAGGCGCCCGGAGAACTATGAAGTAAGCTGACGGAATTTAAGTTTTTTGAATTTGATATTTCAGGCTTCTGGTAGATGCTAGAGTTTGAGTAACACACTCCTTGTGTTAGGCTTAATGTCATAGACTTTTGGTCGTGTTTTCAAAATTAAGGGAATGAACTGGTAGCTCTTTGCCCTCCCCACAATTATGGCTCAATTAATGCATTTCTAAATAAGCAGTATTTATTGTGGATATATATTTTTTGATCAATGAATTCTTAACATGGTTTTGCCTAAATTCTTTATTATTTATTTATAAGTAATGATAAATATTTTTTGATAAGTAATTGTATTTTATTAAAAAAGGTTAATCGATGTTCACGATGGTAAACACAAAGAACTGAAATGAGTTACGAAAGAGTTACACATATATGAAGTGATGGAATGAAGTTCAAAAGAGAAAAGTGCTAGTGTGAAACCCCACACCCTAGACCATTAAAAAGGATTCTGATAATTGCCAACTCATCTGTGGACCTCTCCTCGCCCTCAAATGTGCGCTGATTTCGTTCCCACCACAATATCCACATTAGATACAAAGGAACAATGTTCCAAATGTCAGAAGAATGCTTCCCCAACCAATTCCACCACCCAAACAAAAGATCGGCAACTGGAGCAGGTAGCACCCATTGAACGCCAAAGGCACCAAGAACTCCTCTCCATAACACATATGCAACATCGCAATGCAATAACAAATGAGCAACATTTTTCCCACTACACCAACACATACAACACCAACCAACCAACGTAAACCCGCTCTTAATAAGATTATCATGGGTCAGAATCCTTCCCATGCTGCAGTCCAAGCAAAAAATGACACCCGCTTAGGTACCATAACCCACCAAATCCTCTTCCGAGGGAAAGGGATAACAGTGCTCCCTTGGAGGACCTAGACTAAGTAGTGTCCCAAGAGAGCTCTCCATCATCCTAAACTAAGCTTAAGCACTCTAACTAGCTTTCTCTCGCCTCTTATAAGTCTTCAATGGGGCACTCACTTATGTTCCCCATCATCAACTCCCCTCTTGCTCCCCATATTTAACTGTCCCTAAACGTCTTCACATATGATTGTTCGCTTAAGTTAAACCCCATAACCATTTCCCCAACAATGCATAGTTAAAAGTACTACATAAGTTTCTGATACCTAGGCCTTGTAATGGTGAACACACAATATTCCACTCCACTAGATGAAGTTTCCTCTCCTCCACAATCAAAAAAGGTCGTACCAAGTGCACAAAGCTCCCAACTTTGTGGGGTCTGAGAGAGGTGTTTGGTAGGCAGCCTTACCTCCACAATACCTCCCCTAAATTTTTAATAATATCATGTTGAAGTAAGAAATTTAATATTTTGTGTGAGAAAGACATCATATGGCAAAGCATTATAGATTTTTATACAAATCTTATAATTCTGATTCAAAGTAACAGAACATGCAAGTACAAAAAGATCACTTGCATTTAAAAGATGGGAATAATTTTTATGTATTTAATACTCTTTTAGGATTATATTTATGTAGTTTGGTATTTGTTTATTGGAGTTATATCAAATGTTGAGAATCATCACTAGATGTGTGCAGGCTGTTAGCGTTCGTCCTTTATCTGCAGTAACCTCTCTTGTTCGATTTGCTGAGGAGCCCCAGATGTTTGCAATTGAATTTAATGATGGATGCCCGATCCATGTAAGATTCATTATCTTCAGTCTTACTTATTGTTTCACTTAGGGGTAATGTTTCTGATGTGTATGACATGAATTGTAGGTTTATGCTAGCACGTCTCGAGATAGCTTACTTGCAGCAGTTCGGGATTTGTTGCAAACAGAAGTAGGTAGATGTGTTCCCTCTTGGATGGTGAAATGATTTTATTTCGATTTTTTTATTAGTGATAGATAACTTACTAAAGTTTCATGTGGTGTGGTTGACCTCTGGGTTAAATTGTGTAGGGTCAGTGCCCAGTGCCAGTATTACCAAGGCTGACTATGCCTGGTCATCGTATTGATCCACCTTGTGGAAGAGTTCATTTGCAATTTGGACAACAAAGCTCAGGTGCTGATCTGGAGAGTGCTTCCATGCATTTGAAATACTTAGCAGCAACTGCAAAAGATGCTGTTGCTGAAGGTGGTTCTATTCCTGGATCAAGAGCTAAGTTATGGCGTAGAATAAGGGAGTTCAATGCATGTATACCATATAGTGGACTTCCTCCTAACATTGAAGTACCTGAAGTGACTTTGATGGCCTTAATTACAATGCTTCCAGCTACTCCAAATCTTCCTCCAGAGTCTCCTCCCTTACCACCCCCTTCACCTAAAGCAGCTGCAACAGTAATTGGCTTCGTTGGATGTTTACGTAGATTACTGGCATCAAGAAGTGCAGCGTCACATGTGATGTCATTTCCTGCTGCTGTTGGAAGAATAATGGGTTTACTCAGAAATGGTTCAGAAGGTGTCGCTGCTGAAGCTGCAGGTCTTGTTGCAGTACTTATTGGCGGTGGTCCTGGGGATTCAAATATATTAACAGATTCTAAAGGAGAGCAGCATGCTACAATTATGCACACTAAGTCAGTACTGTTTGCTCATCCTGGTTATGTTATTATTCTTGCCAACAGGCTGAAGCCTATGTCTGTATCACCTTTATTGTCAATGACTGTTGTTGAAGTTCTTGAAGCTATGATATGTGAACCACATAGTGAAACTACTCAATACACAGTTTTCGTTGAACTATTACGCCAAGTAGCTGGATTGAAGCGTCGCTTGTTTGCACTCTTTGGACATCCCGCTGAAAGCGTTAGGGAAACTGTAGCTGTAATTATGCGTACAATTGCAGAGGAAGATGCAATTGCTGCAGAGTCCATGCGTGATGCTGCTTTGCGTGATGGTGCTTTGCTGAGGCATTTATTGCATGCATTTTTCCTTCCTGCTGGTGAGAGGCGAGAGGTTAGTCGACAGCTTGTTGCCCTTTGGGCAGATTCCTATCAACCAGCTCTAGATTTATTGTCCAGAGTTTTGCCCCCTGGGCTTGTTGCTTATTTGCACACACGTTCTGATGGAATTCCAAGTGAAGATACCAATCAAGAAGGATCATTGACTAGTAGAAGAAAGAGACGTTTACTTCAGCAGAGGAAAGGTCGTCCAGGAAGAGGACCTGCACCTCAAGAACATTCATTACCTTCTGTCAATACTTTTGATGTTGGTGATTTGGTGAGGCAGACAGTTGCTGGTGCATTTAAAGGGTCGGATGGCTACCAAAAATCTGTTGTAGATCCAAATCTTGGACAGACTACAACCAATCAGTCTTCTGTTGCTCCCAGTGATGATAACTCGACCAGTGAAACTTCCTTTCCTGGTGTTCCACAAAACGATCATTCAGCTGTTTCTGGTTCAGCTGATGCTCCATCAGTGAGTCTTCACGAGGCATCAGAACCAAATGATTCAAATTTGGTTGATTCTGATGCCAGTATAGCTGGTTTGCAAAATACAGGCCTTCCAGCTCCTGCTCAGGTTGTTGTGGAGAACACCCCTGTGGGCTCTGGAAGGCTACTTTGTAATTGGCCTGAATTTTGGAGAGCTTTTAGTCTCGACCATAATCGTGCAGATTTGATCTGGAATGAGCGTACCAGGCAAGAATTAAGGGAGGCTTTGCAGGCTGAGGTTCATAAACTAGATGTTGAGAAGGAGCGTACTGAAGATATTGTTCCAGGAGGCACCACGGTAGAGATTATGACTGGGCAAGATAGCGTGCCACAAATATCTTGGAACTACTCTGAGTTCTCAGTTGGTTATCCTAGCTTGTCCAAGGAAGTTTGCGTGGGTCAGTATTATCTGCGTTTGCTGCTTGAGAGTGGCAGCAGTGGCAGGGCTCAAGATTTTCCACTGCGTGATCCAGTTGCTTTCTTTGGAGCACTTTATCATCGGTTCTTATGTGATGCTGACATAGGGCTTACAGTAGATGGTGCTGTTCCAGATGAAATGGGTGCATCTGATGATTGGTGTGATTTGGCAAGATTAGATGGTTTTGGAGGAGGAGGAGGTTCTTCAGTTAGAGAGCTTTGTGCAAGGGCAATGGCAATTGTATATGAGCAGCATTATAAAACAATAGGCCCTTTTGAGGGAACTGCTCACATCACAGTTCTCTTGGATAGAACGGATGATAGAGCTTTAAGGCACCGTCTTCTTCTCCTTTTGAAGGTATGTGAAGATTGTTTCATGTGATTTTCTATTTTCATTTTTTCTCTTGATGAGTGAGTTGCCTTGATGCTATTTGTCACTGTGTTCTGTTGGGCATACTGGTGTGAGTGATATACGTTCTCTTTTGTTTCTTTCTGCTGAAATTATTCTTGTCCTTGTTCCTTTATAATTTACATCACCACCTTTTGTGTCTAGGATTTGCCTGTGCAAATTGAATTTATAGATCAATTTTTTAGATTGATTGCTCTCTCTGTCTCCCTTGTTAATTTGTGTTGGAGTGGAATGATCACCATTCACCAGGAATGCAACAGTGAACTCGTTTCTATAGCATTAACTGATAACCCTAAGAGAAATTCTTATAGATCTTTTAACATCCATCAGGCCTAGTTTTGCTGTCGTTAACCCTTTTCTACCAGTTTGCTTTTTGCCTGAGATGAAACTCTGAATGTTCTGAATAGGAAAGCAATGTGTTCTGATTTTGATAATCTGAAAACCTGATAGATGGAATGGGCTTGAGATCTAGGAAAAGCCTGAATTGAAGTTTGAATTTGTGATCGTGATTTTACTTTGATATGATAAAGTAACAATGTATGTATGTGCAGGCTTTGATGAAGGTTCTATCAAATGTGGAGGCTTGTGTTTTGGTTGGAGGGTGTGTTTTAGCTGTGGATCTTCTGACAGTAGTTTATGAGGCTTCGGAAAGGACTTCTATCCCTTTGCAGTCAAATTTGATTGCTGCTACTGCTTTCATGGAGCCACTTAAGGAGTGGTTGTTTATTGACAAGGATGGTGCGCAAGTTGGACCGGTGGAGAAAGATGCTATTAGGAGGTTCTGGTCAAAGAAAGCCATTGATTGGACAACAAGGTGCTGGGCTTCTGGGATGCTAGACTGGAAGAGATTGCGTGATATCCGTGAACTTCGCTGGGCGCTAGCTATTCGGGTTCCAGTTCTTACTCCTACTCAGGTAATGTCCTATCACACATGGACATAAAGCTGATCTGTTTTTGTGGTTGCTAGTGCACTTGATATTTCAGGAAAATTTCCTACAAGTTGCTTGAATGCACTTGTATTTCTATTTGATTTTATCAATTTTTGCTTAATACTAATTCTGTAGTATCTATTGGCTAAGTTATTTGATTTGTTTCTTAATGTCCAACTCTGAAGTATTGTTCAATTCCTGTATACAGTTGATTGCCGTTAGTTTTTTGGGAAACAATAAACTCTACTAGATTCTTTGTTTTGTAATGGATTTTTGAATGTGCTGCAAGTAAAATCAGTTTTTCACTTGTATAGAGAATTTTTCCTTTAATGGAATTTACCATGCTGTGCTGAAGTGTCATCCTTAGCTTCCAATTGAAGTACTGTATAAAGGGTGGTGGACAAATGCTACTTGCATATCATTGAGTTTTCTTGAAAATTTTTCTTGAAACTGGTACTCTTCCTCAAAATATGTCAGTGTGTGAAAAGGGGCCATTATTTGGTGCAACGGACCCGAGCTATCAACGGTAGTACTTGGGTTAAATTCTTGACAGCAGCCACTTCTTGTAAATATGCTGAAGTTAGGACTATATCTAATCTCCTCTCAGAAGTTACTTTGGCTGGACTAATATGGCCGATCGTCATTTTTATTTGACAATGTGCAAAAGACATGTTGCAGGTTTTCATATAGAATCTTTGCAATTTCTAGCTATAGATGTGTTTTTCTGGTTCTTTTACTATCTTAGAAATTGCTTCTGTAACTTTTGTTTTGTCTTATTTTATTTTCTTGATACCTTTTGATAGATGTTATTTGTTTTCAGGTAGGAGAGGCAGCATTGTCCATATTACATAGCATGGTCTCTGCTCATTCAGATTTAGATGATGCTGGAGAGATAGTTACCCCAACTCCTAGAGTAAAACGGATCTTGTCTAGTCCTCGCTGTCTTCCACATATTGCACAGGTATTTTTGAGGCTTTTATTTTTTCAATTTTTAATGCTAAATGAGTCCTAGGTGGCACTTTGATGCTCCGTGTGTGTGTGTGTGTGTGTTTTATATCAATTGTGTCTACATTGTAAGACCTTGTATCCTAGCTTCTATTTATGTCAAGTGTGTGTATGTGTTATTCAAGTTTGTCTACATTGAGAAATCTTGATTCCTAGTTGTCAGTTGAATATGTGTGGATCATGTTTGTTTTTGGAGGTGCTTGCCTCTTAATTAAGAAACCCGGATGGTTGTATAGCACTTATTATCTTCAATTATGTGTGCTAAATTACTTTAGGGTATGCTTTCTGGGGAACCAAGTATTGTAGAGGGTGCTGCTGCTTTGCTGAAAGCTGTTGTTACCAGAAATCCCAAGGCTATGATACGTCTATACAGCACTGGCGCATTTTATTTTGCCCTGGCGTACCCTGGATCTAATCTCCTTTCAATTGCGCAACTCTTCTCAGTGACCCATGTCCATCAAGCCTTTCATGGTGGGGAAGAAGCTGCTCTTTCCTCTTCATTGCCACTAGCGAAACGTAGTGTATTGGGTGGACTTCTTCCTGAATCGTTGCTGTATGTACTGGAGCGTAGTGGTCCAGCTGCATTTGCTGCAGCAATGGTTTCTGATTCTGACACTCCCGAGATTATATGGACACACAAAATGCGAGCAGAAAATCTGATTCGTCAGGTATTCCAAACCCTCAATTGAGGCATATGCATTATGTGTTTTGGTTGCTTTACTTACAAGAAATTTGATCTAAAACTACCAATGAATCTAAGTTCCATTCCTTTCCACCAGGTTTTGCAGCATCTTGGAGATTTTCCCCATAAGTTGTCACAGCATTGCCACTGTTTATATGAGTATGCTCCTATGCCACCAGTGACTTACCCAGAGCTAAGAGACGAAATGTGGTGTCACCGTTATTACCTTCGGAACTTATGTGATGAGATTCGGTTTCGAGATTGGCCAATTGTTGAACATGTTGAATTTCTACAGTCATTACTGGCAATGTGGCGTGAAGAGTTGACACGAAGGCCCATGGATCTTTCTGAAGAAGAAGCTTGCAAAATTTTAGAGATATCTCTAGATGATGTGTCAAGTGATGATGCCAATAAGAAGCATTCTTTTGAGGCGGATGAGGAGATATCTAGCATATCCAAGCAGATTGAGAACATTGATGAAGAAAAACTCAAGCGACAATATAGGAAGCTTGCAATGAAATACCATCCAGACAAAAATCCTGAAGGACGGGAGAAGTTTCTTGCTGTACAGAAAGCTTATGAGCGCCTGCAGGTACACTTGGTCGCTAGATATAGTGATTTCTATCTTAAAATGATTGAAAGCATGAATCGCCCATGATTATCTATACAATTTCAGTGGTAATTCCTTGTGGCCATTGGTCCTTTTAGATAATGGAAGTCACGTGAAGAGGCCCGTATTTGGTGCCTTAAGTCCTTAATTTAGATTGAAAGCATTTCTCTTCCAGCACAGTTTAAGAGTTCTACTTTACTTAATATCATTTGAGGCTTCTCAATGTTGAAAGATTTGAATCATCAATATACAGCTTCATCTCACTGTTTTAACTTTGCTAACACTTTACTCAATATGACTGACTGTAGGCCACCATGCAAGGGTTGCAAGGTCCTCAACCTTGGAGGTTGTTACTTCTATTGAAGGGACAATGTATCTTATACCGACGATATGGATATCTACTGGAGCCATTTAAATATGCTGGCTATCCCATGTTACTCAATGCAGTTACTGTGGACCAAGATGATAATAATTTTCTTGCTTCTGATAGGGCACCCCTTCTTGTGGCCGCGTCAGAGCTTATTTGGCTGACGTAAGTCCTCCTTGTGCCAAAATTTCATTTAATGATTTCAGTATAATAATTGAACTTCGACACACACATGTTTGATTACTTATGATTTTCTTATGTGTAGGTGTGCATCATCTTCATTGAATGGTGAAGAACTTGTGAGGGATGGTGGGATACAACTTCTTGCTATTCTTCTTTCCCGTTGCATGTGTGTAGTTCAGCCAACTACTCCTGCAAGTGAACCATCGGCCATTATTGTTACAAATGTGATGCGAACTTTTTCTGTTTTGAGTCAATTTGAGAGTGCCAGAGTTGAGATGCTTGAATTTTCTGGACTAGTTGAGGACGTTGTTCACTGCACTGAACTTGAGCTTGTACCTGCGGCTGTTGACGCTGCCCTCCAGACAATTGCCCATGTTTCTGTGTCCTCTGAATTGCAGAATGCCTTACTAAAGGCTGGTGTTTTATGGTATGTCAACTTACCACGTTGTGTTTGTATACCCATTGACTGGAAATTACTAGTAGGGTTAATGAATGTCATTGGCCCTATTATACATATTATTTATAGTTTTGAGAATAATGACACTGACTAATTTACCCTTACATCTAATACAATATTACTTATAACTGTATTTTTCTATATATCTATCATCCATATTGCATAATCCTTCCCTTTTATTTACCCAAAGAGGTAGCACAATCAACTTGGGACCACACCTCATGAATCGGAGGTCACTAGTTAGAATCTTCTCTTCCCTCTCCCCTTAGGGACAAAACTCATTTTTCAAATTCCACTATTGTGTTGGCTGCTTTATTGTTTTGCTAAAATTTTATGGCGTATTTAGGTAAGGTAGAAAAAAAAAAGGTTAGACATACTTGTAAAAAATATATATATTAGACGTAGTTTTTGGTATTAATAGAATAATGGTTGAGTGATTAAATTCTTCATTTTCTATTAGCTTAAGCTTTTTGGGCTAGTGATAATTTATCATTGTATTGGAGTAGGTGGTCTTAAGTTCACACCCTATCTACGCAAACTACGCTCTACCTCCCATTTAAAAAGTTGTAAATTCCACATGTTGTACCCCATGTATTGAGGGGAGGGAGTTTTAAAATAATGGTTAAGCAATTAAATTCACCATTTCTTATTAGCTTAAGCTTTTGGGACTAGCGGTAATTTATTAGAGCCATTCATTCTTCTCCTTTTTGGCTGTGGGTATAATTAATAGTTTTTATTGTTAAAATGTTCTATTTTATTTTCTATATATTTTTGGTGCCATTAAGCAAATGAGTTTTAATTTTTGAAACTTGAATATGATTTTTATGATAGTTATAATTGGCTGGTATTAGGTACCTTTTGCCACTTCTGCTTCAGTATGATTCAACTGCAGAGGAATCTGACGTGACAGAGTCGCATGGGGTTGGTGCTAGTGTTCAGATTGCAAAAAATTTGCATGCTGTGCGGGCATCCCAGGCCCTATCAAGGCTTAGTGGTTTATGTGCTGATGATAATTCAACACCTTACAATCTGGGGGCAGCTGATGCCCTCAGAGCTTTGCTAACTCCTAAACTTGCCAGTATGTTAAAAGATCAACTGCCAAGAGACCTACTGTCTAGATTAAATGCAAACTTGGAGTCTCCAGAGGTAAATCCTGTGAATTTTTCTGTTTCATCTGTCTATCAGAAGTAATGTTTAAGCCTTGGCTTTTGATGCTATTGTATGACAGGCTAAAAATTCACCTGCTTTTTAGACAACTTGTTTGTTCAAATTTCCAGGGAGGAAGATCAAATTCTGTTGGATGAAATTAAATATGCTTATATGTTGCTGAAAGGTTTCAGTTGTCTGCTTGCAGTTTGTCTGTGACGTCATGATATACAATAATTAAAGTACAAATAAATGCCTTCTGTTAATTGATGCCTAGTAAGTAATTTATTATGGAGGAACCAAAGTAACAGCTCATATGACAGGTTTTGATAAATTTAAATAAATTAGTGAATGAAGATGATGAACCAACAAGCGTCTTGCAGAAAGGTTGTTATGTCAATGGCATATCCCTATGGTCTTGCATTCCTTTTTTGGGGCCTGAGTACTTTGTTGAGTCTTCAAGCATTTGTCTTTTTTAGACCGTGTAACTAATCGTGGGTTTCAATGAGCTGATCTTGCAAACAGTTGCAGCTCTATATCTGTGGAAAAGAAAATGACTGGTTCAAAATGCTCATATGCTCTATTTGCGTGTGGAGTTATATGATCAATGGCCTTTATATAATTAATTATCTTCCTTAGGCATTTTCTTGCCAGTGTGATCGTTAATTTTGTTTTGATTATATTGTTCACAACATTAACTGCTTGTGGTTTTAGATTATCTGGAACTCCTTGACCCGAGCAGAACTACTGAAATTTGTGGATCAGCAACGTGAAAGCCAAGGTCCTGATGGTTCATATGACCTACAAGATTCACGGGTCTATGTGTATCAGGCGCTATCCAAAGAACTTTTTGTTCGGCAATGTTTACTTGAGGGTCTACAATGATCAGCCAGACTTTGAGATCAGTGAACCAGAAGCATTTTGTGTTGCTCTAATTGAGTTTATATCACATCAAGTGCATAACAAGTGTGCTACAGGTTTTGATTTTCAAGGTGAAGTTAATGACAGTGACTCATCCCTTAAGACATCTGAGCATCAAAATGATATGGCTGATGGATCAGTTAATGAACAGCATGAAACATCTGAGAATCAAAGTGATCTGGCTGCTGCATCGCTTAATGAACAGAAAATTGCAGATGATTCTTTGGCAGTATCTGATAATCAAGTGGCAAACAAGGAAAAATTTGACGTGGTTAAGAACCTTCAAGTCTGGATTGATCTCACTACAGGTACATTTCCCACTTGTTACATTGAGTTTTATTTTTTTGGCTAAATAAAAGCGGTGAGGGGGGAGGGGGAACCAGCCATGGCAACCCTTCCTAGTAGCTTCCTACCTGCTGAAATACCGGTGCCTGAGGGGCCTAGATAAACTGAAAAAGTGTGGGATCCAAGTGGGAATTCACAGCTCCCTCAAGTGGGATGAGCTATAGCCTAACCTCAGCCCCACCCAGGGATCCAGTGGTTTCAGGCAATGGGAAGCAATAGTCCTTGATCTGAATCAGCATCACACTGTCACCCTCTAGGGTTTGAGCTCAGGACCTACTCATACCAAGATGCTAACCACTGGATCACACCCCTAACCCGGCCTGGGTGCTTTGTTATATTTAGTTGTTATTCATGTGATGTGTCTGACCTATTCTTATACTTGCAGAACTTACTGACGAGCAATCCTAGTTTAGCGTCAATATTTTCTACTAAAGAGAAGCTCTTGCCTCTTTTTGAATGCTTTTCCGTGCCTGTTGCATCAGAAAGCAACATTCCTCAACTTTGCCTTAGTGTACTGTCACTCTTGACTGCATACGCTCCCTGCTTGGAGGCTATGGTTGCAGATGGAATCTAGTCTTCTCCTTTTACTACAAATGCTTCACTCTGCACCAAACTGTCGGGAAGGGGCTCTTCATGTTCTTTATGCATTGGCAAGTACACCTGAACTTGCTTGGGCTGCTGCCAAGCACGGTGGAGTGGTGTACATTCTTGAACTTCTTTTGCCCTTGCAGGGTAATGAATTTTCCTTGTCTTTTATTTTCCTCTTAAATCTATTAAGATTATAAATTATTAATAAGAACAACTATGATGTGCAGAAGAGATTCCCTTACAACAAAGAGCAGCGGCAGCCTCCTTGTTGGGGAAACTAGTTGGGCAGCCAATGCATGGGCCTAGAGTTGCAATAACATTGGCAAGATTTCTTCCAGATGGCCTAGTATCAGTTGTTAGGGATGGTCCAGGTGAGGCCGTTGTAGCTGCTCTTGAACAGACTACGGAGACACCTGAACTTGTATGGACACCAGCAATGGCAACTTCTTTGTCTGCACAAATTGCAACTATGGCATCAGACCTATACCGCGAACAGTTAAAAGGTCGTGTTGTTGATTGGGATGTACCGGAGCAGGCATCTGGGCAGCAGGAAATGAGAGATGAGCCACAGGTATCACCTTATATAAGCTATGTTTAGTCATATAGTTTTCATACTTTTGAATGAACTAATTGTTCCATGTTCATGCAGGTTGGTGGAATCTATGTCAGGCTGTTCTTAAAAGACCCCAAATTTCCCCTCAGAAATCCAAAGAGATTCTTGGAAGGACTGCTAGATCAGTATTTGTCATCCATTGCTGCCACACATTATGACACACAACCTGTTGACCCAGAGCTTCCTTTGCTTCTTTCGGCTGCTTTGGTTTCATTGTTGCGGGTGCACCCTGCACTTGCAGATCATGTTGGATATCTTGGATATGTGCCCAAACTTGTGGCTGCTGTTGCCTATGAGGGAAGACGAGAAACAATGGCATCCGAGGAGCTGAATAATGGAAACCACACAGATAGAAGAAATGAACCTGATGATGGATCAGCACAGCCCTCACAAACTCCACAAGAACGTGTCCGTCTTAGTTGTTTACGTGTACTGCATCAACTTGCAGCTAGTACTATTTGTGCCGAAGCCATGGCAGCAACTAGTGTAGGAACTCCCCAGGTATTAGTTGATCTATCTTTTTCTCAACTGTTAAAAATTAAAATGGTTATCTTGTGGATTCTATGAACTTGGTTTTGTAACAACCATAGCTTCTTCATTTTAAAGGGATGGACATCTGACCAAGTCTGCAAAAAGGCGATTGGAATGTTTTTTAGTACAAATGCTTTCAAACTGCTAATCATCATCCTGATCTTCATGTTATATACTATAAGATAGTTTGATGGTCGTAAACTTCATTCAGAAAAATTGCTGCTTGGAAAATTCAGGCTTGCTCTAATTGGACTTTTTTTCTTCTCTCTTTTCTTTTATTTTCTGTTCTTTTTTATTTTTATTTTTTGGATCAAATTTTGTTTAGGTTTTAATTGAATAGGGGAATTTCAAATTCTAGGAAATTTTCAAGTTTTATTAGATAGTAATTGATCTGTTTTTTATTTTATTGGTATTATGACTACCTTATTGATTCTGATTTCTGTTCACATGAATTGATTATTTTCTGGGTTGTGATGAAAGGGTCTTCTATCATGGGGAGGGGATGTTTCCTTTAGAAATTAGAGTGGTTTGAAACCT
>OU015766.1:38836703-38892812 GCA_907173295.1 Fagus sylvatica | reverse complement strand
AATCATTCTTCAAAACATATTCGCCAACACATAAGTAGGTGATAGCCAAACCAATATCGAAGGTCATAAATGACTCCAAAGATCAATCTACTTGAGGCAACTAAGGATGCAGTAAACCATGCAAGATTTCGATATAGTACAGATATATGAATTCCTTTCAATTTCCTAATGTTTCCCTTTTTTGCTTCTATTTCAGTGAGGAGCATTAGAAGTTAAATATGGGTAACCTACTTTGTTGTGTGCAAATCAAGCAATCCAATGTTGCTGTTAGGGAAAGATTTGGAAAGTATGATGATATACTTCAGCCAGGATGCCATTGTGTACCTTGGATTTTTGGAAGTAACCTTGCTGGCCATGTCTCACTTCGTTTGCAGCAGTTGGATGTGCGCTGTGAGACAAAAACAAAGGTCTGTTTCATAGTTGTACACATAATCTTTAATTTTTTTTTTTTTTGAATGAATAGTATGCATAATATCTTTCTAGAGTGATTTCTTTACCTCTCAGCTCAAAACAAATCTAGCTTATGTGCTGTTTTGCTAGTATGTGACAATGGGATATATCATTAATGAAAAGAGAGGGACAACCTTTAAAGTCCTACAATTCTGACTTTGTGATTATCATAGTAACATAGGCAGTTTTCCATTTTAATGTGTTGAAGGCCTATCTAAGCATTTTGCCTTTCTCTGTGGGGTTCTGAATTGAACCATTTAAATTATTTGTATTTTGAGACTCTTGAATGAAACACTTTTGATATGTAAGGAGGGTTTTAGCCACTCTTAGGGGGCCAATATGATAATTTTTTCTGCCTAAGGTTAAAGCAATTTACTATTTGTAGTCAGGTAAGCTGAAAATTTGGAGCTTAGAGTACAGTTAACATATACCACTCTACACCTACATTTTTCTAATTAGGTGGGTGTTTCAAGGAGTTTGAAAGCTGTTTCTAGGCCTAACCATGAAGGTCATGCAAGAAACATCAATCTATGGACAAATCAAATACAATCTGCTAAAAACTCAAATATCAGTGACCTTAAAAATCATTGTCAATGTAATATATATCACTGTCCAATCAAGTCAATAGTCAAGAGACGATATTTCTTGTTTAAATTGCAAAAAAAATGAAAGCATATGCTTTATGGAAAGCTGTATTAAAGTAAAAGAATGAATGGTCATATCAGCACCAATTGCTTCAGTCGATATTGTCCCCATAAACAGTGTCTTAAATAATAGTAAGGATGATATTTACCTCTTAACTCCAATAATATATATATATATATGATCAATGAATTTTTTGGTATTTGTTTTTTCAGGACAATGTATTTGTTAATGTTGTTGCATCTGTTCAATACCGTGTTCTGGCTGACAAGGCTAGTGATGCTTTCTATAAACTCAGCAATCCTAGAATCCAAATCCAAGCCTATGTATTTGATGGTATGATCCCAAAATTTCCTACACAAATCTTATAATCCTAACATATTTTTGCTGTCCACCAGTGCATCAAGTACTTCATAACTTGACTTCTTTTTTCCCCAATTGTCAGTAATCAGAGCAAGTGTTCCAAAGCTAAACTTAGATGATGTCTTTGAGCAAAAGAATGGCATTGCAAAAGCTGTTGAGGATGAGCTTGAAAAGGTCAGCATTTAGTCAGGAAGCAATCACACATCTCTTGAAGTCCATGTATCAACTTGACTAATGAATCGCTTTGAAATGATCCACAGGCTATGTCTGCTTACGGATATGAGATTGTCCAGACACTCATTGTTGATATAGAACCAGATGAGCATGTGAAGCGATCCATGAATGAAATTAATGCCGGTGATATATCCATTATCTTTGCCATTTTCAATACAATAGGAAGGCTGTGTAGCCCTCCACTCTACAAAAAGAAATCCTTATGCTAGTGCTTTAGATGATTTCATTGAAGAATCTAATTGAGAAAAACTCATGAGTTCTAGATTTTCTATCCATGCACAAATGTGCATGATGGGAGAATCATTGTGAGTGATTGCTCAGAAGCAGTATGTACTCAGATTATGCATCTCTGGACTTGTGGTTGTGGCTGCAAATCTAACTGCAAACAAGTTCCACACCACATAACTCATCATTCAGTACCCCACTTGAATTGGTTTCTATATATATCTTTATATTTTTATGCTTCAACAGCATGTTTTGTTTAAGGCCCCACTTATGAATTACCTATTTGCAGCTGCAAGGATGAGGTTAGCAACTAACGAGAAAGCAGAAGCGGAGAAAATTATACAGATTAAACGAGCAGAGGGTGAAGCCGAATCCAAGTATCTCTCAGGAGTTGGAATCGCCCGGCAACGCCAGGCAATTGTGGATGGTCTGAGAGAGAGTGTCATTGGCTTCTCAGTCAATGTGCCAGGGACTACAGCTAAGGATGTGTTGGACATGGTCCTTATCACACAGTACTTCGACACCATGAAGGAAATTGGTGCTCACGCTAAATCCTCAGCAGTGTTCATACCACATGGACCAGGAAATGTGCGTGACGTTGCCGCGCAGATTCGAGATGGGCTGCTTCAAGCATCGTCTCACCAGCAATCATAGAGTTCCTATGGAGGTATGCTCAGGATTCTATTGTGCGTGTAAGTGTGCTCTTTTTAGGACTTTCTACTCTGAAGTTGGTTTTGTGTTTAAACTTGAAAGAATTACTCAGAAATTCCCTTTGCTGGTAATGAAAAATCACAAAGTTACGTTTGTAATTGAAAGTTACTGTTGAGCTGTTAATAGATGTATAATTCACTACTACAACTCAGAAATTTATATGGTGAGTGATCTTAGAATTAGCCAGCATTCTTGATGGAAGAAATCTACAATTTTAGGAAAGCCAATGAATGCGTTATTAATGTTTTCACATACTCATGTATGGCTTTTTTTTCCTGTGTGGAATGCGGGAGTGAGGAGAAATGATGCGCTTCGTTTCATTGCAAACAGGAAATGCACCAATAGAGGCACATGAACCTTCAGGTTGGGTACTCAATCCAGATCCATCCCAATCGGAAGTACCAAGGAAATGTAAATGTCAAGATTGCACCTGAAATGGTCCTCAGTCCTCACCCATCCCTGCTGGACCTTAAAGAGAAATATAGGACGACAACCTATCTTTAAAACCTCTGCAGCTTTTATTCAGCATGGACCAGGTTGGGATTCATATTCCAGATGGAGTTGAAAAGAAGGCAGGCTTAAATGATTTTCATCGTAGGAGTTCCAATCTATAGTTGGTTTTTCGCCCTTAAATCTCGTATTAAACTGTTATATGCAGGGCGAAAGTGAATCATGCTTTTGTTCTATTTGAAATTGCAGGGCGTAAGTGAACCCAAAGTAACTAGTTGAAAGTTAAAAGCGATAATTTAGAATTGCAATCATAGTCAACCTATACCTCATTCATGAAGGAGATCTTAACCCTCTCCATTTCAAGTGAAATGGAGAGGATCATGTTCCATTCATGAAATCCTTTGGGGTTGCTTGCAAGTTGCAACTATACAGACCAATCCAAATCCTTGGCTTGAAGTAGCTGGGGTTCTAATTGCACTTGATTTTCAATCCTAACCACAAGATCAACAAAAGTTTGTTCACATAGTCATGGCATACAGTCTAATTGGATACAACCCCAGTCCTGAAACAGAGGGGAAGACATTTATAGCACATTGATAACCCACCATAATGCATCAATTATACTATAAACATCATCCCAAATATTTCTACCAAATTGAACCTAAAACTCATTACAGGAGACACGCCACTAGAACTGGGAACATTAGAACAGCCTCACAAGCATAAAGAAAGCTCAATAGGATTTTCAGAATTCCAGCAGGAATGGATGACGGACCTCTAAAACCCACATTATAGAACTTCTCTCCTAAAGAAGTAAAGTAAATAAAAAAGAAACCAGCTAGCCACAGCACCTTTTTATACAGAGAAATAAAAAAAAATAGACAAGATGAGAACAAGCCCATGAAAATTGAAACAATTTTCTATTTCCAAGACATATGCATTCCAGCCAGAAATACCATAAAGGAAAAAAGGAAATAGCTGAGAAAAACTCATCAAAGGATTGGAACAAAAATCTCAATAATATGATATTGTAGGTTCTTCTACTTAAATAGTAACTTTGTTATAGGTCACATACAAGGGTGTCAAATGTTCAAAGGTGAAATGCTATTTGCAGTTGGCATACTTATAGACTTGTTTGGAGGCATATCGACGACAAACCTCTGATTGGTGGATCACCTTTTAGAAGCAGAGAACAACCATTTGCATGGATGTGTGGTTGTAGATATTCTTTCTTGACATTGGAACGAGTCTTTGGGCATGGTTTCTCTTGAAAACACAAACTGGGGTGCTTTGGTGCTAACATGTTTTAATCCTTGTCCATGCCAGGAGTCTTTTTGGTTAAATTGTTTTTTGTTTTAATGGAAGATTCCTATTGTTTAATTACTTGTTTCGATCACACGGAATATATTTTAAGTGCACGTGGAAAAATACCTCACCTTGTAAATTCTCTATTTTTTGCCATTATTTCATGGTATAGAAAAATAATGGACTTTAGCATTGCACAACCCTTTTAGATAAATGATAAATCAACGATCGTTACCATTAATATTTTACTAAAATTAAAGAAGAAGAAAAATTCTTAGGGTTGCCTTGCCTTGATTTTCAAAAGAAGGGCGGCTCTCTAGATGGCAAATGGTTAAGAATAATGGAATGGTAGCTAAAAAAAAAAAAAATTCTTATGAGGCTGACCTCTTTTATAAATTTTCTGTGAGTAAACTCCACGCCGCTGGAAATTAGAGGCAGGAAGATATTTTGAAAGACTACTATCAGTGAAAAAGACGTACGTGTAGTTCATGTCCAACTACATTTGCAAATTGCAAGTGATATATGCATAATCCATCCAGTCATCTTCAGTCTTAAACAAACAATGTCCCCATAAACAGTGTCTTAAATAATAGTAAGGATAATATTTACCTCTTAACTCGATAATATATATATATATATATATGATCAATAAACTTTTTGATATTTGTTTTTTCAGGACAATGTATTTGTTAATGTTGTTGCATCTGTTCAATACCGTGTTCTGGCTGACAAGGCTTGTGATGCTTTCTATAAACTCAGCAATCCTAGAATCCAAATCCAAGCCTATGTATTTGATGGTATGATCCCAAAATTTCCTACACAAATCTTATAATCCTAACATATTTTTGCTGTCCACCAGTGCATCAAGTACTTCATAACTTGACTTCTTTTTTCCCCAATTGTCAGTAATCAGAGCAAGTGTTCCAAAGCTAAACTTGGATGATGTCTTTAAGCAAAAGAATGACCTTGCAAAAGCTGTTGAGGATGAGCTTGAAAAGGTCAGCATTTAGTCAGGAAGCAATCACACATCTCTTGAAGTCCATGTATCAACTTGACTAATGAATCGCTTTGAAATGATCCACAGGCTATGTCTGCTTACGGATATGAGATTGTCCAGACACTCATTGTTGATATAGAACCAGATGAGCATGTGAAGCGATCCATGAATGAAATTAATGCCGGTGATATATCCATTATCTTTTCCATTTTCAATACTATAGGAAGGCTGTGTAGCCCTCCACTCTACAAAAAGAAATCCTTATGCTAGTGCTTTAGATGATTTCATTAAAGAACCTAATTGAGAAAAGCTCAGGAATTCTAGATTTTCTATCCATGCACAAATGTGCATGATGGGAGAATCATTGTGAGTGATTGCTCAGAAGCAGTATGTACTCAAATTATGCATCTCTGGGTGTGTGGTTTTGGCTGCAAATCTAACTGCAAACAAGTTCCACACCACATAACTCATCATTCACTACCCACTTGAATTGGTTTCTATATATACTCTTTATATTTTTATGCTTCAACAGCATGTTTTGTTTAAAGCCCCACTTATGAATTACCTATTTGCAGCTGCAAGGATGAGGTTAGCAACCAACGAGAAAGCAGAAGCGGAGAAAATTATACAGATTAAACGAGCAGAGGGTGAGGCCGAATCCAAGTATCTCTCAGGAGTTGGAATCGCCCAGCAACGCCAGGCAATTGTGGATGGTCTGAGAGAGAGTGTCATTGGCTTCTCAGTCAATGTGCCAGGGACCACTGCTAAGGATGTGTTGGATATGGTCCTTATCACACAGTACTTCGACACCATGAAGGAAATTGGTGCTCACTCTAAATCCTCAGCAGTGTTCATCCCACATGGACCAGGTAACGTGCGTGACGTTGCCACGCAGATTCGAGATGGGTTGCTTCAGGCATCGTCTCACCAGCAATCATAAAGTTCCTATGGAGGCATGCTTAGGATTCTATTGTGCGTGTAAGTGTGCTCTTTTTAGGACTTTCTACTCTGAAGTTAGTTGTGTTTAAACTTTAAAGCATTATTCAGAAATTTCCTTTGTTGGTCATGAAAAATCACGAAGTTCCGTTTGCAATTAAAAGTTACTGTTAAACTGTTAACAGATGTATATTAACTGAGTATAATTCACTACTACAACTCAGAAATTTACATGGTGAGCGATCTTAGAATTAGCCAGCATTCTTGATTGTTGGAAGAAATCTACAATTTTAGGAAAGCCAATGAACGTTTTCACATACTCGTTATGAAATTCTACAGCATTCCAGCGTTATTAATGTTTTCACATACTCGTGTATGGCTTTTTTCCTGGGTGGAACGCGGGAGGGAGGAGAAATGAAATGATGTAACTGCTTCGTTTCATTGCAAACAAGAAATGCACCAATAGAGGCACAAGAACCTTCAGGTTGGATACTCAATCCTAGATTCCTAATCCATCCTGATCGGAAGTTTAAAGTAAATGTAAATGTCAAAATTGCACCTGAAAAGGTCCTCAGTCCTCACCCATCCCTGCTGGACCTTAAAGAGAAATATAGGACGACAACCTGTCTTTAAAACCTCAGCAGCTTTTATTCCGCATGGACCAGGTTGGGATTCGTATTCCAGTTGGAATTGAAAAGAAGGCAGGCTTAAACACCTCTAGACCATTAAAAAGGATTCTGATAATTGCCAACTCATCTGTGGACCTCTCCTCGCCCTCAAATGTGCGCTGATTTCGTTCCCACCACAATATCCACATTAGATACAAAGGAACAATGTTCCAAATGTCAGAAGAATGCTTCCCCAACCAATTCCACCACCCAAACAAAAGATCGGCAACTGGAGCAGGTAGCACCCATTGAACGCCAAAGGCACCAAGAACTCCTCTCCATAACACATATGCAACATCGCAATGCAATAACAAATGAGCAACATTTTTCCCACTACACCAACACATACAACACCAACCAACCAACGTAAACCCGCTCTTAATAAGATTATCATGGGTCAGAATCCTTCCCATGCTGCAGTCCAAGCAAAAAATGACACCCGCTTAGGTACCATAACCCACCAAATCCTCTTCCGAGGGAAAGGGATAACAGTGCTCCCTTGGAGGACCTAGACTAAGTAGTGTCCCAAGAGAGCTCTCCATCATCCTAAACTAAGCTTAAGCACTCTAACTAGCTTTCTCTCGCCTCTTATAAGTCTTCAATGGGGCACTCACTTATGTTCCCCATCATCAACTCCCCTCTTGCTCCCCATATTTAACTGTCCCTAAACGTCTTCACATATGATTGTTCGCTTAAGTTAAACCCCATAACCATTTCCCCAACAATGCATAGTTAAAAGTACTACATAAGTTTCTGATACCTAGGCCTTGTAATGGTGAACACACAATATTCCACTCCACTAGATGAAGTTTCCTCTCCTCCACAATCAAAAAAGGTCGTACCAAGTGCACAAAGCTCCCAACTTTGTGGGGTCTGAGAGAGGTGTTTGGTAGGCAGCCTTACCTCCACAATACCTCCCCTAAATTTTTAATAATATCATGTTGAAGTAAGAAATTTAATATTTTGTGTGAGAAAGACATCATATGGCAAAGCATTATAGATTTTTATACAAATCTTATAATTCTGATTCAAAGTAACAGAACATGCAAGTACAAAAAGATCACTTGCATTTAAAAGATGGGAATAATTTTTATGTATTTAATACTCTTTTAGGATTATATTTATGTAGTTTGGTATTTGTTTATTGGAGTTATATCAAATGTTGAGAATCATCACTAGATGTGTGCAGGCTGTTAGCGTTCGTCCTTTATCTGCAGTAACCTCTCTTGTTCGATTTGCTGAGGAGCCCCAGATGTTTGCAATTGAATTTAATGATGGATGCCCGATCCATGTAAGATTCATTATCTTCAGTCTTACTTATTGTTTCACTTAGGGGTAATGTTTCTGATGTGTATGACATGAATTGTAGGTTTATGCTAGCACGTCTCGAGATAGCTTACTTGCAGCAGTTCGGGATTTGTTGCAAACAGAAGTAGGTAGATGTGTTCCCTCTTGGATGGTGAAATGATTTTATTTCGATTTTTTTATTAGTGATAGATAACTTACTAAAGTTTCATGTGGTGTGGTTGACCTCTGGGTTAAATTGTGTAGGGTCAGTGTGCCCAGTGCCAGTATTACCAAGGCTGACTATGCCTGGTCATCTCGTATTGATCCACCTTGTGGAAGAGTTCATTTGCAATTTGGACAACAAAGCTCAGGTGCTGATCTGGAGAGTGCTTCCATGCATTTGAAATACTTAGCAGCAACTGCAAAAGATGCTGTTGCTGAAGGTGGTTCTATTCCTGGATCAAGAGCTAAGTTATGGCGTAGAATAAGGGAGTTCAATGCATGTATACCATATAGTGGACTTCCTCCTAACATTGAAGTACCTGAAGTGACTTTGATGGCCTTAATTACAATGCTTCCAGCTACTCCAAATCTTCCTCCAGAGTCTCCTCCCTTACCACCCCCTTCACCTAAAGCAGCTGCAACAGTAATTGGCTTCGTTGGATGTTTACGTAGATTACTGGCATCAAGAAGTGCAGCGTCACATGTGATGTCATTTCCTGCTGCTGTTGGAAGAATAATGGGTTTACTCAGAAATGGTTCAGAAGGTGTCGCTGCTGAAGCTGCAGGTCTTGTTGCAGTACTTATTGGCGGTGGTCCTGGGGATTCAAATATATTAACAGATTCTAAAGGAGAGCAGCATGCTACAATTATGCACACTAAGTCAGTACTGTTTGCTCATCCTGGTTATGTTATTATTCTTGCCAACAGGCTGAAGCCTATGTCTGTATCACCTTTATTGTCAATGACTGTTGTTGAAGTTCTTGAAGCTATGATATGTGAACCACATAGTGAAACTACTCAATACACAGTTTTCGTTGAACTATTACGCCAAGTAGCTGGATTGAAGCGTCGCTTGTTTGCACTCTTTGGACATCCCGCTGAAAGCGTTAGGGAAACTGTAGCTGTAATTATGCGTACAATTGCAGAGGAAGATGCAATTGCTGCAGAGTCCATGCGTGATGCTGCTTTGCGTGATGGTGCTTTGCTGAGGCATTTATTGCATGCATTTTTCCTTCCTGCTGGTGAGAGGCGAGAGGTTAGTCGACAGCTTGTTGCCCTTTGGGCAGATTCCTATCAACCAGCTCTAGATTTATTGTCCAGAGTTTTGCCCCCTGGGCTTGTTGCTTATTTGCACACACGTTCTGATGGAATTCCAAGTGAAGATACCAATCAAGAAGGATCATTGACTAGTAGAAGAAAGAGACGTTTACTTCAGCAGAGGAAAGGTCGTCCAGGAAGAGGACCTGCACCTCAAGAACATTCATTACCTTCTGTCAATACTTTTGATGTTGGTGATTTGGTGAGGCAGACAGTTGCTGGTGCATTTAAAGGGTCGGATGGCTACCAAAAATCTGTTGTAGATCCAAATCTTGGACAGACTACAACCAATCAGTCTTCTGTTGCTCCCAGTGATGATAACTCGACCAGTGAAACTTCCTTTCCTGGTGTTCCACAAAACGATCATTCAGCTGTTTCTGGTTCAGCTGATGCTCCATCAGTGAGTCTTCACGAGGCATCAGAACCAAATGATTCAAATTTGGTTGATTCTGATGCCAGTATAGCTGGTTTGCAAAATACAGGCCTTCCAGCTCCTGCTCAGGTTGTTGTGGAGAACACCCCTGTGGGCTCTGGAAGGCTACTTTGTAATTGGCCTGAATTTTGGAGAGCTTTTAGTCTCGACCATAATCGTGCAGATTTGATCTGGAATGAGCGTACCAGGCAAGAATTAAGGGAGGCTTTGCAGGCTGAGGTTCATAAACTAGATGTTGAGAAGGAGCGTACTGAAGATATTGTTCCAGGAGGCACCACGGTAGAGATTATGACTGGGCAAGATAGCGTGCCACAAATATCTTGGAACTACTCTGAGTTCTCAGTTGGTTATCCTAGCTTGTCCAAGGAAGTTTGCGTGGGTCAGTATTATCTGCGTTTGCTGCTTGAGAGTGGCAGCAGTGGCAGGGCTCAAGATTTTCCACTGCGTGATCCAGTTGCTTTCTTTGGAGCACTTTATCATCGGTTCTTATGTGATGCTGACATAGGGCTTACAGTAGATGGTGCTGTTCCAGATGAAATGGGTGCATCTGATGATTGGTGTGATTTGGCAAGATTAGATGGTTTTGGAGGAGGAGGAGGTTCTTCAGTTAGAGAGCTTTGTGCAAGGGCAATGGCAATTGTATATGAGCAGCATTATAAAACAATAGGCCCTTTTGAGGGAACTGCTCACATCACAGTTCTCTTGGATAGAACGGATGATAGAGCTTTAAGGCACCGTCTTCTTCTCCTTTTGAAGGTATGTGAAGATTGTTTCATGTGATTTTCTATTTTCATTTTTTCTCTTGATGAGTGAGTTGCCTTGATGCTATTTGTCACTGTGTTCTGTTGGGCATACTGGTGTGAGTGATATACGTTCTCTTTTGTTTCTTTCTGCTGAAATTATTCTTGTCCTTGTTCCTTTATAATTTACATCACCACCTTTTGTGTCTAGGATTTGCCTGTGCAAATTGAATTTATAGATCAATGTTTTTAGATTGATTGCTCTCTCTGTCTCCCTTGTTAATTTGTGTTGGAGTGGAATGATCACCATTCACCAGGAATGCAACAGTGAACTCGTTTCTATAGCATTAACTGATAAACCTAAGAGAAATTCTTATAGATCTTTTAACATCCATCAGGCCTAGTTTTGCTGTCGTTAACCCTTTTCTACCAGTTTGCTTTTTGCCTGAGATGAAACTCTGAATGTTCCGAATAGGAAAGCAATGTGTTCTGATTTTGATAATCTGAAAACCTGATAGATGGAATGGGCTTGAGATCTAGGAAAAGCCTGAATTGAAGTTTGAATTTGTGATCGTGATTTTACTTTGATATGATAAAGTAACAATGTATGTATGTGCAGGCTTTGATGAAGGTTCTATCAAATGTGGAGGCTTGTGTTTTGGTTGGAGGGTGTGTTTTAGCTGTGGATCTTCTGACAGTAGTTTATGAGGCTTCGGAAAGGACTTCTATCCCTTTGCAGTCAAATTTGATTGCTGCTACTGCTTTCATGGAGCCACTTAAGGAGTGGTTGTTTATTGACAAGGATGGTGCGCAAGTTGGACCGGTGGAGAAAGATGCTATTAGGAGGTTCTGGTCAAAGAAAGCCATTGATTGGACAACAAGGTGCTGGGCTTCTGGGATGCTAGACTGGAAGAGATTGCGTGATATCCGTGAACTTCGCTGGGCGCTAGCTATTCGGGTTCCAGTTCTTACTCCTACTCAGGTAATGTCCTATCACACATGGACATAAAGCTGATCTGTTTTTGTGGTTGCTAGTGCACTTGATATTTCAGGAAAATTTCCTACAAGTTGCTTGAATGCACTTGTATTTCTATTTGATTTTATCGAATTTTTGCTTAATACTAATTCTGTAGTATCTATTGGCTAAGTTATTTGATTTGTTTCTTAATGTCCAACTCTGAAGTATTGTTCAATTCCTGTATACAGTTGATTGCCGTTAGTTTTTTGGGAAACAATAAACTCTACTAGATTCTTTGTTTTGTAATGGATTTTTGAATGTGCTGCAAGTAAAATCAGTTTTTCACTTGTATAGAGAATTTTTCCTTTAATGGAATTTACCATGCTGTGCTGAAGTGTCATCCTTAGCTTCCAATTGAAGTACTGTATAAAGGGTGGTGGACAAATGCTACTTGCATATCATTGAGTTTTCTTGAAAATTTTTCTTGAAACTGGTACTCTTCCTCAAAATATGTCAGTGTGTGAAAAGGGGCCATTATTTGGTGCAACGGACCCGAGCTATCAACGGTAGTACTTGGGTTAAATTCTTGACAGCAGCCACTTCTTGTAAATATGCTGAAGTTAGGACTATATCTAATCTCCTCTCAGAAGTTACTTTGGCTGGACTAATATGGCCGATCGTCATTTTTATTTGACAATGTGCAAAAGACATGTTGCAGGTTTTCATATAGAATCTTTGCAATTTCTAGCTATAGATGTGTTTTTCTGGTTCTTTTACTATCTTAGAAATTGCTTCTGTAACTTTTGTTTTGTCTTATTTTATTTTCTTGATACCTTTTGATAGATGTTATTTGTTTTCAGGTAGGAGAGGCAGCATTGTCCATATTACATAGCATGGTCTCTGCTCATTCAGATTTAGATGATGCTGGAGAGATAGTTACCCCAACTCCTAGAGTAAAACGGATCTTGTCTAGTCCTCGCTGTCTTCCACATATTGCACAGGTATTTTTGAGGCTTTTATTTTTTCAATTTTTAATGCTAAATGAGTCCTAGGTGGCACTTTGATGCTCCGTGTGTGTGTGTGTGTGTTTTATATCAAGTGTGTCTACATTGTAAGACCTTGTATCCTAGCTTCTATTTATGTCAAGTGTGTGCATGTGTTATTCAAGTTTGTCTACATTGAGAAATCTTGATTCCTAGTTGTCAGTTGAATATGTGTGGATCATGTTTGTTTTTGGAGGTGCTTGCCTCTTAATTAAGAAACCCGGATGGTTGTATAGCACTTATTATCTTCAATTATGTGTGCTAAATTACTTTAGGGTATGCTTTCTGGGGAACCAAGTATTGTAGAGGGTGCTGCTGCTTTGCTGAAAGCTGTTGTTACCAGAAATCCCAAGGCTATGATACGTCTATACAGCACTGGCGCATTTTATTTTGCCCTGGCGTACCCTGGATCTAATCTCCTTTCAATTGCGCAACTCTTCTCAGTGACCCATGTCCATCAAGCCTTTCATGGTGGGGAAGAAGCTGCTCTTTCCTCTTCATTGCCACTAGCGAAACGTAGTGTATTGGGTGGACTTCTTCCTGAATCGTTGCTGTATGTACTGGAGCGTAGTGGTCCAGCTGCATTTGCTGCAGCAATGGTTTCTGATTCTGACACTCCCGAGATTATATGGACACACAAAATGCGAGCAGAAAATCTGATTCGTCAGGTATTCCAAACCCTCAATTGAGGCATATGCATTATGTGTTTTGGTTGCTTTACTTACAAGAAATTTGATCTAAAACTACCAATGAATCTAAGTTCCATTCCTTTCCACCAGGTTTTGCAGCATCTTGGAGATTTTCCCCATAAGTTGTCACAGCATTGCCACTGTTTATATGAGTATGCTCCTATGCCACCAGTGACTTACCCAGAGCTAAGAGACGAAATGTGGTGTCACCGTTATTACCTTCGGAACTTATGTGATGAGATTCGGTTTCGAGATTGGCCAATTGTTGAACATGTTGAATTTCTACAGTCATTACTGGCAATGTGGCGTGAAGAGTTGACACGAAGGCCCATGGATCTTTCTGAAGAAGAAGCTTGCAAAATTTTAGAGATATCTCTAGATGATGTGTCAAGTGATGATGCCAATAAGAAGCATTCTTTTGAGGCGGATGAGGAGATATCTAGCATATCCAAGCAGATTGAGAACATTGATGAAGAAAAACTCAAGCGACAATATAGGAAGCTTGCAATGAAATACCATCCAGACAAAAATCCTGAAGGACGGGAGAAGTTTCTTGCTGTACAGAAAGCTTATGAGCGCCTGCAGGTACACTTGGTCGCTAGATATAGTGATTTCTATCTTAAAATGATTGAAAGCATGAATCGCCCATGATTATCTATACAATTTCAGTGGTAATTCCTTGTGGCCATTGGTCCTTTTAGATAATGGAAGTCACGTGAAGAGGCCCGTATTTGGTGCCTTAAGTCCTTAATTTAGATTGAAAGCATTTCTCTTCCAGCACAGTTTAAGAGTTCTACTTTACTTAATATCATTTGAGGCTTCTCAATGTTGAAAGATTTGAATCATCAATATACAGCTTCATCTCACTGTTTTAACTTTGCTAACACTTTACTCAATATGACTGACTGTAGGCCACCATGCAAGGGTTGCAAGGTCCTCAACCTTGGAGGTTGTTACTTCTATTGAAGGGACAATGTATCTTATACCGACGATATGGATATCTACTGGAGCCATTTAAATATGCTGGCTATCCCATGTTACTCAATGCAGTTACTGTGGACCAAGATGATAATAATTTTCTTGCTTCTGATAGGGCACCCCTTCTTGTGGCCGCGTCAGAGCTTATTTGGCTGACGTAAGTCCTCCTTGTGCCAAAATTTCATTTAATGATTTCAGTATAATAATTGAACTTCGACACACACATGTTTGATTACTTATGATTTTCTTATGTGTAGGTGTGCATCATCTTCATTGAATGGTGAAGAACTTGTGAGGGATGGTGGGATACAACTTCTTGCTATTCTTCTTTCCCGTTGCATGTGTGTAGTTCAGCCAACTACTCCTGCAAGTGAACCATCGGCCATTATTGTTACAAATGTGATGCGAACTTTTTCTGTTTTGAGTCAATTTGAGAGTGCCAGAGTTGAGATGCTTGAATTTTCTGGACTAGTTGAGGACGTTGTTCACTGCACTGAACTTGAGCTTGTACCTGCGGCTGTTGACGCTGCCCTCCAGACAATTGCCCATGTTTCTGTGTCCTCTGAATTGCAGAATGCCTTACTAAAGGCTGGTGTTTTATGGTATGTCAACTTACCACGTTGTGTTTGTATACCCATTGACTGGAAATTACTAGTAGGGTTAATGAATGTCATTGGCCCTATTATACATATTATTTATAGTTTTGAGAATAATGACACTGACTAATTTACCCTTACATCTAATACAATATTACTTATAACTGTATTTTTCTATATATCTATCATCCATATTGCATAATCCTTCCCTTTTATTTACCCAAAGAGGTAGCACAATCAACTTGGGACCACACCTCATGAATCGGAGGTCACTAGTTAGAATCTTCTCTTCCCTCTCCCCTTAGGGACAAAACTCATTTTTCAAATTCCACTATTGTGTTGGCTGCTTTATTGTTTTGCTAAAATTTTATGGCGTATTTAGGTAAGGTAGAAAAAAAAAAGGTTAGACATACTTGTAAAAAATATATATATTAGACGTAGTTTTTGGTATTAATAGAATAATGGTTGAGTGATTAAATTCTTCATTTTCTATTAGCTTAAGCTTTTTGGGCTAGTGATAATTTATCATTGTATTGGAGTAGGTGGTCTTAAGTTCACACCCTATCTACGCAAACTACGCTCTACCTCCCATTTAAAAAGTTGTAAATTCCACATGTTGTACCCCATGTATTGAGGGGAGGGAGTTTTAAAATAATGGTTAAGCAATTAAATTCACCATTTCTTATTAGCTTAAGCTTTTGGGACTAGCGGTAATTTATTAGAGCCATTCATTCTTCTCCTTTTTGGCTGTGGGTATAATTAATAGTTTTTATTGTTAAAATGTTCTATTTTATTTTCTATATATTTTTGGTGCCATTAAGCAAATGAGTTTTAATTTTTGAAACTTGAATATGATTTTTATGATAGTTATAATTGGCTGGTATTAGGTACCTTTTGCCACTTCTGCTTCAGTATGATTCAACTGCAGAGGAATCTGACGTGACAGAGTCGCATGGGGTTGGTGCTAGTGTTCAGATTGCAAAAAATTTGCATGCTGTGCGGGCATCCCAGGCCCTATCAAGGCTTAGTGGTTTATGTGCTGATGATAATTCAACACCTTACAATCTGGGGGCAGCTGATGCCCTCAGAGCTTTGCTAACTCCTAAACTTGCCAGTATGTTAAAAGATCAACTGCCAAGAGACCTACTGTCTAGATTAAATGCAAACTTGGAGTCTCCAGAGGTAAATCCTGTGAATTTTTCTGTTTCATCTGTCTATCAGAAGTAATGTTTAAGCCTTGGCTTTTGATGCTATTGTATGACAGGCTAAAAATTCACCTGCTTTTTAGACAACTTGTTTGTTCAAATTTCCAGGGAGGAAGATCAAATTCTGTTGGATGAAATTAAATATGCTTATATGTTGCTGAAAGGTTTCAGTTGTCTGCTTGCAGTTTGTCTGTGACGTCATGATATACAATAATTAAAGTACAAATAAATGCCTTCTGTTAATTGATGCCTAGTAAGTAATTTATTATGGAGGAAACCAAAGTAACAGCTCATATGACAGGTTTTGATAAATTTAAATAAATTAGTGAATGAAGATGATGAACCAACAAGCGTCTTGCAGAAAGGTTGTTATGTCAATGGCATATCCCTATGGTCTTGCATTCCTTTTTTGGGGCCTGAGTACTTTGTTGAGTCTTCAAGCATTTGTCTTTTTTAGACCGTGTAACTAATCGTGGGTTTCAATGAGCTGATCTTGCAAACAGTTGCAGCTCTATATCTGTGGAAAAGAAAATGACTGGTTCAAAATGCTCATATGCTCTATTTGCGTGTGGAGTTATATGATCAATGGCCTTTATATAATTAATTATCTTCCTTAGGCATTTTCTTGCCAGTGTGATCGTTAATTTTGTTTTGATTATATTGTTCACAACATTAACTGCTTGTGGTTTTAGATTATCTGGAACTCCTTGACCCGAGCAGAACTACTGAAATTTGTGGATCAGCAACGTGAAAGCCAAGGTCCTGATGGTTCATATGACCTACAAGATTCACGGGTCTATGTGTATCAGGCGCTATCCAAAGAACTTTTTGTCGGCAATGTTTACTTGAGGGTCTACAATGATCAGCCAGACTTTGAGATCAGTGAACCAGAAGCATTTTGTGTTGCTCTAATTGAGTTTATATCACATCAAGTGCATAACAAGTGTGCTACAGGTTTTGATTTTCAAGGTGAAGTTAATGACAGTGACTCATCCCTTAAGACATCTGAGCATCAAAATGATATGGCTGATGGATCAGTTAATGAACAGCATGAAACATCTGAGAATCAAAGTGATCTGGCTGCTGCATCGCTTAATGAACAGAAAATTGCAGATGATTCTTTGGCAGTATCTGATAATCAAGTGGCAAACAAGGAAAAATTTGACGTGGTTAAGAACCTTCAGTCTGGATTGATCTCACTACAGGTACATTTCCCACTTGTTACATTGAGTTTTATTTTTTTGGCTAAATAAAAGCGGTGAGGGGGGAGGGGGAACCAGCCATGGCAACCCTTCCTAGTAGCTTCCTACCTGCTGAAATACCGGTGCCTGAGGGGCCTAGATAAACTGAAAAAGTGTGGGATCCAAGTGGGAATTCACAGCTCCCTCAAGTGGGATGAGCTATAGCCTAACCTCAGCCCCACCCAGGGATCCAGTGGTTTCAGGCAATGGGAAGCAATAGTCCTTGATCTGAATCAGCATCACACTGTCACCCTCTAGGGTTTGAGCTCAGGACCTACTCATACCAAGATGCTAACCACTGGATCACACCCCTAACCCGGCCTGGGTGCTTTGTTATATTTAGTTGTTATTCATGTGATGTGTCTGACCTATTCTTATACTTGCAGAACTTACTGACGAGCAATCCTAGTTTAGCGTCAATATTTTCTACTAAAGAGAAGCTCTTGCCTCTTTTTGAATGCTTTTCCGTGCCTGTTGCATCAGAAAGCAACATTCCTCAACTTTGCCTTAGTGTACTGTCACTCTTGACTGCATACGCTCCCTGCTTGGAGGCTATGGTTGCAGATGGAACTAGTCTTCTCCTTTTACTACAAATGCTTCACTCTGCACCAAACTGTCGGGAAGGGGCTCTTCATGTTCTTTATGCATTGGCAAGTACACCTGAACTTGCTTGGGCTGCTGCCAAGCACGGTGGAGTGGTGTACATTCTTGAACTTCTTTTGCCCTTGCAGGGTAATGAATTTTCCTTGTCTTTTATTTTCCTCTTAAATCTATTAAGATTATAAATTATTAATAAGAACAACTATGATGTGCAGAAGAGATTCCCTTACAACAAAGAGCAGCGGCAGCCTCCTTGTTGGGGAAACTAGTTGGGCAGCCAATGCATGGGCCTAGAGTTGCAATAACATTGGCAAGATTTCTTCCAGATGGCCTAGTATCAGTTGTTAGGGATGGTCCAGGTGAGGCCGTTGTAGCTGCTCTTGAACAGACTACGGAGACACCTGAACTTGTATGGACACCAGCAATGGCAACTTCTTTGTCTGCACAAATTGCAACTATGGCATCAGACCTATACCGCGAACAGTTAAAAGGTCGTGTTGTTGATTGGGATGTACCGGAGCAGGCATCTGGGCAGCAGGAAATGAGAGATGAGCCACAGGTATCACCTTATATAAGCTATGTTTAGTCATATAGT
This sequence comes from Fagus sylvatica, assembly GCA_907173295.1. Classification (NCBI taxonomy): domain Eukaryota; kingdom Viridiplantae; phylum Streptophyta; class Magnoliopsida; order Fagales; family Fagaceae; genus Fagus; species Fagus sylvatica. The sequence goes on along the minus strand of OU015766.1, from coordinate 38,874,146 downwards.
TTTCATACTTTTGAATGAACTAATTGTTCCATGTTCATGCAGGTTGGTGGAATCTATGTCAGGCTGTTCTTAAAAGACCCCAAATTTCCCCTCAGAAATCCAAAGAGATTCTTGGAAGGACTGCTAGATCAGTATTTGTCATCCATTGCTGCCACACATTATGACACACAACCTGTTGACCCAGAGCTTCCTTTGCTTCTTTCGGCTGCTTTGGTTTCATTGTTGCGGGTGCACCCTGCACTTGCAGATCATGTTGGATATCTTGGATATGTGCCCAAACTTGTGGCTGCTGTTGCCTATGAGGGAAGACGAGAAACAATGGCATCCGAGGAGCTGAATAATGGAAACCACACAGATAGAAGAAATGAACCTGATGATGGATCAGCACAGCCCTCACAAACTCCACAAGAACGTGTCCGTCTTAGTTGTTTACGTGTACTGCATCAACTTGCAGCTAGTACTATTTGTGCCGAAGCCATGGCAGCAACTAGTGTAGGAACTCCCCAGGTATTAGTTGATCTATCTTTTTCTCAACTGTTAAAAATTAAAATGGTTATCTTGTGGATTCTATGAACTTGGTTTTGTAACAACCATAGCTTCTTCATTTTAAAGGGATGGACATCTGACCAAGTCTGCAAAAAGGCGATTGGAATGTTTTTTAGTACAAATGCTTTCAAACTGCTAATCATCATCCTGATCTTCATGTTATATACTATAAGATAGTTTGATGGTCGTAAACTTCATTCAGAAAAATTGCTGCTTGGAAAATTCAGGCTTGCTCTAATTGGACTTTTTTTCTTCTCTCTTTTCTTTTATTTTCTGTTCTTTTTTATTTTTATTTTTTGGATCAAATTTTGTTTAGGTTTTAATTGAATAGGGGAATTTCAAATTCTAGGAAATTTTCAAGTTTTATTAGATAGTAATTGATCTGTTTTTTATTTTATTGGTATTATGACTACCTTATTGATTCTGATTTCTGTTCACATGAATTGATTATTTTCTGGGTTGTGATGAAAGGGTCTTCTATCATGGGGAGGGGATGTTTCCTTTAGAAATTAGAGTGGTTTGAAACCTGACATTGTTGGTCATGTGTTGCATTTGTTTCTTAATCTGTATCCCTGGTTTACTCCTGTTAATCTTGTTGTTTCCAGGTTGTACCACTTCTAATGAAGGCTATAGGATGGCAAGGTGGAAGCATACTAGCTCTTGAGACACTAAAACGTGTTGTCGTTGCTGGAAACAGAGCAAGGGATGCTCTCGTTGCACAAGGACTTAAGTGAGTAACTTCCATAGTCTGGTTCCATTAATTAATCCATAGGTTTGCTTCAGTTTTCAATTGTAGGGTGGTCTGTACCTTGCAGATCCACGTTATTTGCAGTAAGACATGCTAAAATAAACACACACTTGAAGAGTTACATATGTATGAATAGCATAGTAATTGTACTTGTAATTATTGGAGAATGCTCATGAAGTTGATTCTTTTCTATTAAAAGTGAGGCGTATCTGTTTTTCAAAATTTGATCTTTCCATTAATTTCAATATAGCTTCTCGAAACTTTAATGATTCCAGAATCCGTTTGTGAACTCATTTATTTTAAACTAAAAATAAATAAATTGGATGTGTCGTTGATATAGTTGAAGGGGAAGAATACATTGGGGAGACACTAATCATAGTTTCCCTCTTTGGAAAAATATTACCAGGAATCAAGGAATGAATAAGAGAAATAGTAAAATTGTGGCCATTTTACTATACTGTTTACTAATCAGTTTGTAGATATAAAATTGTGGCCATTTTACTAGGTGGTGACCAAATGTTTGGTATGATATATTTATTGATTGTGAGACTTCCATTCCAACTTTCTAGATTTTGGGATATGAAATCACCTAAAAATCGGTAAATCTGAAGTCATTATCGTATGCAAATGTTATATAAATAAATGCGATACCAATGTTATCGCGTCACCTTGTTGGGAGGCTTTACTTGTCCCAACTTGAAGATACTATGTCATTGTTCATTGACTAATATTTCCAACTACAGTGGACATTCTTCCTGATTTGTACAGTTGTACTTATCTTTCTGTGATGTAATATTTAACATAGCCTAATTTGGCCTTTTTGAGGCAAACCTTCTCAGAGGAACTTTTAGTCTCTTGTGGTAATAGGTACATGTATGGATGCTCCAGATGGTTAATCAATCTGCATGTAGATATCGAATATTTTTGGTTGGTTCTGTTGTGGACACAAGATATAGGCCTCCAATTACACAAACCTATGGGCGTAGACATAAAAGGAAGATGGCCCAACCTATGGCCTTATGCTACAAATAATTGGGCCTAAAGACCTGCTAACCCCAATCATTTAATATTTATAATTCTTTTATGTAATTTATTTTTATTTTTTTCCTATATGGTTTAGGAGTTTAAGTTTCTTTTCTTGCAAGCAAAGTAAGGTTTTGGAAGTGGTACAACCTTGCAATGGTCTGGTGCTTACTCCAGCCAAGCCCTAGGTGCTGACTCCTAGAGGTTTTTTGCTTGGTGCCGACTCCAAGCAGGCCTAGGTGTTCACTCCTAGGTCCTCTATCCTTTATTTTTTAGTTCTTCAATTTTATTTATGCATTGTTTTGGTTTGTCCTGCGTCAGGTTCCTGTATGTGCTCAGATATAGAAGAGTTTGTGATGTGTTTTTTATATCAAATTTATACTACCTGTGCATATTGGAACTAAGTGTGTGAATGATGTAGGGTTGGTCTTGTTGAAGTGCTTCTCGGCCTTCTTGATTGGAGGGCTGGAGGAAGGAATGGACTTTGCTCTCAGATGAAGTGGAATGAATCTGAAGCATCTATTGGCAGAGTGCTTGCAGTTGAGGTTAGAATGTTTATCATTGTAAATATTATTTTAGTTTTGTTTTAAATTGGGTTTTGTCATTGCTATTTGAAATTTTGCACAGGCCCTTGTAGCCTTATGTTACCTCTCCTAAATAAGAGGGAGGTTTTGGGTCATGCACAACTCTCCACTAGTATAAAATCATGCTTAATTATTCTACTATACTACAGACCCTTGTAGCCTTATGTTACCTCTCCTCAATAAGAGGGAGGTTTTGGGTTTGACCCACCTGAGGGGTGGGATTTTGGTGGGGGAGGCTACCCCTTTTTGTATTATTCCAATATGATATTGTTATTTGACAGGAAAAAAAAATGTTATCATCATGTCATTGCTTCTGTTCTAGTGTGATTGTCTATTTTAATTCCTCCTATCCATTTAAGTCTGCAACTGCCCCATGCCTTCTAGATTACCCAAGACTTTATAAAATTTTCTGTTATATGCATGTAAAATTAGGTTGCATCCTTATTAAAGGAAAATAGTTGGGTTGCATACCAAGTAGTTGGTGAGACAATATTGCTGGCTATTCTTAGACACAAGTCACATATTATTGGATTATAGGGAGCATTAGGTATCCTGAAGGCTCTCTCATCTTTTCATATGAGGAGTTGTTCACTTGACCAGAAGAGAGCTTTTCAGGCTTTTTTGAATTTCTTCAAATGCTTTCTGGCTCATGTGGAAATCACATTTTTATTTTGTTGGCTCTTTTTCTTTTCTCCCCCTCTTATTTTTGTGGGGTGGAATTGGCTCAAGATACATAGTTTACACCTGTGAAGCTAAATTTCATGCCATTTCTTTTAGTTGGCTTAAAACTATCTGGTTTGAATGTGTTTATCCAGGTTTTGCATGCATTTGCAACAGAAGGGGCCCATTGTACCAAAGTGCGTGACATATTGGATGCCTCTGATGTAAGTCTTTACACACCTTTTCATTTTCCAACTCTTCATGTTTGTGGTGTAATTTGTTTGCAGGTTGGTATCTTTTAACTATATTGTAACGGAAACTATACATTTTTAGTGATGAGATTCTAGTGCATTTTATTTCTACTGCATAAACCTTAAAAGAGTGTGTAGACACCTGACAAGGTCAGTGTCCTCCTCCTAGGACAAGTAATGGGCCTTTTTCTGTTGTTGCCCACTGATGCTAGGTTACTAGTAGTTTTTTTATCTTCTTTTATTTATTCTTATATGTTTACTGTAACTTTATTGAAAAAAAGGAATTACCTTATGCACACAGAATGTGTACACAAAGTAATCCTAAAAAATTACGAACAAAAGGAGTGTAAAGAAAAAAATATATATATATACATTAGTTAATAATTGGGAACTTGTTTCACTCCTCATATCAAACCCATAGCTGTGTTTGGCAGTATATATACATATAATTTAATCTCTACAGAAGCCTAAGGAATGTCTGATTAGAAGAGAGGTTAATTTTCAAATTTAATAAATAGATTGTAACTCATTTGCTGGTCATGCTGCTAATTTTGCAGGTTTGGAGTGCTTATAAAGACCAGAAACATGATCTTTTCCTACCTTCAAATGCCCAATCTGCTGCTGCAGGAGTGGCTGGTCTAATCGAGAACTCGTCATCCAGACTCACTTATGCCCTTCCAGCTCCCCCACCACAGTCTGCTCCATCAAGACCTCCTGCTTCAACGACATATGACACAAATGGGAATCAGGATCACCCTTCATAGTATAAAAACTGAAGACAGACAGCCATGTTCAAGAAGCATATTGAACCTCACAATTTACTCATTGTATAGCACATTGTACAGTTTAATCCTTTTCTTTTTTCTTTTTGGCCTACTAATCTTTCTCAGGGTAGATAATCAGGCAGTGGTTGCAATTTTCTAAGTGGAAAGTGGAAGGGGTTAATTTATTGGTTTTCCCGTGTAAAGAGGACCTGATACCTTCTGTATATTGATTTGGTTTACTGCCCAATTTGTTATATATAGGTGAGGTGATTTTGTGTGAAATTCATCAATGCAAATTTTCTTTATATTGTTAAAAAAAAATTCTTCATTAATCCATTTTTTCATCTTTGTTATTCTGCTTAATTTGCAAGGTAGAGGAGCAATATTATGCACCTTTTCATATTTCTACCCTTTGACATGTTTAAGAGTGGTTGCAAACAATTAAAATTGGAAAGAATGTTGCATGCTTCTGGCCTTTAAATGGTGAATAATTATTGACATGTAAGTAGGATACGAGAGAGAATAATCAATAAATACAATTATCGTAAATTTATGTGTATGTCACATGGACGAGCTAATTACTTGTTTTGGCTGTGACCCTAAAGAAATTCTTTATATCAAGCAATAAGAACAACAGGTTAGAATTTGATTGCATTTAACTAAAGTTTATGAGTCAACTCAGAATTGTACCAATTAGCGGGAGAAAATTATTTAATTTTTATTTCTTTTAGTCCACTTGAGGCCCATTGGGCCTATTGGCCACACTAACAGTAAGTAGCCATTTTCTTCCCATAAAACCTCTCTTTTAGTAAAGACTATAGACGAGATTTGATGCCAAATCTCTTATAATGATAATGATAGAAGACTTCTACTGAAGTTCTCTTAGAAAGCACTTTAAAATCAAATGCAGTCTAAACTTAAATTTTAATGGATTAGCATGCTTCTTTTAAGTTTTAAGGTGAACTTAAGACGTATGTTTAATAGGTTATAGGTCTCAATCAAATTACTCTTTTTTCTATAATCAATTACGTAGAGGGGGAAACGGTTTTCAGATAGAAGTCTCATCAAATGAGTGAGCCTGTCTTAAAGGCGTGACCAATATTATAGCCCCACTTAATGAACTCCAAAGTTTAAAGCAATAGAACAATACAATTCCTGTTTGGGAGCCTCTTTCCACTATACAGGATTACACGATTGTGATCCACACATTATAGAGTAGTATATATATCTAAAATATGAAATAGTTATTGCTATTCATGGACATTCGGGTCCAATATCGTAGGAGTGAGATACTCTGCTTAAGCTTGGTTATAATGACCACTTTAATTATTTTTCATTTTTATTTGTTTATCATTGTTGTTGACTTCCTGTTATCATCTTTGCCATTGTTATAGAACACCCAGAGGTCCCATAGACCAAGACACCTTCCACATCTCCCTCTTTTAGATGGGAAAAGTTTTGTGTCCTGTCTAATTCATAAACCTTCCTCTTAAATTGACAACCACCTTACCATATTTTTTTATGGGCTTTACCTATCTTTCAATTGGGATCAGTTCTATTTGTTTACTTGTGATTTCAAAAGTGACGTTTTGTTCCATATGGTTTGGGCACAGGTACACTTTGTCTACCCACCTAAAAAACACAGTGAATTTTCATTTTTGAAACCACAGGGAGGCAAAGTGAACTGATCACAAATCACAAGAAATTATTCATTCCTACCGTTGTATTGTACATGTGGTCCTCCCAACAAACACAAATAGGTGATTTCGTATTCATCCCTCATTTTAAGGAATTACATAATCATCTAAACTCACAATCACTTATTTGTATTGGTTGAGAGGACCACGTGTATATACAACGGAAGAAAATGAATAATTTCTCACAAATCATACATTGGTAAAATGTAATTATCCCTTATTTTATTGGCTTTAATTAGGAAGGGTCTTTTTTTTGTTGCAAATAGAAAGGGACTCATCAATCCAAATGTGCCAAGACGTATACTAGCTTTTTATACACATTAATGCTACCGAATTCGTAGATGATATTGCCAAATGAATAAATGATAGTAATCGAATTCCAATAACGTTTCCCTCAAAAAAAAAAAAATTCCAATAACGAATATAGAACATCACATAGGCTCGAACATGATAACACAATTGGCTCAAACATAGCGGCCATTGATGCTATTAAATTTAACCTTCCCAATTCCTATACACGAGAAGATATTATGCAATAGGTGTATATAACATAAATAATGTCCTTATCATATACATTTCATAGATGTAGATCCTATAGGAGTACTGTATATATAAGTTTAAGCTGTATAAAATAATTTGTGTATATATATTACCATTCTCGATCATGTTTGTGAAAATTTATATTTTAAACCCTATAATTTAGAGGTGTAAAATGTTAAACCCTATAATTTTAAAACTAAGAAATTAAAATGTGTCGACTACGGAAATCAGTACCCAAGAGCATGTGAACCAAGGAGAAGCAAGAATGGGTTGGTCATTGAAGTTCGTTGGGCAGAGGTGCGACATGATTGTGGTGTGGTTGGAAGCCACGTCTTGGGAGGGTATTTAATATGTGTTAGTTGTGTGACTCATTAAATTAAAACACATGAAATAGTTTTTATTGAGTGCACTAAATAATTTCTCTAAAAACAGGAATGTAATTGAGTAATTATTCAATTGTTTGGAAGTAATACTATCTCCTTTAACTTAATAGTAGATCCCACTAAAATTCATGATGAGACTCACTATTCATATAAGAGAATGAAATATTCCTCCGAAATATTGAATAATTTTAAGAAATATTCTATATTTTGTATCCATTAATCCTTTTTATTTTTTGCTACCTCTCCATTAATCCTTAGACATTATATACCTAACAAAGCTGACATTGTCCTAACCAACCTACTTAAAATTTAAGTACATCAAATTAGTCACCTGCACAAGGTTGGCCCAAACTATGTCCAACTTCTGTTTTGCGTGCTTTAAAGAACTAGGGTTGCCATTGAAAGTAAATAAAACTAATAATTCTAATTGGACGTATGGGATCATCTCCATAAATAAGTATTGAAAATTGAAATCATGTTCAATTTGTGCCAATGACTTGTATTTACCAATAACAAAAAGGTGTGTAGGTGAGACAGAGACATCTATTATTGTCAAATACAAACAAAGTTGATTAAAATGCATTTTTTTTCTTTCTCCATGTCCCTCTAGTTTCCTCTTGGTTTCAAATGAAGCGAAAAGGGTATCTTATATGATCCAAATTAAATTTATAAGTAAAAAGATATATGTGATCCCACATGAGACAAAATAAAAAATAAAATATTAATCGTAAAATAGACTCATTTTATCTCACTTAAGATAAAAAGAGACGGATATATCATTGCAATTAAAAGCATCCCATCTCCATCTCGTGCCCCACCAATATCACTGGCACAGTGACCTCAGCCCGGCCTCCCACGGCTCATACTATCTATATTGTCGGCACAAAATATGATTTGGAGGTTTCAAAACTCAAATGACCCAACCAGCCACCATGCATGAGAGGTTAAAGCACCTTTGGGCTTTCGGGCATTCAGAGAAACAAAAAAAAAAAACCATCAGGCTGTGTAGTTCAACAAACTCTAAAGTCTACCTACCTACATTAACCCCTAAATCACAGATTTTATGGACATATTTTGGGATTTCCATCTCAAAATGAAAGCGAAAGAAAGACTCAATGAGAAGCCAAGTTATTAGCTGTGGCCTAACCCTATCACTTTGGTATGCATGCATGATGCAACACATGGCTTATGAGTTATGAATCTCTCAACCGTGGACCATATAACTAGTTCTTAACAGCAATGTCTATGTCAAATTTTTAATAATAAGTGAAGGCGTGAAGCAACGTTTTTTCCATTTTTTTGGGGTTGGTTAATTAAATGCACCGCCATGTTGGTCTAATTAGAGATGCTAAAATGAGTGTGCCAGTTTGTTTGAATTATATATTGTTTAATAAAAACAACTTTAGTTTAAATTCATGTTATCTACTTTGATGTGGTTGTGAATTATTGGTGACCCCCATTAATTGTTCAATCTATAAGTTTCGACAGTCACTTATATATATCATCGATCTAGTTATAAGTCATTTTTGGAGGATGAATTCGTTTACTGTATTTAAAGCAATCTAAAGAAAAGTCATATGGTTTCCCAAAAGCATAGAAATAGACATGAACGATTTTAAATTATAAGTGGATATAATTTCAAACTGTATAAGGAGCAAAATTTCGATTTGGACTTATTCCTTTGGTAAAAACTATAATTTTTTAGATAAAATCCTAGCTCTTATATATATTTTTGAGTGGATGTTTATTACTTATGTGAGGTCAACCCTAGATAATGGTATTTTTAGATTTCTAACAAAATGAGTTATAGTCTTATAGATGATTTGGATTATTTTTCTTCTTTTTGGTTACATTTTTGTCTTTTTCCATCCTAACCCTAATCTTATCTCACTTTCATGCCCCGTTTTGGGCTAGAGATCTCTTATCTCTCCTGCGGGTAACAAATAAACAATATTTGAGACGCCAATCGGCTCATTAGCTTGAACTAATGGAATCGACCATTTTTCCTTTACTCAATTAAACAAGTACTATTAGATAGAGTCACCAACTTTGATTTTGACACTAATTTGATTGTTTTTGGAAATGGTGGTAACTTTTATAGTCAATGGTCACCACACTCCAAAACAATCAGAGCGCAATTTCTGCTCAATGACTATAACTGTGACTTCAAATGGAGCTTATGGACTCTACGAAACCCACGTACCCGATCTGTGGAAAGGTACTACTACTAACAATGTCTGTATTTATTTTCAATTTAGAAAAGATAAAATGGTATTTATAACCCTCAATTAATAAGTGTCACTTTATAACCTACTTGATGGCGACAATCTGCCTCACAAATTTGTATACATTTTTTGCATTATTTAAATAATTTGTATTTTTATTTTTCCATTTTGTATGAATGAGTTCTTATTGATCATAGAAACGAATAGTCCAATACAATAAATTATACAGGCATTTCTAAAGTGCATTATTTAAATAATATTAATTATATTTTTTATTTAGTAAAATTAGATTTTGGATAATATGAAATTATGTATACCTTTAACTTTAAATTTATCTCTTAAATCATAGTTAAGATGGTAGAGTTTTCTTAAAAACTTTAGAAGATCCTAATTTAATTAAGAGAATCATAATTTGTTATTACTTTTATGGTGATTTTTTTCTTTTCTTTTTTTGGTTGGTTCAATAATTCATCAACGTATAGTTGGTTCTTTTTGGTGTCAATAACTCATTACTCAATATCGTTACAAGGTCAAAAGGGCTTTCAATTGCACGTATCATATAAGTTATGATTTGCATCTTTGAGGGGTATACTGTGGAGATACATGGGTCATGCCTTGTTTTAGTTGTTACCTGTCTAGAAACCAAAATCTTGATTGAATTATTTTAAAAGTAATGTTATTAAGATGACATTGTTTATTAAAAAAACATTATAATTATTCAAATTATTTGTTGTAATTAACATTATTTTTATAATATATTCATTTAATATTCCTTTTACAATGAATAATGAATCTCATCATCAATTTTATTAGTGTGACTTGTCAATACAGAAATATAGAATAATTATTTTGAATCCACTATAGTCCCGGTCTCTTTTCCTCAAACCACATGTTTTTACCCTTTTATATTGTTGTACATTCGATACCATTTTTATTAAAATCTAAAATCAAACCAATCATATCAATTAATTTAAAAAAACAAAACGCACCTGTACTCATGGTTATTTATTTTATTTTTATTTTATAAAATATACTTATGGTTATTTAATTTGCATGTCAAAGGTACACACCTAAATCATTAAATCAACTATGGACAATTTATTTTTTTATCAAAAAAAAAAAAAAAAAAACTATGGACAACTTATTAAAGTAGGCCAGTTGTCTTCTTTAAAAGCCGAGCACCAGACTCGTCTCATCGAGCAAGTAGGTGAGACCACGTATGCAGTAAGCCACAGGATGTGCAAATAACGTGCGGCGTATACTGACCTCAAAATAAGAGCTTATATATGACTATACTATATGACACCTCCTATTGAGTTTTCATGTTTACATGTGGGCAAAGAAAAAGGGTAGCTTTTTCTTTCTTTTTTTTGGATAAAAAAAATTAAAAAAAAAATACCTCCTAAATCCTATATATATTGGATTTCTCTCAAATCTTAGTGATGTAAACATCTTACCGGACATATATCTAACTAATTTATTGTAATTAATGTTTTGTATTTGAATATAAGTTAGGGGAGAAGTTATTTCATACATATCTTTTTTTTTTTGATAAAATATTTCATACATATCTCATTGTATGCAACATGCGTAAAGAAATATTCCCTCTTTCATTGATAGAATTAATTTCACAATAAAAAAAGATATGACACTAAATGTATTTTCAAATTTGTAATATTTAAGATGAAATTATAATATTGATTCATTTCCAATACAATGAAGAGATTCATTTTTCGTGAGTAAATGAGGTCCCACCATTGTCTCACCTTATATGAAGTTGTTGGTTTCTTACTTAACCCAAAATATGAGAACTTATCCCATACATCATATATACATCATACACTATGAGAAAAATTATTCATATACCAGATAGATGAGATAATTATTTATGATACTCATGTTTCTTAGCTCCATTCAAAGCTAATCGTGTGTTGAAATTTCAATAGAATTTGTGTGCGAGGCAACTTATAAACTTTGTTTTGCTTATTTTACTAGTCTGCATGCCTATTCATCTTTTCAATTTGCTTAATGCTACAGTAATTTTAGTAAAAAAAAATTAAAATGCACTATCAATTTTTTGCTACATTCATTTCAGCCAAAAAAAAAAAAATCAACTTATCTTATTTCCCATTTAATTTTTTTCTACCGTAATTCCAACAAAAACTCAAATAATTTAGCTACGTGCAAACGGACACTTGTGTTTGCTAGTCCTCTGCGTGGCTCAATCTCACTAAAAGGAGGAAGATGTATAACATCAGTTTCCTCGAAATCTCAGGTCTCGAGGGCTCCCAAGTCCAACTTTATCCTCTCTTTTTCCCCCACAAAGTAATTGGTGTCGCACACTTTAATGCCTTTTTGTTTGTTGTGTTGCTGAAACATGTACATGGACAAAGCATAAAGAACTAAACCGAAAGATGTCAACCAGATCGCTTGCATATGCATTTTGATGAATTCAAGCAACGAGAAAAAAAGCATGAGTCTTAACAAGGAGTTCTAGGCTCTAGCTTCAAGCAGCGCCCATAGGACCAATTATCTCATCAGTGTGGGGCAGTGCGTGCTTGCTAAGACTTTGCCATGCATGCATTCTAATCAGACTATGTGCAAAATTGTGCTAGTATATATTTTTTTTTTTTGATAAATTGTGCTAGTATATATAGTCTTTCTTAATCAGTTCTTTATGGCTTATATGCACCATCTAAGTTTTAATTCTGTCTTTTTTTTGGGCTCTGATATTAATTTGGCCATCTTGCGCAATATTTCAATATTCTTTTTTCAACAATTATACAATAAGTAAATCCCAATCCAATTGCCAACTCCATACTCAAAACTCGAATTGTTTTGCACATTACTTTCATCTCATAAACTCATTGGGAACTTTGAGAAAAAAAAAAAAAAAAAAAGAGGTAGGAACAAAAGTTATGCATAACTTGGGTCACAAACCTTCAAGGAAAATGCTAATTGTTTAATCAATTTTACTACTTGACAAATTATATGACAATGGATATAATCGATACTACATTAACAATATATAATAAATAATTTTATCTTAAAATGTGTTTAAAATTTGACATATTAATTTATAACGTATATATAAATTTGGCCATATTATAAATTACTCCCTTTAAACTTGGTCAAATTTCAATTAAGTCCTCTAAATTTTGATCGTTTCAAGTTAGTCATCTAATTTGATTTAGTTTTAATTTAGTTCTCTAAATTTTGACCATGTCAATTTAGCTTTCTAAGTTTGGTTTCATTTCAGTCCTTTAGGTTTGTTTTCATTTCAAAAACTTGTTAAAATGTGATCATTTCCATCAGGTAGTTTGAAAAACCAAACTTAGAACTAAATTGAAATGAAAACAAAATTAGAATACTGAATTGAAACCAAACCAAACATAGAATATTAAATTGAAACGGTCAAAACTTAGAGTATTAGATTGAAATTTGATCAAACTAAATTATACAATAAGTAAATCCCGAATCAGGATCCTCTAGAGTTCTTAGGGTACTCTATCACATAGAGTTTTCTAAATCCTAACCTTTCTTTTTATAATAAATGGTTGAGATTATGCCACATCATCATTCCACTAACAAAATCCCTAAAATATTGATGTTAATGGATAAGTGTTAATATATTAAGTGATAAAAAGTAAAAACCAATATTTTAGGGATTTTGTTAGTGAAATGATAACGTGGCATAATCTGAACCATTTATTATAAAAAGAAAGGTTAAGATTTAGAGAACTCTATGTAGTAGAGTACCCCAGGAACTCTAGAGGATCCTGATCCGTAAATCCCAATCCAATTGGCAACTCCATCCTCAAAACTCGTATTTTTAATTTAGCCTAAATTTATAATATCTCTCATATCATTCAACTTTAAATAGCTGAGGAGAAAACCATAAATATTATGGAAAACGGCCGTGATAAAATGGTAAAGTTCCTATTTGAGTTTCACATATACGGGCTTCAATTAAATTCAAAAGACTAATTCTATGTTTCTACCCCCTAGCTAGTTCTGCCTAGTGGCTAAGATTGCGATATCCAAGGGACCACAAAAAAAGTTGGCAACACCAACGTATTAAAAGCCTTCTTAACGGTTGTTCTTCCAACTGTTTCTTCTTTTACAATTTTGTCCTTGGAAAACTCCAATAATAACGAAATTGCCATCCCCTTGGCTGCTTAGAAAAAGAAACGTCTAGATTTAAGCTATGCGTCCTGGAAACGGAGGGAAATCTAAATTAAAAGACCAATTTGGTCAAACTCAAAGTTCAAACGCCACGAAAAGACAGATTTTAGTTTACCAGCCAACCTTAAAAAAAAATACGACTATTAAGTTTCTTTTTCCTTCTTCTTTTTTTTAACATATTTTACGTGCACTTTGCAATGAAATTTGCCTAAATTGTTAATTATCATATTAATGATACATTCTAAATTTATACATGGTGCACTGACAATATATGTTGGTCCAGAATTCATGTTAAAGTGCATAAGGCATATATGGTAAGTCAAATAGATCTACATCTCTACATAATGATGCATTAGTTTATTGTAGGTAATAGAGACTCTTGCTTCAACAACATATCAAGCAGTTTAAGCTACTAATTCAATATTAATGAAAAGATTAGATAACATTAGGTCAAATTAAAATATATTAAAAAAAATAAAAAAGAGAGAAAGAAAGAAAAGGAAGTGCACAAATATAGTTGAGCTACTATAGTTGTGAATGTGAAGCATTATTCTAGTCAAAATCGACTGCAAACCTGTTCCATCCATAAATCCACCTGTATTATCTACTATAGTAGGAAGAATTAATTTGAAAACGATAAGAAGAAACAATCGTGCAAACTAGCTCTAAATAAAAAATAAAATAAAAATTTGAATCAAGAGGCAATTCCATTAATACTAAATAATTTTGATTAACTTTTATATTTGTTGTCAAAAAATCTTATGATTAAGAATAAACTAGCACGTACAAAATATTGTTGATGATATGAAGGAACTTGTTGACAAGCAAATCTCCTCGAAGGCATCGTCTTGACTTCTCTCAAGACTTGTAGTACCTTCCAAGTGCCTCATTTTAGTGGGTTTTAACTGGTTCAGTCACCTTAATTAGTTTTAAATAAATTAAAATGAAAGAACAATTATACTTCAAAAAGAATGAAAACTTTAGAAGGTTGTATATATTATAATCTGGTTCAAAAATAAAATCAGTAGTTTTTATACTTCAATCATTTAGACTGGGATTTGCCCTACTGACTACTGAGCAAGAAGGAGAGCTGGGGAAATATAATCCAAACATCGAATTTTGGGAAAATATGATCAACATGGACCGTCAAGCACCTGCAAACTTCAAGCAAGCTGTCTAGCTATAATGGGATACACAATTCCAAGTCATTGTTTTATAAATTGGCAGTCACATACTGCTCTCTGTCGAAGTTAAATTTTTAGAGCTTCATGACCAAGCTAATTTAAAATTATTTAGTTTAGCAAAAAAAAGTTAAAATTATTGTAAAAATTAAAACCATAGCAAGTACAATGTTCCTTTCTTATAACAAAAGTCATACTTCTAGAAAGTCATGTTCCTCCATTATTAGGATTAAATATACTATTGATTTTTAATATTTACACAAATTAAACATTTGGTCCATTTATTATTAGAATTAAATATATTATTAATCCTTAATATTTACACAAATTGAATATTTGGTCCATAATGTTGCATTTGTATTTTATTAGTATTTTTGAGGGTATGGTAGGGCTATGAATTTGATTTCGCTAAGCATCTATAATAAAAAGTCTTTTAACGCTATGTTTTGAGAGTTGAAGGACTAGGATTATGAAGGACGTGACCGAGAAATGAAAATAAATTATTTTATAACAACATTAGCACTAAATAGTGGTGCCTGCATGAAAAACTATGCATCCTCTGCTTTCATTATAGGGACACCAATTAAAGCCCTGGCCAAGGGTCGGTTCCAGGCCCTTGCAACACCATCGAAGCCTTTTATGGTTAAAAGATGCATCGCGGAAATTTGATTGTAGACAACACCATGAAGACAACCCTTGTGGGCCTTGGATGATAGTGACTTGTCGAAAGAGACAGGTGAGACTATGAAGGAAATGACACAATACATCAATTTTTATTTTACTTTTTTTTTTTAAGATTTATTATGTATGATTGCATGTACGTCTTAGGGACATTTGAGCTAATTCTTGTACAAATATCCTTGTTGGTTGCGGCCAAGAATTTGATTTGATCTCTTATGTTACTCAATGTTTCATGTTATGGAGGGCCGGAGGCCCTGAAATTTGATTGTTCTGAACTTCATTGTAGTCATTTGATTTGTTGTTACCCCATTTCTTATGTAACCGCCAAAAAAAAAAAAAAAAAAAAAAAAAAACACAATAAGTCAACCCCAACACAAAGTTCTTAAAACACCTAATTAGGCATGTGGAGTAATCCTGTTGACAAACTCTACACATACCAAATAATTAATGCGAATAATCTTTTACTTGACTCCAATATATTAGTTAAGAGGCATAAACTGAAAACTTCAATTATTAGATGAAACGTGTAAAAGTGAAAGTAATTAAGTATACGTTTGGATGAACACTTTATGTAAAAGGTAATTAAGGTATATAGTCCTATTAAAAATAGAGTTTAATTACAAATTAATTTGTAATAATTTTGTTACAAAGATTAAAAATACACATAAATAGTTTTATGAGTTATGAAGTAATGAGCTGTATCAAAATGCACACCAATTCATAGCTAATCCATAGAAACTAATCCATAGAAGGAAAGCTAATCCGTAGAAACTAATCCATAGAAGGAATTATAGGTGAGTGACAGCATCGTAGCAATGGCAAATACGAAATACATACAATGGAGGGGGGCAAAAACGTAAAAAAGCAGAGAAAAGTGTTGGGAGAGTGGTCTTTGAAGGAGAGGCGGGAGGGCCAGGTGTTTAGTATATATAATTAAACTCTTATGGACGCCATTTCACTACCCAAACAACCGCTGGCCCTAAAATCCTACATTTCTCTCTCTTTGAGTCTCGCTTTTTTGGAAAAGTAAAACCAAAAGCTCAAAAATCGGGGAAGAAAGAAAGAAAGAATATATCATTTTTATTCTAAAAAAGAAAGAAAGAAGGACTTGGAGGAGCTACAAGATCGCAAACCCTAGAAGCGTCTAGGAATAACAAAGCGTTTGCGGATCCGAAATGACACAATAGCCCTCGTGTCTTTCCTCATTGTTTCTAGCTTCAGCCTTCCACTGATTCCAAAATTCTCATTTTTGTTTTTTGTTCCTCGATAGTGAAGGTACGGACAGGGGAGATTGATTGTTTTTTTCTTTTTTTTTTTCTTCTTTCGTATTTCTCTCGTTTTCATCGTCTGATCTGGGCGTGGCATTTGTGAATACTCTGTTTGGTTGCCGAGAAAGTGGAGGTAATGGAAGGGAAATGGAGTTTGAAATTTGATTTTATCTGTAAATGTTGATTTTTTGCTGGCATTTGAATAATGAGAGAGATCTGGATTTGAAAATTTGAAATTTGACTTCCTGTTTTCTGTCATTTTCTCGGTAACCAAACGCGGAATAGAGGCTTTGTCTTTTTTTATCGTTATTTTTCATTAGCTGCCTTGATTGTTTACGAAATGAAATGCTTTTGCTTTCGCTCTTGGTATTTTATGGTTTTTCAGCTCAGATCTACTGGTTTTTTTGCTTTGTATTTCAAATTGTCTTTTATTCCTTTAAAAGAATTTGCCTTTTTTGTTTATTTGTTTGTTTTTTTCATGCGGCTTTAATTTGTAATCAGAATATTTTCAGAATATTTCGTTTTTGGAAATCCTTTTTTTTAATAAATTTTCTTTTTTCTAGAGTATGCTTTTAGGAAAGTTTTAGAGAAGGAATAAAAAATGTGGCAAATTTCAAAATTTGAGTTCCAGTTTCGTCTTGGATTCAAAAAGCTCTTTTTTATTTATATTTTTTTATAAGGATATTAGGATTTTGAATTTTTAGAAATTTAAATAGCAAAAGTTTCGGGAACCTATTTTGTATAAGCAGGATTTGGATTCTCTATGTTTGTGTGTCTGAACTTGCTTGTGATATTTCGAATAATTTCGCTTTCTGAACCGTACAGAATTTGGGGTATATATATATATATTTTTTTGGTAGTGTAATTTGTTGGAAGGAGTTGAAGATTTCTGTTTTGCTGTAATTATATGGTTTTTTACAATGCTTCATTATTAAGCGTATTTGTTCTTTCTAAAGCTTCCACAATTTGATTCCACTTCTTGTAAAATTTCACTGACAAAGGGTTTTTATTTATTTATTTATTTTTGCCAGGAACAGAGCTCGGATTGTTAACTAGCTTTAATTGACTAGTGGGTTGGAAACATTCATCATGGTTGCCACTGCTACTACTTGTGCATTCATTCCAGTCCCTTCTCCGTCTCCAGACCCTGGCACCAAGCCCACAAAGCTTGCGAATTTGGGAGGAATGAAGTCGAAATCGGCTTCTTCTGGTGGCTTGCAGGTCAAGGCGAATGCCCAAGCTCCTCCCAAAATAAATGGTAACTCAGTTGGTTTGATGGCACCTGTGGAAAGTGTGAAGCATGAGGTTGAAACGTCTTCACCACCTCCACGAACTTTCATTAACACGTTACCTGATTGGAGTATGCTGCTTGCTGCTATCACCACAATCTTCTTGGCTGCTGAGAAGCAGTGGATGATGCTTGATTGGAAACCAAGGCGGCCCGATATGCTTATTGATCCTTTTGGCCTAGGGAGAATTGTTCAGGATGGTTTTGTTTTCCGCCAGAACTTTTCTATTAGATCATATGAAATAGGTGCTGATCGTACAGCGTCTATAGAGACGTTGATGAATCATTTACAGGTATTAATATTGAGTAATTTAATTTGTGATATAGTTTTTGTAGTGATGAAGATGAGATGACTTGTATTGTAAAGCAAAATTCAGATCATGTAATGTTTTTTCTGCAACAGCATATGTTACTTAGGTTTCTTATTCACGAACTGGTTTTTTGTTCCTTTTGTTTTTGGCTGCAGGAAACTGCCCTTAATCATGTTAAGGGTGCTGGACTTCTTGGTGATGGCTTTGGTTCAACACCAGAGATGTGCAAAAAGAACTTGATATGGGTGGTTGCACGGATGCAGGTTGTGGTCGATCGCTATCCTACTTGGTAAGTCACTAGTTCATGCATAGAGGTTGCCGTTTTTAATGGTAGTCGTGCATGAGATGATGGTTTTATCATTCATTTATGTATTGGATCTTGTGTTTTGCCGTATTTCATATATGGATTTGAGGATTTTATCCTACCTTGCTATTAACTGTTATATGATGTTCATGGGGCTGCCATTCTATCAAAGAGTTGGCTCTGTGCTTGGCTCTGTTTAATTAATTTTGTACTTTAGTTTCTTTAAAATTTTGTGGGGTGATGCATAAACAGGGTTTTTAATCTATTTCTAAAAGGCTTGTGTCCTTTTTGTGGATTCTGCTGGGTTCTTGGGGCCATTGTTGTCGTGTGCAGTCTGGGTTTTTTATTCTAAGTATTTGTCTAAAGTTTGTGCTTAAATATAATACAAATAATGGAAAACTACAAAATAACAAAAGGTTAAGGTACAACTATAAAAAAATAGCATTGAGGACTAAAAAGATCTGTGGCATTATGATTGTGAGTATGGTGTAGTGGCAGATGAAAGCATACTTGTGGCCTAAGTATTTTTTATTAAACTGCTATATAAGAATTT
Organism: Fagus sylvatica; assembly: GCA_907173295.1. Lineage (NCBI taxonomy): Eukaryota > Viridiplantae > Streptophyta > Magnoliopsida > Fagales > Fagaceae > Fagus > Fagus sylvatica. Next base: position 38,854,954 of record OU015766.1, on the reverse strand, counting down.
GGCATGTCTTATGGTTATATAAACATGACTAGTAGAAATAATAGGTTTTAGTCTATGTGTTAGCCATCTAGAACTCAAGACGGTCAAATAATGGTTAAAATATTTATAAAAAATATAATGGTTAAAATATTTATAAAAAATATAATGGTTAAAATATTTATAAAAAATATAATGGTTAATATATATATATATATTTTTTGTTTCCTAACAAACTAATGGGGAAAGAATGAGAGAGGTGGAAATTTTGGAGGGATGCGTAAGTAGGTATACATGTAGTGGACTCGTACAATTGAAATATTAAATTTACTGTTCTACCCTACTTACTAAGACCTCTTGGACTGTCTTAAATGTGACATATGTAGGTTTTTATGTAAGATTGTTATAGGGCTTCAGCTTAAGGTAAAAGTAAAACTAAAGTCCAAAAAAGAGGGTGTTTTTTTTTTTTTTTTTTTGTAGTAATGATATTTAGATATGAATTCTGCTAAAGCTAAAACCCAATGTTTAATAAATAGGGTTTTATTTTTGGAGTGATGATATTTAGATATGAATTTGGCTGGTTGTTACACATGTAGAGTTGATTTATTTTGGGGGGATTTCATAGGCTAGGAATGCTATATACTCGTCCTTATTTCTCCCCTGTAGATTCTTTTGCCATGTGTTCTGTTCCTAAATGATGTATTTTTAAGAAGTTGAGTTATGATTTGCTGAGTTAATGTAATTTTTAGCTAAGAACTTTATGGAGCTTTGCCGTTGCTGGGAAGTAACATAATTTATAGGTTAAAAATTGATCTGTGGTACCATGAAATTGATTATTAGAGTTTGATGGACTTAAGTTATTTTTTTTCTTACAGGGGTGATGTTGTTGAAGTAGACACTTCGGTCAGTCCATCTGGAAAGAATGGTATGCGCCGTGATTGGCTTATACGCGATTACAAAACCGGGGAAATACTAACAAGAGCCTCGAGGTAGGATATTACTTTCGAAAAAATTTAATCTTTTTCTTCTCCTTTTAACTTTTTCTCTCTGCTCTTGGCTGATAAATTGTAGCCTTATGTAACTTTTGAATATGCTGCATGGTGGTGGTTGTAGGGGGCATATAATTGAAACATGTAATCTGATTTGTTTTACTTTATATATTTTGTACATTGGGGAGTGACAATCAAAGCAATGAAACATATAATCATTATCTATTTATTATTCATTTTCTGAAATGATATTTGGACCATTGGATATTCCAACATGTCAACATGCAATGCGTTGTGATTGCATACTCTAAATGGCATTCTCAGAAGTGACTGATTGGGTTTTCCATGAATGTGTTTTTTGTTTTTGATGATTTTAGTGTTTGGGTGATGATGAATAAAAAAACAAGGAGGTTGTCTAAGATTCCCCCAGAAGTTCGAGGGGAAATAGAGCCGTACTTTATAGATTCTACTCCTGTTGTGGAAGAGGATAGCAGAAAACTACAAAAACTAGACGACAATACTGCGGACTATGTCCGCACTGGTCTCTGTGTAAGTTTTTCTTTCAATATAATTAGTCAATTGCCATTCCATTTCCTTTATTTTAAAATTTTGTTTGGCTTGCTGCTCACATATTGCTTTCTGATTATCATTTTTTCCCTTTGTAATTTGCAGCCTAGATGGAGTGATTTAGATGTCAACCAGCATGTTAACAATGTGAAGTACATTGGCTGGATCCTCGAGGTAGTTGTCCAAGCAAAATTAAATTTTTAGATCATCCTTTTGCACTTCCCCCTCTCCCTCCCACTCTCTCTAACCATGTCCTTTCTTAGATGCATGTTTACTAGATTTGATATGCATGCTAATCATGCGTGTCCAGTATGAAATGGTTGACTAGATCAAAATTTAGAACGGAATGAATAGTGGTACTGGTTCCGACCAGAGCTGACCTTTTCTTGGGTTTAATTTATTCAAAAAAGTCTACAAGGCAGCAGTGACTGTGAAAACCATTTTTGAGTGGTACTGCTTGGTTTGCTGTTTTTTTAGAAACGTTGAATTTGTATGCTTAGGAAAAAAATATTTAATTGAAAGTTTTTTTTTTAGGTAAATCACATCCCAAAGCTCCAAAAAGCTTCAATGTTATTGCCAACTCTTTTAGAGTATGTCACTTATCAAAAAAAAAAAAAAAAAAAAAATCTTTTAGAGTATGTTTGCCATACTTGTACGTTTTGTATTTTCCTTAATAATAAGTTCCTGCCCTAATGACCTTAATTAATTGCCAGGCTGGATAAGTTCCTTTGAGGCCATTTTTTAGTGCAGTTATCATTTTGGTTGTCCAGCAAGGTTTTAATGACTTCAGTGCAGCATCTCATGTGTACATCTGTCCTTGCAAAAGCATCCATTCTGGCATTTGGTCATTGCTACATAATAATGGTTGCCTTTTTGCTGTCATCTTTATGCTCTTTTATTGATTTATTGCTGGCAGAGATATTCCTATTCCATCCCACCTGGTCAAGAATTCTCAGACTACAATTTGTGCTGAGCTTCCATGAACTTCATCTCTTTTCAGGTGTTTGCAGTGATGCCTCAGCATTGCATTGCAAACTATATAAATATAGGGCTTTGTTAATGGGTGCCCTTAGGACAATGGTTAAGGAAGCATTTATTGCTTCCACTTTATAGGGAGTAGTGAAATTTTAATATTAAAATAATACAAAAACCGTTTTTAAGGGTATTTTAGTATTTTCATTTATTACTTTAATATTAAAAATTCGCTATTTCCAGTAAAGTGTAAGCATTTAATGTTTTTTAACCATTGGCCTAAGGGCACCCTTTAACAAAATCCATAAACATGGGTCTCATAACATCTCCTGATTTAGGGTGCCACGTTCTTATGTTTAATACATAAATGTTGAGATGTGAGAAATCACAGTGCAGTAATGGAAGTATTAGGTTTTATGCATTACATGGTTCGACCCGCCATTATTGAGCTTCACATGCCACTGAGTCTTGAATATTGATTGATTAGTAGATCACATGTTACTTTTATTCTGTTGATTAGACTTTTGAATAACGGAACGTCTACTTGTTATCTTCGTTCTGTTTGACTCTGAAAATCTGAAATTTTAGTCAGTTTCTAATTTCTGTTGAAGTTTACTTGTGAATATAATTAGAAGTTGACTCTGGCTGTTGCAGAGTGCTCCATTGCCGATCTTGGAGAGTCATGAGCTTGCTGCTATGACTTTGGAGTATAGGAGAGAGTGTGGGAAGGACAGCGTGCTGCAGTCTTTGACTGCCGTCTCTAGCGATGGTGTTGGCAATTTGGTAAATATGGCCGACATCGAGTGCCAGCACTTGCTTCGACTTGAGGATGGGGCAGAGATTGTGAGGGGAAGGACTGTGTGGAGGCCCAAATATCCCAACAACTTTGGGACTTTTGGTCAGATTCCAGCAGAAAGCGCTTAATGTTATGAGTGCTTTTGTAGCTGGAATATTAAGTGCTTTTGTAGCTGGAATGGCGATAGTCTCGGCGATAGTCTCCCTTCTGTGTGCCCATCGCTTCTGTAGAGTCCTGCATGTGTTTCTTGGATTTATATATGTTTCTTCTTTATATATATATTCCTTCTCTTTTGTCTTCCTTTTAAAAGAAAAAGTAGTCCCATTGTAATTAGCTCTTGCTGTATTCTCTCTCTCAAAGCCTCGCTAAACGACGAATGTCTACATTCTGGCAGTTAACCTTGGCTGTTTGGGATATTAGGGCTCTTTGTCTTTATTTAATAGCATGACATGTATATTTTTTTTGTATTTTTTTTTAATATTCTTTGTTATTTAGAAATGGCAAGATATTTATTTATTGCTACAATAATCATTGGTCGACTTCGGTTAAAATCATGGCTTGTTTGAATGCGACAGCTTGCTTTGTCTCCTTAATATTACATTCCTATTTAGTAAAAAAAGACAGCTTGTTTTTTCATTTTGTATTATAATGAGTCTCTCCTTGTTAAAAGCAGACTTCGACATATAGCTGTGAAAGAAATTAGGCAAAAGAAAAAGATTAAATGAGTTGGGTTTGGGTTAGGATTTCTTACGTTGAAAATTCTAGTGACGTTTTCATCATAAAATCGAGGGATTGGGTTATAAGTTGGTTGGTCGGGTTGTTCAACTCTCCAATTGGTGAAGGCGGTTTCTAACAATGGAAAGTAATGGTTGGTAGGGATTTTTAGAAAATCTAACAAATTGGAACGAAATTTGCACCGATTGCCTCTCTACCACTCGATACCTTGGCCCCATTGATTTGGTGTCCATTTACATCGGTCGCCAGAAACACCACTTGACGACCTATTAAGAAAAACCCCGAGATTGTTTCTAACAACCTGCGTTAAATGCGGTGCCTGTGCTTCTTGTTGACTATTCACATTAACCTATCTGTCAAGAAAAAACTCCACGTGCAAATTAATGATTGAATCCTTGATTGAAGTTTGAACACACACAAAGACCAGCTGTCTATACCTCTTAACCAAATTATGTGCTGATTTAATGAGTTCCAAGCTAAAGAGGTAACAAGTGGGCCGGCTGAAAGGCATGTATAATGAGCTATTGGCAGTTGGCGTAAATACCATATGTTTCACAATTTCTGATATGGCATATATATATATATATATATATATATATATATATTTTTTCACAACACAAGATATTGATGCTTAATAAGAGTGACAATTGGTAATAGTAGATTACGTAGAAGTGATATAATTCCTGATGAATTAGATGATCGCGGTAACTCAAGACGTGACTGTGTAACTGTAAGATAGAAGGGCAAAAGTCTAGCTCAAGGAGTACCAGCGTGGTGTCGTCCAAGAACTCTCTGATGCTAAACTTAGGTTACTTTTTATGGGTAATGTGATAGAGTTTTGGGGGCTAAGAAGTGTGTATCTCAGTTCAATAGAGTCATTGATTATTTATAGGAGAGACTTACCCCCTAATCCTTCGCTGGAAATGTATTGATAAGCGTTCATGGGATTGAATGTGGGGGTTGTCTCTAAAAGTTCTGGGAACGTGGCTCGTCCTCTAAGATCTCAAGGACATGGGTCATCCCTCGACATTTCTAGGACGTGGCCTTGACTCCTTTCAAGATCAGTCACATGATGTTTGGGTGTTGAATAAGACGAACCTCCGAATTGGCCGTTATGCTAGTGTCGTCAGCCTGTGGCTCGAGGAAGCTTCACGTGCTAAGAAGATGCTCAAGTCACAGATCGTGGAAATCTCCAAGTGCAGTAAGATTGTCTCGTCATAATTCTGACTGAGGTCGTCATGCTCAAATATTGAGTCATCAATTCCAATTACAATAAATCATGTCAATAATTGTGAAACAAAATTGTTTAGCTAACATTGCTCATTTAAAATTTAAATAATAAGTAAATAAAATGTAATTATAGAATATTCATGGAATACATACATTAATATCATACTCCTTCTCTCACATGAATGATGAGTTTTGCTAATTAAAATCATAGTGTGACCTACCATTCATATGAGAGTAGAGAGTACGACATTAATGTACTATAAGAGTATTTTATAATTTTCCGTAAGAGTAATGCAACAAACACAACAATTTTACAACAATATTGAGTTGGCAGATCTTTATTAGTTCTCATTTAAACTTACCACTTATATTACTTTACTATCTATCATTTACGGTTTGACACATCATCATTGTTGTGAGAAAGTATTGTGTTTATAGTTTTATTGTTGCAGTAAACAATATCTATCTCAAAAGCAAAGAGCGAGAGAGTTAGAAGAAGGGAAAAGAACCATCCTAAATCTCTAGCCCATAGGCCGACAACCATGCAAATGGAGTAAAATAGAAGCCCAAGGCCTTTACAGATTTGTGGGGCAACCAATATATATGCTAGTTAGGGCCATAAAACTGGACCAGTTAATTACACCTATAAAAAGTTAAAAACAATGCCACTCTATCCCTAAAAACCCCGACCCCCCCAAAAAAAAAAGGTTGTGGTACTTGTTAGCTATTGACCTATTGTAGAAATGAAAGTTAGGTTTTAGACCAAAAACTAAAAATCAAACCCTCTAAATATTTATGGGCTACAAAACATAGGATTTGGTTAGATGGAAATTTTATTTTTTGGATTTTTCTGGACAACTTTCAATTTTAGAGGGTTAGGTAATTTTTTTTTTACTCAATCACTATATATGCTGGCACTCATACTATTAGAAAGATGTTAGCACTTATGTTAGAATAGATCAAAATATGATATTTGCAGCATACTATGCATGTATTTTCATCAAGGCATGCATGACGCGTCCGAAAATTGAAGAAGACTATTACGACAATCGATGCGTCTATATTAAGAAATAGAGAGTGGATGATGCATTGCACTTATAATCGTACATTAAATTAAACTAAACATGAAGAATAGTGATTGGGAAATTTATTAATCTTGAGCCAATTTTCTAATGCTTTCTCTTTTTGAACTCATGCATGCACATGAAGAAAGTCCACTATACCAGCATGAGGCGCCACATGATTAGGCACCAATCCTAACTGTATATAGTAGAGTACAAAAAACCTATTCACTTTTGCACATGATAGATGAACTAAACAACGAATTTTAAGAATGAAAGACTAGAATAATTTGCCAATCATAATAATACTTTTTATAACTTAAATGAAAAAAAACCAACGAGAGGTTAGATTCATTATTGCCAATTAGGTTAACTAGTTTAATTATTTTATCTAACTATGAAAGAAATAACCATGGAATGAAATTTGGCTGAGATGGCAAGAGAGTTGCTAAAGCCGCGTGCGGCTACCAGTTTTGCAGTGAGACGTATTCAACAGTAACCGCAGTATCTTGATTCTTGACCCCTACATTTTAATTTTTTTTTTTCAGAAACGATGAATGGAAAACGACACGTCGCCGACATGCCAACATTGTCACATGCTTGTGGTCTTGTCAAGGAGATGCAGCTCTTCCCTTGACTTGGGTCCCAACTAGCTTATATATCAACTTTAGGTCAACCAACTGCAAGCAAAGCAAGCTGAGTATATATCAATTTTATATTCAATCTTTTTAGGTTTGTTTTAAACATTTTTAGTGACCGTTGTGTTTTTTGATAATGAGATATTTTGATTTTGTTTTTGATAAGAAAAAAAAAGCACGTTATGCAAAACAGTTTGCTTTCAAAAAACATGTTTTGGGAATGGAGTTTAAAGTTTCATTTCCAATACTTACTTTTGACAAAAAATATGTTAGGGAATGAGTTCCCAAACATGCCCTTAGTATACATTTAGTAAAACTTATTTTTTAACCTTTTAAAAATGCAGTATTTGAAGTAGTTGTACTTAAAAACCGTGTGTTTTGGATTGCATATAGATTTAGTTTTTTTGTTGACTTTTATTTTAGTTAAAATATAATATTTAGAAAAAAATTGAGGTTTTAAAAAAATTATATAATCAAATAAGTTAAAGAAATAAAAAAGAAAGTTATTGTCAAACAAACACTATATAAAAATTGTACTTTTAAAAAGTGTCGTTTCAAACCATTGAAACAATCGAACAATCATATTATTGATTTCCTTAATTTATTTCTTTTTAGGTATTTTACAGGTTGGCAATGGGATTGTTGAACAAAGACAGCCGGCCGACCCTTAATTAATAATTTTATAGATGAAATTGATCTCACATTATTCTTACGGCAAATTAATAGGCACATGCAAATTCATTTTAGGTCAAAATACCTTTGAATGTAGGGGGGCTTTTGAGTTGAAAAGTAAAGGATCCAAAGAAGAATTTGACCTTTCAAACCCCAAAATACCACTTCTGTTTCGCTCACGTACGTTTTAAAATGAAAGTAGGGGTCCTCCAAATCTACTCAGAGATTTACAATTCAAAATCTGTTTCTAATTTTGTCTAATTTTTGCTGAGTTCTGTATTCTTTTGCTTGTATCTATGATTTATAATGTTATTGTTTTCTTACTAAAATTTTCATTTTCTATGTTAATAATTAGGAGTGAGAGGGGGATCTATCTATATTAAATAATTAAGTGAAAACTCAATAAAGGATTAAAGTAATCCACCCTACTTTTGTTTTAACTGTATCAAAAATAGTTAAATGTGGTTTCTAGAACAATGAATCTGTCTTAATAGTTAAATGCGGTTGTTTATATATGGAGGAGTTATAATCTAAAAATATCTATAACGAATGCAACTGATATAATGAACGGCTAGTTTGAAGTGAAACTAAAGAAGTATAATTATTCGCTAACAAAATATTTCACAAAAAGAAAAGAAAAGTGAAGTTCATTGTAACAACATTCTAATTATTGGATTAAACTAAGTTTAAATATAATAATGTTTTCATAAACACTCAATTCGTGTGTATATAATATTTGCATTAAGTGTGGTTAATATAAAGTGTATGATAATTGATACATTAGAAAAAATAAAATGTGTACATTAGAATGAATCACAACCAACAAATAAACAAAATTCTATTTCTATTTTATTTATCTATTTGATGGGTCTAATTAAGTGTAAGAAGCAATAGTTGAAAGTAAAGAAAACTAGAATGCAAATGTAAATATAAAGAAGACAAGAAAGTTGAGAGTGAAAATAATTATGTGATTTGGCTATATGAGCCTAAGTCTACAAGTAAAATACTTAAAATCCTACATTGTGATAATTTATGTATTTTTTTATAACAGAATGATATATCATTTATATAGGTTACATAGTTATGAATATTTATTAAATCACATATGAATTAAGGAAACACATGTACTTGATTTATGATCATTAAATCATACATGAATCCATTGATTCATAGAATTATTATATGAATAATGGATTCATAGAATTATTATATGAATTCATTGATTCATTGTATTATCTTCAATAGAAAGTTGAAACCATCCATCAAAATCCAGCCATGTGATATGATGAGCTATAGACTACATTCTTGATTTGATCTCTACTAAATTACCTAATACATAATTCTAATGTGTAGAGTTGTATATTTAGAATTTATTTCCTAAAGTTAGGTCTAAAGTATCATGACTATGTAAGATTCCTCGTCACATAAAAATAAAAAAATAAATAAAACGAAACAAAACTATGAATAGTTGATACCCAAATTTAGTGGGTGGTAGAGTTGAAAGTGAATTGATTGAATGAACCGACAAGGGGTCCAAACTTCAAAGCTTGCTTTCATCATATTCATAGGACAGCATGTATCTACAATTCTACATGGATTCATCCCCCAATCCACACACCGACGTGGCCTCGTCTCATAGGTTTCCCAACCCCTACATATATTCAGGAATCCCAACCAAACCAACACCCACACGTTCACGCATTCACAAACAACAAGTACTACATTACTATACTCTATATATTGCTATGTCACCACCGGACACAGTCTCGGATTCACCGGAGTCTGACGTCACCAGCATGATCTTCAAAGACACCGAACTCACCTTAGGATTACCTGGTGATCATGATCAGCCTCGTTCAACTATCACCGGAGGAAAGTCCTGCACCAAACGTGGATTCATCGAGACCGTCGATCTTAACCTCGGAGCCTCTATCAGCGTGTCACGTGGCAAAACTCATGCTGACGTGGTTGACAAGTCGCAAGCTGTTGTCTCCGGTGCCTGTAAACCCCCAGCTGCCAAGTAAGACTAGCTAGGATGATCATCCATTTATTCTTTTTCCCTGAAATTTTAATTCTTATAAATTCAATGAAAAATAGTGAAAATAAAATGGTTAATTGTTTACATGTAACATAATATTTTCTTAATATAATTAATCTACAAAAAATAGTTAGAATTATTTTCTATTGATTTAGGTTTGGGTTTTTGAAAGACTATTAATTTTATAAAGTAATTAATTGATTTAAGAAAAAATAGATGAATGGTTTATAGGCGTGAGCTTCAAGAGCCTCTTTACTTACCAAATTTTTCAACTTATTCAATTATTTGATTTATATATAATTTTTTAAATTTTTAGTTTTTCTATACTTCAGTTTAATTTTCATGTGTCCAATCATAGATCCAATTGCTGTATATTTTATGTGCAAAAATTCATTATAGAATTGCTGATTTTTATTGATGTTATCAACTTTGCATACAAATATGATTTTAGATGGTTTATTTTATGTACTAGAGTCTTCATGCATGTCATGTGATTCAATTTAAAGACTCTAAACTCTAGCAGATGCCTTTAATTAAAGAGCGTATAAGGTGAATTTATCTTACAAAGAGCTCATTAATTATGATAAGCACTGCATTATTTTTGCGTTATTTTAATATGGTATTAATTAAGTAAATGCTAGATTCTTGATATGCATGTTATTCAATGTGAAAAATATGTAACATACACAATTATTTTTTGTATGTATGTGTGTTTTGTGGTATAGGAGTCAAGTGGTTGGGTGGCCACCAGTGAGATCGTTTAGAAAGAAGGCATTGGAGAGGTGCAAGTACGTGAAGGTGGCTGTAGATGGAGCACCATATCTGCGTAAAGTGGACCTGGAGACATACAATAGCTATCAGGAGCTATTGAGGGCCTTAGAGCAAATGTTCACTTGCTTCAAAATTCGTGGTGAGTACAACATTTGTGTTACTTATGTATATATGAGCTAGTTTTATTATCAATTATATATTCTTAAATTCTTATTGATTTGATTTGATTATTTATATATATGGTGTAGGTAATTATCTGGGTGAGAGCAAGGTTATAGATCCGATGAAGGAAATGGAATATGTGCCAACCTATGAAGATAAGGATGGTGACTGGATGTTAGTTGGAGACGTTCCTTGGAAGTAAGTCACTGAAAATGATTAACCTTTAATCACTAGTGATTGGTGGGGTAGGGATGTCTAACAGCCTGAGAAGATATTGGTTTACATGACATTGACACACAAAATAATACTATCTATGGGATATAGTTTTTGTCACAGAAACTATTTATGGGTTTAGAGTAATACCTCACTTCATAATTACTATGTTTATTTCAGTTGAAAATGAGATTTTTGACAACTGTAAAATCATATACTTATGGGCCCTACATGTTGTGAGATATTGGTTACAAACAATTGATACCTAATAACACAAAATACCACCTTTTGGGATATAGTTTTTGTCAAAGAAACTATGGGTTTTAGAGTAATACCACACTTCATAATTCCGGCTGTTTTTTTTTTTTTTTTTGGAGTGGGAGGTTAGGAGCTTTCGTTTATGTGTCATTTTCAAGAACATTGTCAGTTTGAGAAATTCGGGCTGCATACCAAATCTTGACTTGTGTTGTGTTATCTATATTTGGTCTCTGCAGGTAGCATCTTCTTTAAAAAATCTATTTCTATTGCCAGCATTTCACTGAATTTCTAAGATAAATTTTTTATTTAAATACTTCTACTTCTCTTAAGTGGCTTCAAATTTGTAATTGTTGGTTATTAATATATATTGAAAGAATCTGGTCTTCTTTAATTTGATTCATTTGATTTATTTCCCTTTTTGAATGGCAGAATGTTCATAGAATCATGTAAGCGTGTTCGCTTGATGAAAAGCTCAGAGGCTGTTGGGTTAGGTAATAATACATATTTTAAGTACTTAAAAGATTTGAGTTCATCTTATTTTCTCCATATTTAATTCACACGGGCCATTTATTAAACTTTTTTTTTTTTTTTTTTTGGAATTGATGATTATGCTTATGCAGCTCCTAGAACTCCTCCAAGATGCACAAGTACGACTTGAAAACCAAGAAATTAGAGTCTCCTTGAATGATAGAAGCTTGTATAGAGACCAGTCCCGATGGAGAGTACATGAATAAGAGTGATTACTGCTTCTATTAATTTCCCTTTCTAATCTAATTTGATTTGGTGATTCCTTTCTTGTAACATATTATTGTTAGTCTTGCAAACTTGTTCTGCCATTACCTTACATTTTGAGAGTGATTGTAAGTGTGCCTTTTCAAATATTAGTAGACTGTTAATTATTGTTAGAATAATGACTAAGTGGTTAAATTTCTAATTTTTAATTAATTTAAACTTTTGAAACAAAAGATAATTTATCATGATATTAGAATAGGTGACTACTTATAAATTCAAATTTTATCTATACTTAATTTTATTATTAATTTGATAATTACAATAATGAGAGACATGAGATATATACGAACACTGATTCTATTCCTAAAGGAAAACCAATAATGTCATTGAATTACAAAACTTTTGGCTTATCTTCACTTGGACTTTATCGGTTTTTACTAGTCTTAATGCTTAAAGAAAACAACATTACTACATGAGTACGTTAAATTGCTGCACAATGGAGGAATTATTTCAAATAGCAAAATCGCAGTACATTTCTCCTCCATTACTTATCCATCATGTGAAGAAAATTTGCTAAGACCTAAATTGGTGCTAAATGGATTTCCACTCCCTCCTTATTGTTAAAGAATCCTACATAGGTTAGATAGGAAAGTTGTGTAAGTAGTCCTATATATAAATAGGACACCTCATAATACATTGTAATTATCCAAAATATCATACAAGAGAGAATATAATAAAGATGTAGCCCATTGGCTACATCCTGTGGACGTAGGCTCACATTGCCGAACCACTTGAAAACCCTAGCCTCCATTCTCTTCCTCTTTCTCAATCACTCTTATATTTTCCATTTTCATTAGATTTAGGTTTTCTATATGGTATCAGAGCCTTAGAGCTCTAATGAGCAACTCGATCCTTCTGCTTTCGCATTTAAAAATAAAAAATAAAAAATCTCATCTACAGCAACTCACCACAAATCTCATTTTTCTGGAAATCTGATTCCACAGATCAGTAGCCCATCCCGAGATCGGTCAAACGACATAAGCCGAAGTCCATTCCGAGCATCAACGCGCCTACACACGTCGGAAAAAGTTTCAGATCTTCGCTCACACGCCACCAGCACCGCCAGAACCACCATGTCTCAAATCTTCCGTCTCCAGTCACCGAATCAAGAATCAAGCACTTCAGATAGATAGATCGACCACCGATCTATCGAAATCCGGAAAAATCAGCGAGATCCAACGGTGGACATGCCTCCACGCGCCACCCAGATTTCTGGTAGCAAGATCCACGAATGGCATGCTCCGGCTTCCATTCTGTCCATGCTGATGTCAGCCTTAGGTCGTTACAGCTTACTACTGACGTTAGCAAACCTGGAAAAAAAATAAAAATAAAAAATAATGGCAGAGACCAAGGAGAAAAAAAAAAATCATTTTATTTTCCTTTGTATGCCTTTTATTTTATTTGCAATATTCAAAAAAAAAAAAAAATCAAATTTTGAATTTCAAAATTCGAAAATTCAAAAAAAAAAAAAAAAAAAAAAAAAAAAAAAAAAAAAAAAGAAGAAGAGAAAACTGGCATTGACTAATAAAAAAAAAAAATCGAATTTTGAATTTCAAAATTCAAAAAAAAAATGTGGGATATACTTTTTTTATTCTATTTTCGTGAGCCTCAATCGAGCTAAGCCATCGAGTCATTGAGCTAAGATCCCGAGCCAAGACTATTTCAAGATCCGAGCCTCTGAGCCATTAAGCCGCGATTCGAGCTATTGAGCCATGATCCGACTAAGCCAAGCCAAGATCTACTTCAAGCCAAAATCCAAGCCACCGAGCCTCTGAGCCGAGATCCGAGCCATCGAGCCAAGATTCGAGCCAAGCCGACTTGAGGCAAAATATTTGAGCTATTCTTTTGTAAACAAACTCAAAAGTTTCATTACAATTACACCTTGAGTTTGAGGGGGAATGTTAAGGAATCCCACATAGGTTAAATAAGAAAGTTGTGTAAATAGTCCTATGTATAAATAGGACACCTCACAATACATTGTAATCATCTAAAATATCATACAAAAGAGAATATAATAAAGATGTAGCCCATTGGCTACATCCTGTGGATGTAGGCTCACATAGCCGAACCACTTGAAAACCCTACCCTCCATTCTCTTCCTCTTTCTCAATCACTCTTATATTTTCCATTCTCATTAGATTTAGGTTTTCTACACTTATTACTAAATTAAAAAAGGGTTTGTTAACTAACTTGAATCCAACTAGCTTAACAGATTATATAATTCTATCATCAAATAATAAAGATTGTTCTTTTTTGTGAAATGAATAGGCAAAAATGATTAACCTGCGTCAAAGCTCAAGGAAATGTTGCTAAGGCTTGATGCTATGGAGATCCATAAGATAAATGGTGTATCCCATACAGTCCAAACAAGTGTGTGAATCTTGCTAGCACCATTATTGTGCAATTGTGTCAAGGCAGAGTATCACTCTCAGAGATTTCAAGCTTCAATGGGTTGCTGAAGAAAATTTAAATCTGTCAGAAGAGAGTTAAGAAGATGAGAGGTTGAAGATGACAAAACAAAAGGCTGAGAGCTAGACTATTAATGCACCAACAATTAATAATTAATCCCAAATGTTTTTAGTAACAACAACCAGACAAGCTGAACTGATTAATACATGTTTCACTTCACGACTAGTCGTATTACATTTGGTGTTTATGACTCAATGTAAATCGACTTGCAGGATTAGGCATGAATCTGGGACGATTTGTAGCTTAGCACACCTTGAGTTGAATGTTGAAACTGAATAACAAATCCAAAATTAACTTAACCATTAGCCGTTAGTATCTTAACTAATTTGCTTATCATTGGCTATCTCCAGCTTTCCTTCAACTGGTTTGTCTATTTTGATTTACTATGCTTTGAATGAAAAATAAAATAAAAAATAAAATAAAATCTTGCTAAATAAACTAGACATAAGAATCATTACTTACTTTAATAATTATACCATATGGTTATGTTTAAATATATGTTTATGTTAATAGTTTGGTCTAAATTTAACAGAGATTATTGAATAATCAAGTGTAAATTGCTATATTTAGAGTTTAAACTTATGTATATTAGTTTTTATTCATTTAATATAAGTCAAAATTCATATATTAGTTTTTTTTTGTCAATGTTGTAGTCAGTTGTGTTATTTTTTGTGTGTGTGTTAGAAGATAGGATTGTATTTCATAAACTGATCATATTACAGAGCTTAACGTGCAATAAGAAAGTTTGTAGAAGGTTAAACTGATCATATTGCAGAGCTTAACGTGCAATAAGAAAGTTTGTAAAAGGCTTTTCTTCAGAATGATTGAAAATCCAATGAGCATAATTATTTCAGAACCCAACGTGCATAATGAAATAGATGCAATTAATCCCTTAGAATGTATTGTTTCTTTTTCTTGAAGACAAATGCGGTATAATAGTTAATACAAAACATGTTTACTGAGCTCAATGTACAATTTCAAAGTGCAAAACCCAGACCGACAGATTAGGCCTAAGGAGGTCCGTTTTGTGGGAAGGGTGATATATTAACAACACACAATTACGTTTAAATATATGTTTATGTTGTTTTTTTTCTTTTTGAGAAAATATATGTTTATGTTGTTAAATAGAGATTAATAAATAAATAAGTGTGAGTTACTACTTTATACTGATATTAGTTTATATTCATGGTAATATAAATTAAAATTCATATATTAAAGTATTTAAGTTTAAATATTCATTCTATTGGAATGTTGTATAACAAATCAATATTTGTAAAATATGAGATATTATGTTATCATATTTCCTACATATATTAGGTCTACTATTGAATATTGGATTAACATTTATGATTTTGCATAATAAATTTTACCGTTTCATATAATAGTTATCGTATATTTAGTGTAATGACATTACTTAACTAGAGAAAAAAAGAAAGAAAAAAAATATAGATTGTGACATTAGCTGCGAATCTTATTCTAAGATTTACTTAAATGATTTAAGGATGTAGTTTATCTTAATCATTCAATTAATGTCTACAATGTTGTAGTCTGCACTATTTGCATAAACATGGCGATTAAAATGGATTTAAATACGTGTTTCTTCATTTTATGGTGTTTTTTTTTTTTTTTAAATACAATCATTTTGTTTTGTTTTGTCAATGGTTTTCCATTATTAACAAGATGAAATCGCACCATTTTTTGTATTTGAATATAGTAGTAATCAATATATACATAATAAATGTCATCAATATATGTTAAATATTAAGTTTAGTATTTCTTTTTTCCTGTAAATTATGCGCCAATAATCGAAAGTTGTATTTTTTGTTTCTTGATTAGTAATGTTACTTTGTGATTTGTTTTCAAATGGAAAAAAGGCTTTTTGTACATGTGATATGGATTGGAATTTTAATATTTAGAACTTTTATGTTTAGGCTACTAGATGAATGCATTACTTAAAGTGGACTTTACAATTTGCCAATAAATAGAAAAAGCCTCTTCACACGCACTCCGTGCGTGTGAAGAGACTAGTATACATTATTTGCATTCCACCATTCTTTGAATATGTTTATTTACGTGTAGATTTTCTGATTAAAATAATTGTAACTTAGTTGTTTATTCCTGCGTAAAAAAAAAAAAAAATAAATAAATAAATAAATAAATCTAGTATTGCCTCTATGATATACGTAGTATAGTAAAACAAATGTATTTAAATATATTGTATATAAGAATCATTAACTACTTTTATAAATTTATAACATATGGTTATGTTTAAAATTTGGTCTTAAATGCCATAGCGAATAAAAATTAAGTAAGTGTGAGTTTCTAATTTTATTGTTTAAACTTAAACATATTAACTTACATTCATTGTAATATATGTTAAAATTCCTATATATATTGGAGGATTCAAGTTTAAATATATATTTGTTTTGTTTGTTGTATAATAAATCATTATGTCAAATATCATGTCATCACATTTCCAAAATATACTTGGTCTAATGCAAATTTTTTGATTAAGTATATGGCTTTGCATATCATATTTCACCTTAATGAAATAAAGAAGAACGATATTAGTTTTTGAGTTTTATGACAATCCAATTGCATTTACATAAAAGAAGTATGAAGGCAAGACGAGTAGAGACGACTAACATGGCTTTAAACATTCTTGTTTCTCCCCATATGCTATAATCTCTGCTGGACCATAATCAGCATCAAATCCAAATTAAGATGTACCTCAAACTATAATCATTCACTTTTGTACATTTAAATGATTCTATTAATGTGACTGTAGGTATTTGACATATATCCTTATATGATAGAAGAATCATTTTAAGTTTTAATTCTACGAATTTCTAATTATATTAAGATTTAAAATTAAATTAATAATAAAAAAATTAAATTAACATTCGTTTAGTGTTAACAAAATGTAAATTAAAAAAAAAAAAAAAAAAATCTTGACTTATCAATTATCTATCAAAATAGAACTCGATGTTATTTTATATCATGAAAATCATATATTATTGATAGAAATTAGAGTATTACTTTCTTTTTTTTTCTTCTTTTTTTTTTTTTTTTTATGATAGAAATTCTAATATAAACTCACACACACGTATATTTTGAAGATCTCGATGATCGAATTACACCCTCATAAAGGAGTATGGCTTTTTGAGAAGAGAAACTAGCATGAATATCTAAGTGGCAAGTGGCAGGTATTACTTTTGAGGTGAGCTTAAAGACTAATATTACTTTATATCCACTAATCTTATTGACCATCATCTACCTCCTTGGCCAAAAAGCAAAAACCCAAAATGAGAATTTTGATTAATCAAAGCAAAAGACAATATTATTAGAAACGGACAAAATGCCATGATAGCTCAGTGGATTTATGAGTTACAGCATCAAGAGATTAAGCTGTATCCAGTCATTTGCATGATATTCAGTTCAGGCCTCAGGAAAAATCAAGATAGTACTTGGTAAACTCATTAATTTCAATTTCACTGTTAGGTAGCTTTATGTACCCCACAATAAAAGCAACTTTCTTTTGGTGCAATGATAAAAGTAAATTGAGGTTTGAACTTAGAAGAGTGAAAAATCCCTGAATACAGATCTATATGCTATATTTCTATAGCCCAACCAAACAAACAAAGTCTGATATTTTCCTAGGATACTTTGGGCCTAAAACACATAACACATGGACCCAAACTCTCTGATGTATTATTTAATTATTTAATATTATTAGTACTATATGTTTTTCTTTACCTTCTGGTGCTGGTGATGAGCCTGGAAGCTACTGCAATTCTCAGAAAATGCCACACCGCTTATTCTCTTCAATCGAGGAGAAGCTCTTATTGATCTTCCATGGAGCTCCAACATAACCAAATATCACTACCCAAATCATCAGATCAGTAAAAGAAA
>OU015766.1:38810846-38836603 GCA_907173295.1 Fagus sylvatica | reverse complement strand
TATGGGTGTAGACATAAAAGGAAGATGGCCCAACCTATGGCCTTATGCTACAAATAATTGGGCCTAAAGACCTGCTAACCCCAATCATTTAATATTTATAATTCTTTTATGTAATTTATTTTTATTTTTTTCCTATATGGTTTAGGAGTTTAAGTTTCTTTTCTTGCAAGCAAAGTAAGGTTTTGGAAGTGGTACAACCTTGCAATGGTCTGGTGCTTACTCCAGCCAAGCCCTAGGTGCTGACTCCTAGAGGTTTTTTGCTTGGTGCCGACTCCAAGCAGGCCTAGGTGTTCACTCCTAGGTCCTCTATCCTTTATTTTTTAGTTCTTCAATTTTATTTATGCATTGTTTTGGTTTGTCCTGCGTCAGGTTCCTGTATGTGCTCAGATATAGAAGAGTTTGTGATGTGTTTTTTATATCAAATTTATACTACCTGTGCATATTGGAACTAAGTGTGTGAATGATGTAGGGTTGGTCTTGTTGAAGTGCTTCTCGGCCTTCTTGATTGGAGGGCTGGAGGAAGGAATGGACTTTGGACTTTGCTCTCAGATGAAGTGGAATGAATCTGAAGCATCTCTATTGGCAGAGTGTGCTTGCAGTTGAGGTTAGAATGTTTATCATTGTAAATATGTAAATATTTAGTTTTAGTTTTGTTTTAAATTGGGTTTTGTCATTGCTATTTGAAAAAATTTTGCACAGGCCCTTGTAGCCTTATGTTACCTCTCCTAAATAAGAGGGAGGTTTTGGGTCATGCACAACTCTCCACTAGTATAAAATCATGCTTAATTATTCTACTATACTACAGACCCTTGTAGCCTTATGTTACCTCTCCTCAATAAGAGGGAGGTTTTGGGTTTGACCCACCTGAGGGGTGGGATTTTGGTGGGGGAGGCTACCCCTTTTTGTATTATTCCAATATGATATTGTTATTTGACAGGAAAAAAAAATGTTATCATCATGTCATTGCTTCTGTTCTAGTGTGATTGTCTATTTTAATTCCTCCTATCCATTTAAGTCTGCAACTGCCCCAAGACTTTATAAAATTTTCTGTTATATGCATGTAAAATTAGGTTGCATCCTTATTAAAGGAAAATAGTTGGGTTGCATACCAAGTAGTTGGTGAGACAATATTGCTGGCTATTCTTAGACACAAGTCACATATTATTGGATTATAGGGAGCATTAGGTATCCTGAAGGCTCTCTCGTCTTTTCATATGAGGAGTTGTTCACTTGACCAGAAGAGAGCTTTTCAGGCTTTTTTGAATTTCTTCAAATGCTTTCTGGCTCATGTGGAAATCACATTTTTATTTTGTTGGCTCTTTTTCTTTTCTCCCCCTCTTATTTTTGTGGGGTGGAATTGGCTCAAGATACATAGTTTACACCTGTGAAGCTAAATTTCATGCCATTTCTTTTAGTTGGCTTAAAACTATCTGGTTTGAATGTGTTTATCCAGGTTTTGCATGCATTTGCAACAGAAGGGGCCCATTGTACCAAAGTGCGTGACATATTGGATGCCTCTGATGTAAGTCTTTACACACCTTTTCATTTTCCAACTCTTCATGTTTGTGGTGTAATTTGTTTGCAGGTTGGTATCTTTTAACTATATTGTAACGGAAACTATACATTTTTAGTGATGAGATTCTAGTGCATTTTATTTCTACTGCATAAACCTTAAAAGAGTGTGTAGACACCTGACAAGGTCAGTGTCCTCCTCCTAGGACAAGTAATGGGCCTTTTTCTGTTGTTGCCCACTGATGCTAGGTTACTAGTAGTTTATCTTCTTTTATTTATTCTTTATATGTTTACTTTACTGTAACTTTATTGAAAAAAAGGAATTACCTTATGCACACAGAATGTGTACACAAAGTAATCCTAAAAATTACGAACAAAAGGAGTGTAAAGAAAAAAATATATATATACATTAGTTAATAATTGTTAATAATTGGGAACTTGTTTCACTCCTCATATCAAACCCATAGCTGTGTTTGGCAGTATATATACATATAATTTAATCTCTACAGAAGCCTAAGGAATGTCTGATTAGAAGAGAGGTTAATTTTCAAATTTAATAAATAGATTGTAACTCATTTGCTGGTCATGCTGCTAATTTTGCAGGTTTGGAGTGCTTATAAAGACCAGAAACATGATCTTTTCCTACCTTCAAATGCCCAATCTGCTGCTGCAGGAGTGGCTGGTCTAATCGAGAACTCGTCATCCAGACTCACTTATGCCCTTCCAGGACGGACCACAGTCTGCTCCATCTGAATCCTGCTTCAACGACATATGACACAAATGGGAATCAGGATCACCCTTCATAGTATAAAAACTGAAGACAGACAGCCATGTTCAAGAAGCATATTGAACCTCACAATTTACTCATTGTATAGCACATTGTACAGTTTAATCCTTTTCTTTTTTCTTTTTGGCCTACTATCTTTTCAGGGTAGATAATCAGGCAGTGGTTGCAATTTTCTAAGTGGAAATGAAGGGGTTAATTTATTGGTTTTCCCGTGTATGAGACCTGTACCTTCTGTATATTGATTTGGTTTACTGCCCAATTTGTTATATATAGGTAGGTGTTTTGTGTGAAATCATCAATGCAAATTTTCTTTATATTGTTAAAAAAAATTCTTCATTAATCCATTTTTTCATCTTTGTTATTCTGCTTATTGCAAGGTAGAGGAGCATATTATGCACTTTTCATATTTCTACCCTTTGACATGTTACGTGGTTGCAAACTTAAATTGGAAAGAATGTTGCATGCTTAGGCCTAAAATGGTGATAATTATGACATGTAAGTAGGATACGAGAGAGAATAATCAATAAATACAATTATCGTAAATTTATGTGTATGTCACATGGACGAGCTAATTACTTGTTTTGGCTGTGACTAAAGAAATTCTTTATATCAAGCAATAAGAACAACAGGTTAGAATTTGATTGCATTTAACTAAAGTTTATGAGTCACTCAGAATTGTACCAATTAGCGGGAGAAAATTATTTAATTTTTATTTCTTTTAGTCCACTACCCATTGGGCCATTGGCCACACTAAAGTAAGTAGCCATTTTCTTCCCATAAAACCTCTCTTTTAGTAAAGACTATAGAGAGATTTGATGCAAATCTCTTATAATGATAATGATAGAAGACTTCTACTGAAGTTCTCTTAGAAAGCACTTTAAAATCAAATGCAGTCTAAACTTAAATTTTATGGTTAGCATGCTTCTTTAAGTTTTAAGGTGAACTTAAGACGTATGTTTAATAGGTTATAGGTCTCAATCTTACTCTTTTGAATGTCCGGGTTTCTTGTCTTAAGGTCCTGTCTCAGGCTACCTTATTATAGCCCCACTTAATGAACTCCAAGTTTGTATATTCCTGGGGGTCTTTCCACTATACAGGATTACACGATTGTGATCCACACATTATAGAGTAGTATATATATCTAAAATATGAAATAGTTATTGCTATTCATGGACATTCGGGTCCAATATCGTAGGAGTGAGATACTCTGCTAAGCTTGGTATAATGACCACTTAATTATTTTTCTTTTTATTTGTTTATCATTGTTGTTGACTTCCTGTTATCATCTTTGCCATGTATAGAACACCCAGAGGTCCCATAGACCAAGACACCTTCCAATCTCCCTCTTTTAGATGGAAAAGTTTTGTGTCCTGTCTAATTCATAAACCTTCCTCTTAATTGACAACCACCTTACCATATTTTTTTATGGGCTTTACCTATCTTTCAATTGGGATCAGTTCTATTTGTTTACTTGTGATTTCAAAAGTGACGTTTTGTTCCATATGGTTTGGGAGGGTACACTTTGTCTACCCACCTAAAAAACACAGTGAATTTTCATTTTTGAACCACAGGGAGGCAAAGTGAACTGATCACAAATCACAAGAAATTATTCATTCCTACCGTTGTATTGTACATGTGGTCCTCCCAACAAACACAAATAGGTGATTCGTATTCATCCCTCATTTTAAGGAATTACATAATCATCTAAACTCACAATCACTTATTTGTATTGGTTGAGAGGACCACGTGTATATACAACGGAAGAAAATGAATAATTTCTCAAAATCATACATTGGTAAAATGTAATTATCCCTTATTTTATTGTTTTAATTAGGAGGTCTTTTTTTTGTTGCAAATAGAAAGGACTCATCAATCCAAATGTGCCAAGACGTATACTAGCTTTTTATACACATTAATGCTACCGAATTCGTAGATGTATTGCCAAATGAATAAATGATAGTAATCGAATTCCAATAACGTTTCCCTCAAAAAAAAAAAAATTCCAATAACGAATATAGAACATCACATAGGCTCGAACATGATAACACAATTGGCTCAAACATAGCGGCCATTGATGCTATTAAATTTAACCTTCCCAATTCCTATACACGAGAAGAATTATGCAATAGGTGTATATAACATAAATAAATCTATCATATACATTTCATGAGTAGATCCTTAGGATATGATATTAAGTTTACTTTATATTTGTGTAATAATTGTTCTGTATTCTGATAATTCAAATATATTGATGTACTTCTATAATTTTCACTGTTCAGCGACTCATGTACCAGTGTGTGGAAAGCTATTTTTTTTCGTTGGGCAATCCGATTTACTCTTATATCGGAGTTATTTAATAGTGTTTTAGTACTCATTTACTCAATAATAGTTTTATTAGTTACTAATATTTATAAAATAGGTTAATTGAGTCGTTCAATGTTCAAGTACCCTATAGTAAACTAAGTGATCCCTAAAAGCATGAGAACTACTAGGAATAGGAATGAAATATTCTCCGAAATAGAATAATTTTAAGAAATATTAATTTTGTATCCATTAATCCTTTTGTTTTTTGCTACCTCTGATTAATCCTTAGAATTTAACCTAACAAATCCTCCTAACCAACTATTAAAATTCGTACTTTGTCATTGAAGGTTGCCAAACTATGTCCAACTTCTGTTTTGCGTGCTTTAAAGAACTAGTTTGCCATTGAAAGTAAATAAACTAATAATTCTAATTAGTAGATCATCTCCATAAATAAGTATTGAAAATTGAAACATTTCAATTTGTGCCAATATTTTTAAATAAAAAAGGTTGTAATGAGACAGAACATCTATTATTGTCAAATAAAACAAGTTGATTAAAATCATTTTTTTTTTTCCATTTTTTTCCTCTAATTTCATATAAATCTTTGGATCCATAAGTATAAGTAAAATTATTACCCACATGAGACAAAATAAAAAATAAAATATTCTCGTAAAATAGACTCATTTTATCTCACTTTGATACGAGACGGAATATCATTAATTTCATCCCATCTCCATCTCGTGTTTAAATATACTGGGGGTGCCTCAGCCCGGCCTCCACGGCTCATTTATCTATATTGTCGTAAAAATATGATTAAGTTTCAAAACTCAAATGACCCAACCAGCCCCATGCATGAGAGGTAAAGCACCTTTGGGTTTCGGGCATTCAGAGAAAAAAAAAAAAAAACATTGGCTGTTAGTTCAACAAACTCTAAGTTACCTCCTACATTAACCCCTAAATCACAGATTTTATGGACATATTTTGGGATTTCCATTAAAATGATGCGAAAGAAAGACTCAATGAGAAGCAAGTTATTATTGTGCCTAACATATCACTTTGGTATGCATATATGCAACAATGTTATGAGTTATGAATCTCTCACCGTCCATATAACTAGTTCTTAACAGCAGTCTCGTCAAATTGGAATAATAAGTGAAGGCGTGAACAAGTTTTTGATTTTTTGGGGTGGTTAATTAAATGCACCGCCATGGGATATTAAAGCAAAATGAGTGTGCCGTGTTTGAAATATAGAAATAAAACAACAGTTAATTCATGTTATCTACTTTGATGTGGTTGTGAAATTGGTGACCGTGTTAATGTTCATCTATGTTTCTCTCACTATATATAGATCTCTAGTTTACATTGAGCTAATTCGTTTCTTACGATGCAATTAAAGGTCATTGGTTTCCCAAAAGCATAGAAATAGACATGAACGATTTTAATTATAGTGGAAAATTAAACTGTATAACACAAATTAGTTGCTATTCCTTGGTAAAACTATATTTTTGGAAACTCCTAGCTCTTATATATATTTTTGAGTATGTTTATATTATGTGAGGTCAACCCTGATAATGGTATTTTTAGATTTCTAACAAAATGAGTTATAGTCTTATAGATGATTTGGATTATTTTTCTTCTTTTTGGTTACATTTTTGTCTTTTTCCATCCTAACCCTAATCTTATCTCACTTTCATGCCCCGTTTTGGGCTAGAGATCTCTTATCTCTCCTGCGGGTAACAAATAAACAATATTTGAGACGCCAATCGGCTCATTAGCTTGAACTAATGGAATCGACCATTTTTCCTTTACTCAATTAAACAAGTACTATTAGATAGAGTCACCAACTTTGATTTTGACACTAATTTGATTGTTTTTGGAAATGGTGGTAACTTTTATAGTCAATGGTCACCACACTCCATTCAATCAGAGCGCAATTTCTGCTCAATGACTATAACTGTGACTTCAAATGGAGCTTATGGACTCTACGAAACCGCGTACCCGATCTGTGGAAAGTACTACTACTAACAATGTCTGTATTTATTTTCAATTTAGAAAAGATAAAATGGTATTTATAACCCTCAATTAATAAGTGATTATAACCTACTTGATGGCGCAATCTGCCTCACAAATTGTATACATTTTTGCATTATTTAAATAATTTGTATTTTTATTTTTCCATTTTGTTGATGAGTTCTTATTATCATAGAACGAATAGTCCAATACAATAAATTATACAGGCATTTCTAAAGTGCATTATTTATAATATTAATTATATTTTTTGTAGTCATATCGGTTATGAAATTATGTATACCTTACTTAATTTAATTAAATCTAGTTGATAGATTTTCTAACTTTAGAAGATCTAATTAATTAGAGAATCATCTTTGTTATTACTTTTATGGATTTTTACTTTTCTTTTTTGGTTGGTTCAATAATTGTCAAGTATGTTGGTTCTTTTTGGTGTCAATAACTCATACTCATAAGTTAAAGGTCAAAAGGGCTTTCAATTGCACGTATCATATAAGTTATGATTTGCATCTTTGAGGGGTATACTGTGGAGATACATGGGTCATGCCTTGTTTTAGTTGTTACCTGTCTAGAAACCAAAATCTTGATTGAATTATTTTAAAAGTAATGTTATTAAGATGACATTTATTAAAAAAACATTATAATTATTCAAATTTTTTAATTAACATTATTTTTATAATATATTCATTTAATATTCCTTTTACAATGAATAATGAATCATCATCAATTTTATTAGTGTGACTTGTCAATACAGAAATATAGAATAATTATTTTGAATCCACTATAGTCCCGGTCTCTTTTCCTCAAACCACATGTTTTTACCCTTTTATATTGTTGTACATTCGATACCATTTTTATTAAAATCTAAAATCAAACCAATCATATCAATTAATTTAAAAAAACAAAACGCACCTGTACTCATGGTTATTTATTTTATTTTTATTTTATAAAATATACTTATGGTTATTTAATTTGCATGTCAAAGGTACACACCTAAATCATTAAATCAACTATGGACAATTTATTTTTTTATCAAAAAAAAAAAAAAAAAAACTATGGACAACTTATTAAAGTAGGCCAGTTGTCTTCTTTAAAAGCCGAGCACCAGACTCGTCTCATCGAGCAAGTAGGTGAGACCACGTATGCAGTAAGCCACAGGATGTGCAAATAACGTGCGGCGTATACTGACCTCAAAATAAGAGCTTATATATGACTATACTATATGACACCTCCTATTGAGTTTTCATGTTTACATGTGGGCAAAGAAAAAGGGTAGCTTTTTCTTTCTTTTTTTTGGATAAAAAAAATTAAAAAAAAAATACCTCCTAAATCCTATATATATTGGATTTCTCTCAAATCTTAGTGATGTAAACATCTTACCGGACATATATCTAACTAATTTATTGTAATTAATGTTTTGTATTTGAATATAAGTTAGGGGAGAAGTTATTTCATACATATCTTTTTTTTTTTGATAAAATATTTCATACATATCTCATTGTATGCAACATGCGTAAAGAAATATTCCCTCTTTCATTGATAGAATTAATTTCACAATAAAAAAAGATATGACACTAAATGTATTTTCAAATTTGTAATATTTAAGATGAAATTATAATATTGATTCATTTCCAATACAATGAAGAGATTCATTTTTCGTGAGTAAATGAGGTCCCACCATTGTCTCACCTTATATGAAGTTGTTGGTTTCTTACTTAACCCAAAATATGAGAACTTATCCCATACATCATATATACATCATACACTATGAGAAAAATTATTCATATACCAGATAGATGAGATAATTATTTATGATACTCATGTTTCTTAGCTCCATTCAAAGCTAATCGTGTGTTGAAATTTCAATAGAATTTGTGTGCGAGGCAACTTATAAACTTTGTTTTGCTTATTTTACTAGTCTGCATGCCTATTCATCTTTTCAATTTGCTTAATGCTACAGTAATTTTAGTAAAAAAAAATTAAAATGCACTATCAATTTTTTGCTACATTCATTTCAGCCAAAAAAAAAAAAATCAACTTATCTTATTTCCCATTTAATTTTTTTCTACCGTAATTCCAACAAAAACTCAAATAATTTAGCTACGTGCAAACGGACACTTGTGTTTGCTAGTCCTCTGCGTGGCTCAATCTCACTAAAAGGAGGAAGATGTATAACATCAGTTTCCTCGAAATCTCAGGTCTCGAGGGCTCCCAAGTCCAACTTTATCCTCTCTTTTTCCCCCACAAAGTAATTGGTGTCGCACACTTTAATGCCTTTTTGTTTGTTGTGTTGCTGAAACATGTACATGGACAAAGCATAAAGAACTAAACCGAAAGATGTCAACCAGATCGCTTGCATATGCATTTTGATGAATTCAAGCAACGAGAAAAAAAGCATGAGTCTTAACAAGGAGTTCTAGGCTCTAGCTTCAAGCAGCGCCCATAGGACCAATTATCTCATCAGTGTGGGGCAGTGCGTGCTTGCTAAGACTTTGCCATGCATGCATTCTAATCAGACTATGTGCAAAATTGTGCTAGTATATATTTTTTTTTTTTGATAAATTGTGCTAGTATATATAGTCTTTCTTAATCAGTTCTTTATGGCTTATATGCACCATCTAAGTTTTAATTCTGTCTTTTTTTTGGGCTCTGATATTAATTTGGCCATCTTGCGCAATATTTCAATATTCTTTTTTCAACAATTATACAATAAGTAAATCCCAATCCAATTGCCAACTCCATACTCAAAACTCGAATTGTTTTGCACATTACTTTCATCTCATAAACTCATTGGGAACTTTGAGAAAAAAAAAAAAAAAAAAGAGGTAGGAACAAAAGTTATGCATAACTTGGGTCACAAACCTTCAAGGAAAATGCTAATTGTTTAATCAATTTTACTACTTGACAAATTATATGACAATGGATATAATCGATACTACATTAACAATATATAATAAATAATTTTATCTTAAAATGTGTTTAAAATTTGACATATTAATTTATAACGTATATATAAATTTGGCCATATTATAAATTACTCCCTTTAAACTTGGTCAAATTTCAATTAAGTCCTCTAAATTTTGATCGTTTCAAGTTAGTCATCTAATTTGATTTAGTTTTAATTTAGTTCTCTAAATTTTGACCATGTCAATTTAGCTTTCTAAGTTTGGTTTCATTTCAGTCCTTTAGGTTTGTTTTCATTTCAAAAACTTGTTAAAATGTGATCATTTCCATCAGGTAGTTTGAAAAACCAAACTTAGAACTAAATTGAAATGAAAACAAAATTAGAATACTGAATTGAAACCAAACCAAACATAGAATATTAAATTGAAACGGTCAAAACTTAGAGTATTAGATTGAAATTTGATCAAACTAAATTATACAATAAGTAAATCCCGAATCAGGATCCTCTAGAGTTCTTAGGGTACTCTATCACATAGAGTTTTCTAAATCCTAACCTTTCTTTTTATAATAAATGGTTGAGATTATGCCACATCATCATTCCACTAACAAAATCCCTAAAATATTGATGTTAATGGATAAGTGTTAATATATTAAGTGATAAAAAGTAAAAACCAATATTTTAGGGATTTTGTTAGTGAAATGATAACGTGGCATAATCTGAACCATTTATTATAAAAAGAAAGGTTAAGATTTAGAGAACTCTATGTAGTAGAGTACCCCAGGAACTCTAGAGGATCCTGATCCGTAAATCCCAATCCAATTGGCAACTCCATCCTCAAAACTCGTATTTTTAATTTAGCCTAAATTTATAATATCTCTCATATCATTCAACTTTAAATAGCTGAGGAGAAAACCATAAATATTATGGAAAACGGCCGTGATAAAATGGTAAAGTTCCTATTTGAGTTTCACATATACGGGCTTCAATTAAATTCAAAAGACTAATTCTATGTTTCTACCCCCTAGCTAGTTCTGCCTAGTGGCTAAGATTGCGATATCCAAGGGACCACAAAAAAAGTTGGCAACACCAACGTATTAAAAGCCTTCTTAACGGTTGTTCTTCCAACTGTTTCTTCTTTTACAATTTTGTCCTTGGAAAACTCCAATAATAACGAAATTGCCATCCCCTTGGCTGCTTAGAAAAAGAAACGTCTAGATTTAAGCTATGCGTCCTGGAAACGGAGGGAAATCTAAATTAAAAGACCAATTTGGTCAAACTCAAAGTTCAAACGCCACGAAAAGACAGATTTTAGTTTACCAGCCAACCTTAAAAAAAAATACGACTATTAAGTTTCTTTTTCCTTCTTCTTTTTTTTAACATATTTTACGTGCACTTTGCAATGAAATTTGCCTAAATTGTTAATTATCATATTAATGATACATTCTAAATTTATACATGGTGCACTGACAATATATGTTGGTCCAGAATTCATGTTAAAGTGCATAAGGCATATATGGTAAGTCAAATAGATCTACATCTCTACATAATGATGCATTAGTTTATTGTAGGTAATAGAGACTCTTGCTTCAACAACATATCAAGCAGTTTAAGCTACTAATTCAATATTAATGAAAAGATTAGATAACATTAGGTCAAATTAAAATATATTAAAAAAAATAAAAAAGAGAGAAAGAAAGAAAAGGAAGTGCACAAATATAGTTGAGCTACTATAGTTGTGAATGTGAAGCATTATTCTAGTCAAAATCGACTGCAAACCTGTTCCATCCATAAATCCACCTGTATTATCTACTATAGTAGGAAGAATTAATTTGAAAACGATAAGAAGAAACAATCGTGCAAACTAGCTCTAAATAAAAAATAAAATAAAAATTTGAATCAAGAGGCAATTCCATTAATACTAAATAATTTTGATTAACTTTTATATTTGTTGTCAAAAAATCTTATGATTAAGAATAAACTAGCACGTACAAAATATTGTTGATGATATGAAGGAACTTGTTGACAAGCAAATCTCCTCGAAGGCATCGTCTTGACTTCTCTCAAGACTTGTAGTACCTTCCAAGTGCCTCATTTTAGTGGGTTTTAACTGGTTCAGTCACCTTAATTAGTTTTAAATAAATTAAAATGAAAGAACAATTATACTTCAAAAAGAATGAAAACTTTAGAAGGTTGTATATATTATAATCTGGTTCAAAAATAAAATCAGTAGTTTTTATACTTCAATCATTTAGACTGGGATTTGCCCTACTGACTACTGAGCAAGAAGGAGAGCTGGGGAAATATAATCCAAACATCGAATTTTGGGAAAATATGATCAACATGGACCGTCAAGCACCTGCAAACTTCAAGCAAGCTGTCTAGCTATAATGGGATACACAATTCCAAGTCATTGTTTTATAAATTGGCAGTCACATACTGCTCTCTGTCGAAGTTAAATTTTTAGAGCTTCATGACCAAGCTAATTTAAAATTATTTAGTTTAGCAAAAAAAAGTTAAAATTATTGTAAAAATTAAAACCATAGCAAGTACAATGTTCCTTTCTTATAACAAAAGTCATACTTCTAGAAAGTCATGTTCCTCCATTATTAGGATTAAATATACTATTGATTTTTAATATTTACACAAATTAAACATTTGGTCCATTTATTATTAGAATTAAATATATTATTAATCCTTAATATTTACACAAATTGAATATTTGGTCCATAATGTTGCATTTGTATTTTATTAGTATTTTTGAGGGTATGGTAGGGCTATGAATTTGATTTCGCTAAGCATCTATAATAAAAAGTCTTTTAACGCTATGTTTTGAGAGTTGAAGGACTAGGATTATGAAGGACGTGACCGAGAAATGAAAATAAATTATTTTATAACAACATTAGCACTAAATAGTGGTGCCTGCATGAAAAACTATGCATCCTCTGCTTTCATTATAGGGACACCAATTAAAGCCCTGGCCAAGGGTCGGTTCCAGGCCCTTGCAACACCATCGAAGCCTTTTATGGTTAAAAGATGCATCGCGGAAATTTGATTGTAGACAACACCATGAAGACAACCCTTGTGGGCCTTGGATGATAGTGACTTGTCGAAAGAGACAGGTGAGACTATGAAGGAAATGACACAATACATCAATTTTTATTTTACTTTTTTTTTTTAAGATTTATTATGTATGATTGCATGTACGTCTTAGGGACATTTGAGCTAATTCTTGTACAAATATCCTTGTTGGTTGCGGCCAAGAATTTGATTTGATCTCTTATGTTACTCAATGTTTCATGTTATGGAGGGCCGGAGGCCTTGAAATTTGATTGTTCTGAACTTCATTGTAGTCATTTGATTTGTTGCTACCCCATTTCTTATGTAACCGCCACCAAAAAAAAAAAAAAAAAAAAAAAACACAATAAGTCAACCCCAACACAAAGTTCTTAAAACACCTAATTAGGCATGTGGAGTAATCCTGTTGACAAACTCTACACATACCAAATAATTAATGCGAATAATCTTTTACTTGACTCCAATATATTAGTTAAGAGGCATAAACTGAAAACTTCAATTATTAGATGAAACGTGTAAAAGTGAAAGTAATTAAGTATACGTTTGGATGAACACTTTATGTAAAAGGTAATTAAGGTATATAGTCCTATTAAAAATAGAGTTTAATTACAAATTAATTTGTAATAATTTTGTTACAAAGATTAAAAATACACATAAATAGTTTTATGAGTTATGAAGTAATGAGCTGTATCAAAATGCACACCAATTCATAGCTAATCCATAGAAACTAATCCATAGAAGGAAAGCTAATCCGTAGAAACTAATCCATAGAAGGAATTATAGGTGAGTGACAGCATCGTAGCAATGGCAAATACGAAATACATACAATGGAGGGGGGCAAAAACGTAAAAAAGCAGAGAAAAGTGTTGGGAGAGTGGTCTTTGAAGGAGAGGCGGGAGGGCCAGGTGTTTAGTATATATAATTAAACTCTTATGGACGCCATTTCACTACCCAAACAACCGCTGGCCCTAAAATCCTACATTTCTCTCTCTTTGAGTCTCGCTTTTTTGGAAAAGTAAAACCAAAAGCTCAAAAATCGGGGAAGAAAGAAAGAAAGAATATATCATTTTTATTCTAAAAAAGAAAGAAAGAAGGACTTGGAGGAGCTACAAGATCGCAAACCCTAGAAGCGTCTAGGAATAACAAAGCGTTTGCGGATCCGAAATGACACAATAGCCCTCGTGTCTTTCCTCATTGTTTCTAGCTTCAGCCTTCCACTGATTCCAAAATTCTCATTTTTGTTTTTTGTTCCTCGATAGTGAAGGTACGGACAGGGGAGATTGATTGTTTTTTTCTTTTTTTTTTTCTTCTTTCGTATTTCTCTCGTTTTCATCGTCTGATCTGGGCGTGGCATTTGTGAATACTCTGTTTGGTTGCCGAGAAAGTGGAGGTAATGGAAGGGAAATGGAGTTTGAAATTTGATTTTATCTGTAAATGTTGATTTTTTGCTGGCATTTGAATAATGAGAGAGATCTGGATTTGAAAATTTGAAATTTGACTTCCTGTTTTCTGTCATTTTCTCGGTAACCAAACGCGGAATAGAGGCTTTGTCTTTTTTTATCGTTATTTTTCATTAGCTGCCTTGATTGTTTACGAAATGAAATGCTTTTGCTTTCGCTCTTGGTATTTTATGGTTTTTCAGCTCAGATCTACTGGTTTTTTTGCTTTGTATTTCAAATTGTCTTTTATTCCTTTAAAAGAATTTGCCTTTTTTGTTTATTTGTTTGTTTTTTTCATGCGGCTTTAATTTGTAATCAGAATATTTTCAGAATATTTCGTTTTTGGAAATCCTTTTTTTTAATAAATTTTCTTTTTTCTAGAGTATGCTTTTAGGAAAGTTTTAGAGAAGGAATAAAAAATGTGGCAAATTTCAAAATTTGAGTTCCAGTTTCGTCTTGGATTCAAAAAGCTCTTTTTTATTTATATTTTTTTATAAGGATATTAGGATTTTGAATTTTTAGAAATTTAAATAGCAAAAGTTTCGGGAACCTATTTTGTATAAGCAGGATTTGGATTCTCTATGTTTGTGTGTCTGAACTTGCTTGTGATATTTCGAATAATTTCGCTTTCTGAACCGT
This sequence comes from Fagus sylvatica, assembly GCA_907173295.1. Taxonomy (NCBI): domain Eukaryota; kingdom Viridiplantae; phylum Streptophyta; class Magnoliopsida; order Fagales; family Fagaceae; genus Fagus; species Fagus sylvatica. Next base: position 38,821,914 of record OU015766.1, on the reverse strand, counting down.
ACAGAATTTGGGGTATATATATATATATTTTTTTGGTAGTGTAATTTGTTGGAAGGAGTTGAAGATTTCTGTTTTGCTGTAATTATATGGTTTTTTACAATGCTTCATTATTAAGCGTATTTGTTCTTTCTAAAGCTTCCACAATTTGATTCCACTTCTTGTAAAATTTCACTGACAAAGGGTTTTTATTTATTTATTTATTTTTGCCAGGAACAGAGCTCGGATTGTTAACTAGCTTTAATTGACTAGTGGGTTGGAAACATTCATCATGGTTGCCACTGCTACTACTTGTGCATTCATTCCAGTCCCTTCTCCGTCTCCAGACCCTGGCACCAAGCCCACAAAGCTTGCGAATTTGGGAGGAATGAAGTCGAAATCGGCTTCTTCTGGTGGCTTGCAGGTCAAGGCGAATGCCCAAGCTCCTCCCAAAATAAATGGTAACTCAGTTGGTTTGATGGCACCTGTGGAAAGTGTGAAGCATGAGGTTGAAACGTCTTCACCACCTCCACGAACTTTCATTAACACGTTACCTGATTGGAGTATGCTGCTTGCTGCTATCACCACAATCTTCTTGGCTGCTGAGAAGCAGTGGATGATGCTTGATTGGAAACCAAGGCGGCCCGATATGCTTATTGATCCTTTTGGCCTAGGGAGAATTGTTCAGGATGGTTTTGTTTTCCGCCAGAACTTTTCTATTAGATCATATGAAATAGGTGCTGATCGTACAGCGTCTATAGAGACGTTGATGAATCATTTACAGGTATTAATATTGAGTAATTTAATTTGTGATATAGTTTTTGTAGTGATGAAGATGAGATGACTTGTATTGTAAAGCAAAATTCAGATCATGTAATGTTTTTTCTGCAACAGCATATGTTACTTAGGTTTCTTATTCACGAACTGGTTTTTTGTTCCTTTTGTTTTTGGCTGCAGGAAACTGCCCTTAATCATGTTAAGGGTGCTGGACTTCTTGGTGATGGCTTTGGTTCAACACCAGAGATGTGCAAAAAGAACTTGATATGGGTGGTTGCACGGATGCAGGTTGTGGTCGATCGCTATCCTACTTGGTAAGTCACTAGTTCATGCATAGAGGTTGCCGTTTTTAATGGTAGTCGTGCATGAGATGATGGTTTTATCATTCATTTATGTATTGGATCTTGTGTTTTGCCGTATTTCATATATGGATTTGAGGATTTTATCCTACCTTGCTATTAACTGTTATATGATGTTCATGGGGCTGCCATTCTATCAAAGAGTTGGCTCTGTGCTTGGCTCTGTTTAATTAATTTTGTACTTTAGTTTCTTTAAAATTTTGTGGGGTGATGCATAAACAGGGTTTTTAATCTATTTCTAAAAGGCTTGTGTCCTTTTTGTGGATTCTGCTGGGTTCTTGGGGCCATTGTTGTCGTGTGCAGTCTGGGTTTTTTATTCTAAGTATTTGTCTAAAGTTTGTGCTTAAATATAATACAAATAATGGAAAACTACAAAATAACAAAAGGTTAAGGTACAACTATAAAAAAATAGCATTGAGGACTAAAAAGATCTGTGGCATTATGATTGTGAGTATGGTGTAGTGGCAGATGAAAGCATACTTGTGGCCTAAGTATTTTTTATTAAACTGCTATATAAGAATTTGGCATGTCTTATGGTTATATAAACATGACTAGTAGAAATAATAGGTTTTAGTCTATGTGTTAGCCATCTAGAACTCAAGACGGTCAAATAATGGTTAAAATATTTATAAAAAATATAATGGTTAAAATATTTATAAAAAATATAATGGTTAAAATATTTATAAAAAATATAATGGTTAATATATATATATATATAATTTTTTGTTTCCTAACAAACTAATGGGGAAAGAATGAGAGAGGTGGAAATTTTGGAGGGATGCGTAAGTAGGTATACATGTAGTGGACTCGTACAATTGAAATATTAAATTTACTGTTCTACCCTACTTACTAAGACCTCTTGGACTGTCTTAAATGTGACATATGTAGGTTTTTATGTAAGATTGTTATAGGGCTTCAGCTTAAGGTAAAAGTAAAACTAAAGTCCAAAAAAGAGGGTGTTTTTTTTTTTTTTTTTTGTAGTAATGATATTTAGATATGAATTCTGCTAAAGCTAAAACCCAATGTTTAATAAATAGGGTTTTATTTTTGGAGTGATGATATTTAGATATGAATTTGGCTGGTTGTTACACATGTAGAGTTGATTTATTTTGGGGGGATTTCATAGGCTAGGAATGCTATATACTCGTCCTTATTTCTCCCCTGTAGATTCTTTTGCCATGTGTTCTGTTCCTAAATGATGTATTTTTAAGAAGTTGAGTTATGATTTGCTGAGTTAATGTAATTTTTAGCTAAGAACTTTATGGAGCTTTGCCGTTGCTGGGAAGTAACATAATTTATAGGTTAAAAATTGATCTGTGGTACCATGAAATTGATTATTAGAGTTTGATGGACTTAAGTTATTTTTTTTCTTACAGGGGTGATGTTGTTGAAGTAGACACTTCGGTCAGTCCATCTGGAAAGAATGGTATGCGCCGTGATTGGCTTATACGCGATTACAAAACCGGGGAAATACTAACAAGAGCCTCGAGGTAGGATATTACTTTCGAAAAAATTTAATCTTTTTCTTCTCCTTTTAACTTTTTCTCTCTGCTCTTGGCTGATAAATTGTAGCCTTATGTAACTTTTGAATATGCTGCATGGTGGTGGTTGTAGGGGGCATATAATTGAAACATGTAATCTGATTTGTTTTACTTTATATATTTTGTACATTGGGGAGTGACAATCAAAGCAATGAAACATATAATCATTATCTATTTATTATTCATTTTCTGAAATGATATTTGGACCATTGGATATTCCAACATGTCAACATGCAATGCGTTGTGATTGCATACTCTAAATGGCATTCTCAGAAGTGACTGATTGGGTTTTCCATGAATGTGTTTTTTGTTTTTGATGATTTTAGTGTTTGGGTGATGATGAATAAAAAAACAAGGAGGTTGTCTAAGATTCCCCCAGAAGTTCGAGGGGAAATAGAGCCGTACTTTATAGATTCTACTCCTGTTGTGGAAGAGGATAGCAGAAAACTACAAAAACTAGACGACAATACTGCGGACTATGTCCGCACTGGTCTCTGTGTAAGTTTTTCTTTCAATATAATTAGTCAATTGCCATTCCATTTCCTTTATTTTAAAATTTTGTTTGGCTTGCTGCTCACATATTGCTTTCTGATTATCATTTTTTCCCTTTGTAATTTGCAGCCTAGATGGAGTGATTTAGATGTCAACCAGCATGTTAACAATGTGAAGTACATTGGCTGGATCCTCGAGGTAGTTGTCCAAGCAAAATTAAATTTTTAGATCATCCTTTTGCACTTCCCCCTCTCCCTCCCACTCTCTCTAACCATGTCCTTTCTTAGATGCATGTTTACTAGATTTGATATGCATGCTAATCATGCGTGTCCAGTATGAAATGGTTGACTAGATCAAAATTTAGAACGGAATGAATAGTGGTACTGGTTCCGACCAGAGCTGACCTTTTCTTGGGTTTAATTTATTCAAAAAAGTCTACAAGGCAGCAGTGACTGTGAAAACCATTTTTGAGTGGTACTGCTTGGTTTGCTGTTTTTTTAGAAACGTTGAATTTGTATGCTTAGGAAAAAAATATTTAATTGAAAGTTTTTTTTTTAGGTAAATCACATCCCAAAGCTCCAAAAAGCTTCAATGTTATTGCCAACTCTTTTAGAGTATGTCACTTATCAAAAAAAAAAAAAAAAAAAAAATCTTTTAGAGTATGTTTGCCATACTTGTACGTTTTGTATTTTCCTTAATAATAAGTTCCTGCCCTAATGACCTTAATTAATTGCCAGGCTGGATAAGTTCCTTTGAGGCCATTTTTTAGTGCAGTTATCATTTTGGTTGTCCAGCAAGGTTTTAATGACTTCAGTGCAGCATCTCATGTGTACATCTGTCCTTGCAAAAGCATCCATTCTGGCATTTGGTCATTGCTACATAATAATGGTTGCCTTTTTGCTGTCATCTTTATGCTCTTTTATTGATTTATTGCTGGCAGAGATATTCCTATTCCATCCCACCTGGTCAAGAATTCTCAGACTACAATTTGTGCTGAGCTTCCATGAACTTCATCTCTTTTCAGGTGTTTGCAGTGATGCCTCAGCATTGCATTGCAAACTATATAAATATAGGGCTTTGTTAATGGGTGCCCTTAGGACAATGGTTAAGGAAGCATTTATTGCTTCCACTTTATAGGGAGTAGTGAAATTTTAATATTAAAATAATACAAAAACCGTTTTTAAGGGTATTTTAGTATTTTCATTTATTACTTTAATATTAAAAATTCGCTATTTCCAGTAAAGTGTAAGCATTTAATGTTTTTTAACCATTGGCCTAAGGGCACCCTTTAACAAAATCCATAAACATGGGTCTCATAACATCTCCTGATTTAGGGTGCCACGTTCTTATGTTTAATACATAAATGTTGAGATGTGAGAAATCACAGTGCAGTAATGGAAGTATTAGGTTTTATGCATTACATGGTTCGACCCGCCATTATTGAGCTTCACATGCCACTGAGTCTTGAATATTGATTGATTAGTAGATCACATGTTACTTTTATTCTGTTGATTAGACTTTTGAATAACGGAACGTCTACTTGTTATCTTCGTTCTGTTTGACTCTGAAAATCTGAAATTTTAGTCAGTTTCTAATTTCTGTTGAAGTTTACTTGTGAATATAATTAGAAGTTGACTCTGGCTGTTGCAGAGTGCTCCATTGCCGATCTTGGAGAGTCATGAGCTTGCTGCTATGACTTTGGAGTATAGGAGAGAGTGTGGGAAGGACAGCGTGCTGCAGTCTTTGACTGCCGTCTCTAGCGATGGTGTTGGCAATTTGGTAAATATGGCCGACATCGAGTGCCAGCACTTGCTTCGACTTGAGGATGGGGCAGAGATTGTGAGGGGAAGGACTGTGTGGAGGCCCAAATATCCCAACAACTTTGGGACTTTTGGTCAGATTCCAGCAGAAAGCGCTTAATGTTATGAGTGCTTTTGTAGCTGGAATATTAAGTGCTTTTGTAGCTGGAATGGCGATAGTCTCGGCGATAGTCTCCCTTCTGTGTGCCCATCGCTTCTGTAGAGTCCTGCATGTGTTTCTTGGATTTATATATGTTTCTTCTTTATATATATATTCCTTCTCTTTTGTCTTCCTTTTAAAAGAAAAAGTAGTCCCATTGTAATTAGCTCTTGCTGTATTCTCTCTCTCAAAGCCTCGCTAAACGACGAATGTCTACATTCTGGCAGTTAACCTTGGCTGTTTGGGATATTAGGGCTCTTTGTCTTTATTTAATAGCATGACATGTATATTTTTTTTGTATTTTTTTTTAATATTCTTTGTTATTTAGAAATGGCAAGATATTTATTTATTGCTACAATAATCATTGGTCGACTTCGGTTAAAATCATGGCTTGTTTGAATGCGACAGCTTGCTTTGTCTCCTTAATATTACATTCCTATTTAGTAAAAAAAGACAGCTTGGTTTTTCATTTTGTATTATAATGAGTCTCTCCTTGTTAAAAGCAGACTTCGACATATAGCTGTGAAAGAAATTAGGCAAAAGAAAAAGATTAAATGAGTTGGGTTTGGGTTAGGATTTCTTACGTTGAAAATTCTAGTGACGTTTTCATCATAAAATCGAGGGATTGGGTTATAAGTTGGTTGGTCGGGTTGTTCAACTCTCCAATTGGTGAAGGCGGTTTCTAACAATGGAAAGTAATGGTTGGTAGGGATTTTTAGAAAATCTAACAAATTGGAACGAAAATTGCACCGATTGCCTCTCTACCACTCGATACCTTGGCCCCATTGATTTGGTGTCCATTTACATCGGGACCATATCAGCTGCAATCTAAAACCTACAATTCCTGCAATGTGACATAAGTGGCCCAATTAAAATTTGCCAACTTATTTAAAATTCCAGCTCAACTCCACCAATCCCATTTACTAATGGAAGCAAAAAATAAAATGAAACCCTCCCTCTCCGTTAACTCACTTTCTTATACCTTTGTTCTTTGTGTAACCCATGGCCGCCGGACTTTCTTACAGAATCATGCCGCCTGAGCTTGAACCCTCTCAACCATTTAGCATATCAAATCGTCATGTGTTTAATCTGATTGCCAACGAGTTGGCCTCCCCTTAATTCGCTGCAAGTTCAATCATGAAACCCTCCTCCTAGGCATCAAAGATCTCTCCAAAGTCCTCGTTATCCACCCCCAATAACTTGGACCTTTTGACCTCTCACTCTCATATTTAATGTTTTTCCCCTTAAAAGTAAATCCATTCTTCTCTTTTCTTTTTTTTCTATTTTTTTTTTAGAATTTAGTTTTGAACATGTTTTGATGGAAAACATTGGTGGACATTCAATTTATTTTTAATTTTTGTTGGAATGGCTTTGAGAAGAAACAAAAAAATTTAGTTTAGGGGGCAATTATCCACGGTTCCCGTGTAGTGATTATGTGGAATACTGGAATGGCTACCAAAAGATTTGGTAGGGCTGGAGATGTTATAGTGGATGAGTGGATTTAACTTAATTTGTCATAAACATGGTTGAAGGAAAGGAAAAGTCTGGTGGGTTACACAGAGAATTAAAAGAGGTGGTGGGTTAACGCCTTAACAGAGAGGGAAGAGACTTCTTTTTTACTGCCGTTAGAAATTGGGTGAGTGGAGCTGATTTGGATTTTTAAATGAGCTGGTAGATTTTAATTGGGCCACTTATATCACATTGCAGGAATTGTAGGTTAATAGATTGCAGCTGATATAGTCCCATTTACATCGGTCGCCAGAAAAACCACTTGACGACCTATTAAGAAAAACCCCGAGATTGTTTCTAACAACCTGCGTTAAATGCGGTGCCTGTGCTTCTTGTTGACAATTCACATTAGCCTATCTGTCAAGAAAAAACTCCACGTGCAAATTAATGATTGAATCCTTGATTGAAGTTTGACCACATACAAAGACCAGCTGTCTATACCTCTTAACCAAATTATGTGCTGATTTAATGAGTTCCAAGCTAAAGAGGTAACAAGTGGGCCGGCCGAAAGGCTTGTATAATGAGCTATTGGCAGTCGGCGTAAATACCATATGTTTCACAATTTCTGATATGGCATATATATATATATATATATATATATATATATTTTTCACAACATATAAGATATTGATGCATAATAAGAGTGACAACTGGTAATAGTAGATTACGTAGAAGTGATATAATCCCTGATGAATCAGATGATCGCAGTAACTCAAGACGTGACTGTGTAACTGTAAGACAGAAGGGCAAAAGTCTAGCTCAAGGAATACTAGCGTGGTGTCGTCCAAGAACTCTCTGATGCTAAACTTAGGTTACTTTTTATGGGTAATGTGGTAGAGTTTTGGGGGCTAAGAAGTGTGTATCTCAGCTCAATAGAGTCATTGACTATTTATAGGAGAGACTTACCCCATAATCCTTCGCTGGAAATGTATTGATAAGCGTTCATGGGATTGAACGTGGGGGTCGTCTCTAAAAGTTCCGGGAACGTGGCTCGTCCTCTAAGATCTCAATGACATGGGTCATCCCTTGACATTTGTAGGATGTGGCCTTGACTCCTTTCAAGATCGGTCACATGATGTTTGGGTGTTGAATAGGACGAACCTCCGAATTGGCCGTTATGCTAGTGTCGTCAGCTTGTGGCTCGAGGAAGTTTCACGTGCTAAGAAGATGCTCAAGTCACAGGTCGTGGAAATCTCCAAGTGCAGTGAGATTGTCTCGTCATAATTTTGACTGAGGTCGTCATGCTAAAATATTGAGTCGTCAATTCCAATTACAATAAATCATGTCAATAATTGTGAAACAAAATTGTTTAGCTAACATTGCTCATTTAAAATTTAAATAATAAGTAAATAAAATGTAATTATAGAATATTCATGGAATACATACATTAATGTCATACTCATCCTCTCACATGAATGATGAGTTTTGCTAATTAAAATCATAGTGTGACCTACCATTCATATGAGAGTAGAGAGTACGACATTAATGCACTACAACAATATGCATATTTGGTGACGAAATCTAGCGACGAAATTTTTTTTTGTCGCCCAATATCTATCTTAGGCGATGAAATATTTTATTGTCGCCAAATATAAATCTTAGGCGACGAAATATAAAGTTCGTCGCTACATTGTAAAACAGAGATTACATTGGGCGACGAATAACATTTTTCGTCGCCTAAAGGTTAAAAACAAAAAGGCGCCATCGGTTTTTGCCGTGCCAAAATAATGGTGGGTTATTGGCGACGAAATATTTTGTCGCCCAAAATATCTCATTTTTAGATTTAGGCGACGAAAATCAAGTTTTGTCGCCCAATGTTATTTGTAATTACAATTCAGCGACGAAACTCAATTTTCGTCGCCTAATATCACTTGAATTTAAACTTTGGCGACGAAATTTGATTTTCGTGTAATGAATATGATGCGCCGGTTTTTTCTTGAATGTAATGAATATGATGCCAAAAATGTTACTTTCTTTGGCGGTTTTTTCTTGAAATATTTAGGCGACGATGTCTTTTTTAAATTTAGGCTTTCGTCGGCCAATGTAATTTGTAATTACAATTCAGCGACGAAACTCAATTTTCGTCGCCTAATATCACTTGTAATTTGTAATTAATGAATATGATGCAATTTACTTTCTCGGCGACGAAACTCAATTTTTTTTTAAGATTTAGGCGTCAAATTTCGCCTAATTTGTATCAATTTGGCTTGTCGCCTAATTTAATTTACACTTTGGCGACGAAATTTGATTTTCGTCGCTGAAATGTAATGAATATGGTGTCAAAAATATTAGTCTCCAGGTTTTTTCTTTAAATATTTAGGCGAGGAAAATCAATGTATGTCTTTTTTAAGATTTAGGCTTTCGTCGGCCAATGTAATTTGTAATTACAATTCGGCGACGAAACTCAATTTTCGTCGCCTAATATCACTTGAATTTACACTTTGGCGACGAAATTTGATTTTCGTCGCCTAATGTAATGAATATGGTGCCAAAAAAAGTTAGTCTCCCGTTTTTTTTTCTTTAAATATTTAGGTGACGAAATTGATTTTCGTCGCCTAATGTGTGCCCTTTTTAAGATTTAGGCGACGAAAATCAAATTTCGTCGCCCAATTTAATGGATGTACCGAATATGGCGACGAAAATCATTTTTCGTCGCCTAAAATATCCAAATTTTAGAAATAGGCGCCCAAAAATTTTAGTGTGGCGCCTTTTTTTTAATAGATTTAGGCGACGAAAATCAATTTTCGTCGCCCAATGTAATTTTTGTTTACAATTTGGCGACGAAAAATTGTTTTTTGTCGCCCAAAGTAATATGTGTTTATAATTTGGCGACGAAAAATTTGTTTTTGTCGCCCAAAGATTTCATTGTAATTTGTGTTTACAATTTGATTATATATAAAGAAAATACATACAATTACTCACAACGTGCGCTTGAACTCCTAACATTGAAGTACTCGGTTTGTGTCATATGCTAAGGAAACCAATGTTTTTCTTGACAAAAAGGTAATGTCATATGCCCGGTCGTAACCGTTAGCCCAATATAAGTATCACCGGAAAACTCATGGCTCGACCCGATACCCCACTAGCCTAGCCTACTTTGTGACATTTTGATATGAAGGTGAAGATTCATATATTACGCATCTAACCACTAGTAGATATATTTTATTTTACTTTAAAATATTATATATTTATCATATTAGACTTCGTCTGAGATAAATTCTTTTGGCTCAAACCGACCCGGGTTGACCCATTGATCAATCAACGGCCAATTAAGCCAAGCCTAGCCCACCAAGCCATTGCCACCCTTACTCCAGTGAACTGCTACCTAAGTTGGTACAGTTGTTCGATACGTTTATAGGTTGTTTCCTATAAAACCCACTCGTGCAACCCTATTTTCTATTGCAATACTGTTTTCTACTTCTCTACTATTTACATTAAACTTCAAAAATCTTAAAGTTTTCTAGTAATTGTGAAACATTGATTTTAGACTGAAATGTACTGTACACCCTCTAAGTTTGGCCAGTTTTATTTTGTTCCCTAGTATTTGAAAGTTTTGATCCGCTCCTTCTTAGTTTGGGTTCGTTTGGATTTTGGTCCTCCCGTCCAAAAAACGTTAGCCACTGACCGTTAAGTGCCAACTAAGCCTGACACATGTGTTAGTTGGCCCAATAAAATCATGTGGCGTGTAAATTGAATTAAAAAAATGTAAAAAAAATTTCTCAAATACACGTGGCATGATTTTATTGGGTCAACTAGCACATGTGTCAGGCCTAGGTAATACTTAATAACTAGGGGCTAACGTTTTATGGACGGGAGGGCCAATATACAAACGGACCCAAACTAAGAGGGAGCAGATCAAAACATTCAAATATTCGGGTATAAAATCAAAATTGGTCAAACTTAAAGGGTGTACAGTGCATTTTAGTCTTGATTTTATAATACATTCTGTGGGTATTTTTTAATATTAATTTTATTTGATCATATGGTTCGACTGATGACCTACTAGTTAAACCATTGACCCAATGACCCGACTCATATATCAGATTAACATATGGGTCTAGGTTTAATAACCATTGAGTAATGTTAGATGGGTATTTTTTTTTTTTTTAAAACCAGAGTAACTTGTATTTTAATTTGTAAAAGCTTTAAATTTCCTATAGGGTGGGACTGGTCTTACCCTCACCAATTTCGGCCTATGTCTCTCTCTCTCTCTCTTGCCTCTCTCAAGATGCAACTCCGATCTAGATGTTGTCACTACAATTACTGGAATCATCTATAATTAAATTTGTCCTAAACGTCACAAAAATTTATCTATCAATAAATAAAATCTAAGAGTCCGTTAAAAAATCATATTTCATTACTCACATTTATTAAAAAAAAAAAAAAAAAAACTCTATCATATTTCAAAGTGAGGCCACATTATGTTGCATAAAACAACCCAAAAAAATTCGTAAA
>OU015766.1:38685846-38805846 GCA_907173295.1 Fagus sylvatica | reverse complement strand
TCTTCCTGTAGAATTGAGTTGTATTTCTGAATGTCATTAGCGCATTCCATTGGGTTAGGACGACGAAAATCGATTTCTCGCCATAAGCCTTGAAGATCATTGTAGTATTTTTCAATGGATCCGCCAGCTTGTTTCGTGCGAGTCACACGACGTCGGAGATCATAAACTTGAGACGTATCTGTCCCATCAAAATAGGTTGTAGCAGCAGAATCCCAAACCTGTTTTGCAGTTGGGAAGCGAATGAAATTAGCAATCAAGGAAGAGTCCATTGAATTGATCAACCATCCCTTTACAATGGCATTTTCAGTTCGCCATCTCCTGAAAGATGGATCGGTTTCCGGAGGCTGGGGAGAGTCTCCATTGATATATCCCAACTTGTCTTTGCCAGAGATATACATCTCAACAACTTGGGACCATAAGGCATAATTGGAGCCATCCAACTTGATGCCGATTGGAGCAGTCGAAGAATCAGCAGGCAGGTGGGTGTGGTGAGGTCTGGGATCTGGTCAAGACTTCTGTCATTTTGGTCGTCAGGCTGGTAAGAAGTGATTCGGTCTGGGGGTTGAGTTGTTGCATCAGATCAGTGGATTCTGCCATGGATCTGAGCCCTTTTTTTCTGGTCACGAGGTGTGTTGAGCAGAGGTCCTAAGAACCTGCTCTGATACCATGTTGTAATGGAAGATTTTTTCTTCTCCGTATATTTTTTCTTCAGAATAGAGTACAATAATATATAGCTACAAAGAGGACTTTTTAGGGAGCTATTCTAGACAATACAATATCTTAGTCAATACAATATCTTTGGCAGAGATTGTAGTTGACCCTTGAAGTATGGGATTTCACATTAAAGCAGATTCCTATAATATCTTAGTCAATACAATCTTGTTGGCAGAGATTGTTTTGTCTAACAGCTCATGCCAACAAGATTGTTTTGTCTAACAGCTCACGCCAACATAAACTCTACAAATGTATGTAGGGAGAATGGGTTTTATGAAGAAAACTCATGTGTAAGTAATATGCAAAGTTGTCCACCAAGTGTTTGATTAAATGACCATTTGGAAGCAAATTTCAAATGGTGAAGAATTTGGTCATGTACCCTTCATGAAAAATGTTTATTTTTTCATTTAGAATGAATCTAAAACATTTTTAGGCTGATTTTGGTTGAGATTTGGTGAATTGGTTTCATGTATATGAAGATTTATTAAGTTACCCAAAGGAAGAACTAAATTTGTTCCTGATTTTTCTGCTACTGCGTGAACAGTAAATTTCAATTGAAATTCTGTTTTTATTGAAAATAGATATGAGAAAATGGTTTTTTGGGAATTCTTATATCATGTGTCTAGTATATGTGTATTAAATTTCATGAGAAAATATTATCGTTTGATATTTATTTGTGAATTTATAATAGAACTAGTCAAATCTGTCCACAAGACAGTTTTGTGCATCTTGTGTTGTAAAATTTACCATAAATTCCACATGGGGAATTTTGAGACCAATTCTATGTAGAATGAAATCTAACACCCTTGAGGTTAATTTGGAAAAAAGTTTACAGTGATTTGATGAATATGTGATTTTTAGTGAATTTGTTTTCAAAATTCTAGAAATTATATGGAAAATTCGATGTTGCTGAGTTGTATGAATTTTAGAAAATTATATAAAACTCATTTTGATCGGAATTTTTTATGGTCTGTTATAGACACATTATTAAAGGTTTCTGTAAATTTTTATCAAATGTGGATGTGTTTTGATAGTGAAAATGAAGTTTATAAGTGTGTTACACTCTTCTGGAATTGGCTGTTTGACATAATTGAGCTTACTGACTCTTGGGAATTTTAATAAATTATAGAAAAGTTAACTCGAGCTGAAACTTTTAGGACACATGCTACTCTTATATAGTGACTTGGTATTTGTATGCCGGCCCGATTCCAAATCCTATTTGTTTTGGGTTTTGTGTGTGAATTTGGGTTGTGGATTGTGGGGAATATAGACATGCACTTATATCTATGTGAATTGAATGAGTTTCAATTCAAACCCTAAGGGCAAATGTGCAAATGTGTGTTTCATAAAACTTAAACTTAGAAATGAGTGATCAAAGAGAAAAAATATAAAACTATCATGGAACGACCTGTGGACCTACATGAATTTGATACTCGAAACCAAAGTAACACATAAGAACTTACGGATTGATAATATGATACATTCATTCTTCAATCATTGGGTATATAGCCAATGAGTTTTTATGCTGTTGTTTGGGTATATATTTCATGTTTTTGTTTCTTAAATTTTTCAATGATAGACATGTATGAACTTACAAAACGTTGATAGAGCTCACAGTTTGAGAATTATGCGCATATGTGCATTTTAGAACACGTAAGCTTAGAAATTAGTGGTCAAAGGGCAAAAACATAAACAGTCATAGAATGGCCTGTGGACCTACATGATCACGACCCTCGGGCCCAAACTAACACGTAGTAAGTTACGGAATGATAATAGGACTCACGGTTTGAGAGTTATGCGTAAATGTGCGTTTCATAGCACTTAAGATTAGAAATGTCACGCAAATGGGCCAAATCATAAGGATGCCACGGAACGGCCCGTGGATTGACACAAAAACCATCCTTGGATCTAGAGTAACATGTAGAAACTTACAAAACATTGATAGGGCTTACGGTTAGAGAATTATGCGCAAATGTGCGTTTCTTAACACGTAAGCCTAAAAATGAGTAGCCAAATGGCAAAAACATAAAACAATCATGGAACAGCCCGTGAACCTACATGACCACGACCCCGGGGTCTAAAGTAACATGTAGGAATTTGCGGAATGATGATAAAACTTACGGTTAGAGAGTTATGCACAAATGTGCGTTTCAAAGCACTTTTGCCTATAAATGTCCCGCAAAAGGGCAAAAACATAAAACGGCCACGGAACGGCTTGTGGACTGACACAAACATGACATTTGGTCTCAAAGTAAAACATAAGAACTTACAATACTTTAATAGGACTCACGGTTAGAGAGCTATATGCATGCAAATGTGTGTTTCATAACACTTAAGCAGAGAAATGAATGGCCAAAGGTTAAAACACTAAAAGCAATGGTGTCCATTAGTTTTACGTATGCTTAAAAATAATTCTCATATTTCTTATTGAAATAATGTTTTTGCTCTTTGATCTTAATGTTGTTTTCTTGATATTTTTGTGCAGATTATATGAGCTTGGGGGAATGATGACATATTTTGTCTTTGAAGTCATCTTTTTTTGTATTGTTAGAAGACATATTTTCATTTGTATTAATTGCACTTTGTAGCTAGATGGAACATGAATTGTATAATGTTTGGGAACTATTCCAATCTCTTCCATTCCCCATTTTGTGTTTTAGGAATGAGTTGAAGGATTTTGTTCCTTTGCTTTTGTGGATTGACAGGCCTTGTTTCATTTAATGTAGTATGTTTATTCTAACTTATATATTATTTACTTTTGGAATATATGGATGGTTTGCTTATGGATATATTGTTAAAAATGAATAAATTTCTTAATGACAGATGGTAATGATATATATATATATATATCATTTGGCAATTGGCGACACATATTTTTGTCGCCTAACAGGTTGAAAAAAAAAAACAAAAAACAATTGGCGACAACATGTTTCGTCGCCTGAAATTCAATAGGCGATGATATAAATTTCCTCGCGCAAAGATTATTTGGCGACAAAAATAAGTTTTGTCGCCTACAGTTTTTTGCGCGACGAACCATGTTTCGTCGACAAATGATCTTTAGGCGACAAAAATAAATTCGTCGCCAAATACTATTTAGGCGACGAAATTAATAGGCGACGAAAACATTCGTCGCTAAATGTTGAAAGTATTAGGCGACAAAAGTAACAAAAATATTTCGTCGCCAGGACTATTCCGCGACCAACATTAGTCGACGAAACGATTTTTGTCGCCTAACGTATTATTTCGTCGCCTGGTACATCAAGCGACGAAATTGAGACTTTTGTGCGACGAAAGGTTTTGTCGCCGTAGATCTATTTTCTTGTAGTGATGTATTATAAGAGTATTCTATAATTTTCCGTAAGAGCAATGCAACAAACACAACAATTTTACAACAATATTGAGTTAGCAGATCTTTATTAGTTCTCATTTAAACTTACCACTTATATTACTTTAATATCTATCATTTACGGTTTGACACATCATCATTGTTGTGAAAGTGTTGTGTTTATAGTTTTATTGTTGCAGTAAACAATATCTATCTCAAAAGCAAAGAGCGAGAGAGTTAGAAGAAGGGAAAAGAACCATCCTAAATCTCTAGCCCATAGGCCGACAACCATGCAAATGGAGTAAAATAGAAGCCCAAGGCCTTTACAGATTTGTGGGGCAACCAATATATATGCTAGTTAGGGCCATAAAACTGGACCAGTTAATTACACCTATAAAAAGTTAAAAACAATGCCACTCTATCCCTAAAAACCCCGACCCCCCCAAAAAAAAAAGGTTGTGGTACTTGTTAGCTATTGACCTATTGTAGAAATGAAAGTTAGGTTTTAGACCAAAAACTAAAAATCAAACCCTCTAAATATTTATGGGCTACAAAACATAGGATTTGGTTAGATGGAAATTTTATTTTTTGGATTTTTCTGGACAACTTTCAATTTTAGAGGGTTAGGTAATTTTTTTTTTACTCAATCACTATATATGCTGGCACTCATACTATTAGAAAGATGTTAGCACTTATGTTAGAATAGATCAAAATATGATATTTGCAGCATACTATGCATGTATTTTCATCAAGGCATGCATGACAAGTCCGAAAATTGAAGAAGACTATTACGACAATCGATGCGTCTATATTAAGAAATAGAGAGTGGATGATGCATTGCACTTATAATCGTACATTAAATTAAACTAAACATGAAGAATAGTGATTGGGAAATTTATTAATCTTGAGCCAATTTTCTAATGCTTTCTCTTTTTGAACTCATGCATGCACATGAAGAAAGTCCACTATACCAGCATGAGGCGCCACATGATTAGGCACCAATCCTAACTGTATATAGTAGAGTACAAAAAACCTATTCACTTTTGCACATGATAGATGAACTAAACAACGAATTTTAAGAATGAAAGACTAGAATAATTTGCCAATCATAATAATACTTTTTATAACTTAAATGAAAAAAAACCAACGAGAGGTTAGATTCATTATTGCCAATTAGGTTAACTAGTTTAATTATTTTATCTAACTATGAAAGAAATAACCATGGAATGAAATTTGGCTGAGATGGCAAGAGAGTTGCTAAAGCCGCGTGCGGCTACCAGTTTTGCAGTGAGACGTATTCAACAGTAACCGCAGTATCTTGATTCTTGACCCCTACATTTTAATTTTTTTTTTTCAGAAACGATGAATGGAAAACGACACGTCGCCGACATGCCAACATTGTCACATGCTTGTGGTCTTGTCAAGGAGATGCAGCTCTTCCCTTGACTTGGGTCCCAACTAGCTTATATATCAACTTTAGGTCAACCAACTGCAAGCAAAGCAAGCTGAGTATATATCAATTTTATATTCAATCTTTTTAGGTTTGTTTTAAACATTTTTAGTGACCGTTGTGTTTTTTGATAATGAGATATTTTGATTTTGTTTTTGATAAGAAAAAAAAAGCACGTTATGCAAAACAGTTTGCTTTCAAAAAACATGTTTTGGGAATGGAGTTTAAAGTTTCATTTCCAATACTTACTTTTGACAAAAAATATGTTAGGGAATGAGTTCCCAAACATGCCCTTAGTATACATTTAGTAAAACTTATTTTTTAACCTTTTAAAAATGCAGTATTTGAAGTAGTTGTACTTAAAAACCGTGTGTTTTGGATTGCATATAGATTTAGTTTTTTTGTTGACTTTTATTTTAGTTAAAATATAATATTTAGAAAAAAATTGAGGTTTTAAAAAAATTATATAATCAAATAAGTTAAAGAAATAAAAAAGAAAGTTATTGTCAAACAAACACTATATAAAAATTGTACTTTTAAAAAGTGTCGTTTCAAACCATTGAAACAATCGAACAATCATATTATTGATTTCCTTAATTTATTTCTTTTTAGGTATTTTACAGGTTGGCAATGGGATTGTTGAACAAAGACAGCCGGCCGACCCTTAATTAATAATTTTATAGATGAAATTGATCTCACATTATTCTTACGGCAAATTAATAGGCACATGCAAATTCATTTTAGGTCAAAATACCTTTGAATGTAGGGGGGCTTTTGAGTTGAAAAGTAAAGGATCCAAAGAAGAATTTGACCTTTCAAACCCCAAAATACCACTTCTGTTTCGCTCACGTACGTTTTAAAATGAAAGTAGGGGTCCTCCAAATCTACTCAGAGATTTACAATTCAAAATCTGTTTCTAATTTTGTCTAATTTTTGCTGAGTTCTGTATTCTTTTGTTTGTATCTATGATTTATAATGTTATTGTTTTCTTACTAAAATTTTCATTTTCTATGTTAATAATTAGGAGTGAGGGGGATCTATCTATATTAAATAATTAAGTGAAAACTCAATAAAGGATTAAAGTAATCCACCCTACTTTTGTTTTAACTGTATCAAAAATAGTTAAATGTGGTTTCTAGAACAATGAATCTGTCTTAATAGTTAAATGCGGTTGTTTATATATGGAGGAGTTATAATCTAAAAATATCTATAAAGAATGCAACTGATATAATGAACGGCTAGTTTGAAGTGAAACTAAAGAAGTATAATTATTCGCTAACAAAATATGTCACAAAAAGAAAAGAAAAGTGAAGTTCATTGTAACAACATTCTAATTATTGGATTAAACTAAGTTTAAATATAATAATATTTTCATAAACACTCAATTCGTGTGTATATAATATTTGCATTAAGTGTGGTTAATATAAAGTGTCTATGATACATTAGAAAAAATAAAATGTGTACATTAGAATGAATCACAACCAACAAATAAAAAAATTCTATTTCTATTTTATTTATCTATTTGTGGGTCTAAGTGTAAGAAGCAATAGTTGAAAGTAAAGAAAACTAGAATGCAAATGTAAATATAATGAAGACAAGAAAGTTGAGAGTGAAAATAATTATGTGATTCGGCTATGTGAGCTTAAGTTCACAGGTAAAATACTTAAAAGCCTAAATTGTGATGATTTATGTATTTTTTTTTACAATAGAATGATATGTTATTTATATAGTCTACATAGTTAGGAATATTCATTAAATCACATATGAATTAAGGAAATACATGTACTTGATTTATAATCATTAAATCATACATGAATCTATTGATTCATAGAATTATTATATGAATATATTGATTCATAGAATTATTATATGAATTCATTGATTCATTATATTATCTTGAATAGAAAGTTGAAACCATCCATCAAAATCCAGCCATGTGATATGATGAGCTATAGACTACATTCTTGATTTGATCTCTACTAAATTACCTAATACATAATTCTAATGTGTAGAGTTGTATATTTAGAATTTATTTCCTAAAGTTAGGTCTAAAGTATCATGACTATGTAAGATTCCTCGTCACATAAAAATAAAAAAATAAATAAAACGAAACAAAACTATGAATAGTTGATACCCAAATTTAGTGGGTGGTAGAGTTGAAAGTGAATTGATTGAATGAACCGACAAGGGGTCCAAACTTCAAAGCTTGCTTTCATCATATTCATAGGACAGCATGTATCTACAATTCTACATGGATTCATCCCCCAATCCACACACCGACGTGGCCTCGTCTCATAGGTTTCCCAACCCCTACATATATTCAGGAATCCCAACCAAACCAACACCCACACGTTCACGCATTCACAAACAACAAGTACTACATTACTATACTCTATATATTGCTATGTCACCACCGGACACAGTCTCGGATTCACCGGAGTCTGACGTCACCAGCATGATCTTCAAAGACACCGAACTCACCTTAGGATTACCTGGTGATCATGATCAGCCTCGTTCAACTATCACCGGAGGAAAGTCCTGCACCAAACGTGGATTCATCGAGACCGTCGATCTTAACCTCGGAGCCTCTATCAGCGTGTCACGTGGCAAAACTCATGCTGACGTGGTTGACAAGTCGCAAGCTGTTGTCTCCGGTGCCTGTAAACCCCCAGCTGCCAAGTAAGACTAGCTAGGATGATCATCCATTTATTCTTTTTCCCTGAAATTTTAATTCTTATAAATTCAATGAAAAATAGTGAAAATAAAATGGTTAATTGTTTACATGTAACATAATATTTTCTTAATATAATTAATCTACAAAAAATAGTTAGAATTATTTTCTATTGATTTAGGTTTGGGTTTTTGAAAGACTATTAATTTTATAAAGTAATTAATTGATTTAAGAAAAAATAGATGAATGGTTTATAGGCGTGAGCTTCAAGAGCCTCTTTACTTACCAAATTTTTCAACTTATTCAATTATTTGATTTATATATAATTTTTTAAATTTTTAGTTTTTCTATACTTCAGTTTAATTTTCATGTGTCCAATCATAGATCCAATTGCTGTATATTTTATGTGCAAAAATTCATTATAGAATTGCTGATTTTTATTGATGTTATCAACTTTGCATACAAATATGATTTTAGATGGTTTATTTTATGTACTAGAGTCTTCATGCATGTCATGTGATTCAATTTAAAGACTCTAAACTCTAGCAGATGCCTTTAATTAAAGAGCGTATAAGGTGAATTTATCTTACAAAGAGCTCATTAATTATGATAAGCACTGCATTATTTTTGCGTTATTTTAATATGGTATTAATTAAGTAAATGCTAGATTCTTGATATGCATGTTATTCAATGTGAAAAATATGTAACATACACAATTATTTTTTGTATGTATGTGTGTTTTGTGGTATAGGAGTCAAGTGGTTGGGTGGCCACCAGTGAGATCGTTTAGAAAGAAGGCATTGGAGAGGTGCAAGTACGTGAAGGTGGCTGTAGATGGAGCACCATATCTGCGTAAAGTGGACCTGGAGACATACAATAGCTATCAGGAGCTATTGAGGGCCTTAGAGCAAATGTTCACTTGCTTCAAAATTCGTGGTGAGTACAACATTTGTGTTACTTATGTATATATGAGCTAGTTTTATTATCAATTATATATTCTTAAATTCTTATTGATTTGATTTTATTATTTATATATATGGTGTAGGTAATTATCTGGGTGAGAGCAAGGTTATAGATCCGATGAAGGAAATGGAATATGTGCCAACCTATGAAGATAAGGATGGTGACTGGATGTTAGTTGGAGACGTTCCTTGGAAGTAAGTCACTGAAAATGATTAACCTTTAATCACTAGTGATTGGTGGGGTAGGGATGTCTAACAGCCTGAGAAGATATTGGTTTACATGACATTGACACACAAAATAATACTATCTATGGGATATAGTTTTTGTCACAGAAACTATTTATGGGTTTAGAGTAATACCTCACTTCATAATTACTATGTTTATTTCAGTTGAAAATGAGATTTTTGACAACTGTAAAATCATATACTTATGGGCCCTACATGTTGTGAGATATTGGTTACAAACAATTGATACCTAATAACACAAAATACCACCTTTTGGGATATAGTTTTTGTCAAAGAAACTATGGGTTTTAGAGTAATACCACACTTCATAATTCCGGCTGTTTTTTTTTTTTTTTTGGAGTGGGAGGTTAGGAGCTTTCGTTTATGTGTCATTTTCAAGAACATTGTCAGTTTGAGAAATTCGGGCTGCATACCAAATCTTGACTTGTGTTGTGTTATCTATATTTGGTCTCTGCAGGTAGCATCTTCTTTAAAAAATCTATTTCTATTGCCAGCATTTCACTGAATTTCTAAGATAAATTTTTTATTTAAATACTTCTACTTCTCTTAAGTGGCTTCAAATTTGTAATTGTTGGTTATTAATATATATTGAAAGAATCTGGTCTTCTTTAATTTGATTCATTTGATTTATTTCCCTTTTTGAATGGCAGAATGTTCATAGAATCATGTAAGCGTGTTCGCTTGATGAAAAGCTCAGAGGCTGTTGGGTTAGGTAATAATACATATTTTAAGTACTTAAAAGATTTGAGTTCATCTTATTTTCTCCATATTTAATTCACACGGGCCATTTATTAAACTTTTTTTTTTTTTTTTTTTTTCTTTTTTGGAATTGATGATTATGCTTATGCAGCTCCTAGAACTCCTCCAAGATGCACAAGTACGACTTGAAAACCAAGAAATTAGAGTCTCCTTGAATGATAGAAGCTTGTATAGAGACCAGTCCCGATGGAGAGTACATGAATAAGAGTGATTACTGCTTCTATTAATTTCCCTTTCTAATCTAATTTGATTTGGTGATTCCTTTCTTGTAACATATTATTGTTAGTCTTGCAAACTTGTTCTGCCATTACCTTACATTTTGAGAGTGATTGTAAGTGTGCCTTTTCAAATATTAGTAGACTGTTAATTATTGTTAGAATAATGACTAAGTGGTTAAATTTCTAATTTTTAATTAATTTAAACTTTTGAAACAAAAGATAATTTATCATGATATTAGAATAGGTGACTACTTATAAATTCAAATTTTATCTATACTTAATTTTATTATTAATTTGATAATTACAATAATGAGAGACATGAGATATATACGAACACTGATTCTATTCCTAAAGGAAAACCAATAATGTCATTGAATTACAAAACTTTTGGCTTATCTTCACTTGGACTTTATCGGTTTTTACTAGTCTTAATGCTTAAAGAAAACAACATTACTACATGAGTACGTTAAATTGCTGCACAATGGAGGAATTATTTCAAATAGCAAAATCGCAGTACATTTCTCCTCCATTACTTATCCATCATGTGAAGAAAATTTGCTAAGACCTAAATTGGTGCTAAATGGATTTCCACTCCCTCCTTATTGTTAAAGAATCCTACATAGGTTAGATAGGAAAGTTGTGTAAGTAGTCCTATATATAAATAGGACACCTCATAATACATTGTAATTATCCAAAATATCATACAAGAGAGAATATAATAAAGATGTAGCCCATTGGCTACATCCTGTGGACGTAGGCTCACATTGCCGAACCACTTGAAAACCCTAGCCTCCATTCTCTTCCTCTTTCTCAATCACTCTTATATTTTCCATTTTCATTAGATTTAGGTTTTCTATATGGTATCAGAGCCTTAGAGCTCTAATGAGCAACTCGATCCTTCTGCTTTCGCATTTAAAAATAAAAAATAAAAAATCTCATCTACAACAACTCACCACAAATCTCATTTTTCTGGAAATCTGATTCCACAGATCAGTAGCCCATCCCGAGATCGGTCAAACGACATAAGCCGAAGTCCATTCCGAGCATCAACGCGCCTACACGCGCTGGAAAAAGTTTCAGATTTTCGCTCACACGCCACCAGCACCGCCAGAACCACCATGTCTCAAATCTTCCGTCTCCAGTCACCGAATCAAGAATCAAGCACTTCAGATAGATAGATCGACCACCGATCTATCGAAATCCGGAAAAATCAGCGAGATCCAACGGTGGACGTGCCTCCACGCGCCACCCAGATTTCTGGTAGCAAGATCCACGAATGGCATGCTCCGGCTTCCATTCTGTCCATGCTGATGTCAGCCTTAGGTCGTTACAGCTTACTACTGACGTTAGCAAACCTGGAAAAAAAATAAAAATAAAAAATAAGGCAGAAACTGGCTGCAACGAGTGGGAAAAAAAAATCATTTTATTTTCCTTTGTATGCCTTTTATTTTATTTGCAATATTCAAAAAAAAAAAAAAATCAAATTTTGAATTTCAAAATTCGAAAATTCAAAAAAAAAAAAAAAAAAAAAAAAGAAGAGAAAACTGGCATTGACTAATAAAAAAAAAAAATCGAATTTTGAATTTCAAAATTCAAAAAAAAAATGTGGGATATACTTTTTTTATTCTATTTTCGTGAGCCTCAATCGAGCTAAGCCATCGAGTCATTGAGCTAAGATCCCGAGCCAAGACTATTTCAAGATCCGAGCCTCTGAGCCATTAAGCCGCGATTCGAGCTATTGAGCCATGATCCGACTAAGCCAAGCCAAGATCTACTTCAAGCCAAAATCCAAGCCACCGAGCCTCTGAGCCGAGATCCGAGCCATCGAGCCAAGATTCGAGCCAAGCCGACTTGAGGCAAAATATTTGAGCTATTCTTTTGTAAACAAACTCAAAAGTTTCATTACAATTACACCTTGAGTTTGAGGGGGAATGTTAAGGAATCCCACATAGGTTAAATAAGAAAGTTGTGTAAATAGTCCTATGTATAAATAGGACACCTCACAATACATTGTAATCATCTAAAATATCATACAAAAGAGAATATAATAAAGATGTAGCCCATTGGCTACATCCTGTGGATGTAGGCTCACATAGCCGAACCACTTGAAAACCCTACCCTCCATTCTCTTCCTCTTTCTCAATCACTCTTATATTTTCCATTCTCATTAGATTTAGGTTTTCTACACTTATTACTAAATTAAAAAAGGGTTTGTTAACTAACTTGAATCCAACTAGCTTAACAGATTATATAATTCTATCATCAAATAATAAAGATTGTTCTTTTTTGTGAAATGAATAGGCAAAAATGATTAACCTGCGTCAAAGCTCAAGGAAATGTTGCTAAGGCTTGATGCTATGGAGATCCATAAGATAAATGGTGTATCCCATACAGTCCAAACAAGTGTGTGAATCTTGCTAGCACCATTATTGTGCAATTGTGTCAAGGCAGAGTATCACTCTCAGAGATTTCAAGCTTCAATGGGTTGCTGAAGAAAATTTAAATCTGTCAGAAGAGAGTTAAGAAGATGAGAGGTTGAAGATGACAAAACAAAAGGCTGAGAGCTAGACTATTAATGCACCAACAATTAATAATTAATCCCAAATTTTTTTAGTAACAACAACCAGACAAGCTGAACTGATTAATACATGTTTCACTTCACGACTAGTCGTATTACATTTGGTGTTTATGACTCAATGTAAATCGACTTGCAGGATTAGGCATGAATCTGGGACGATTTGTAGCTTAGCACACCTTGAGTTGAATGTTGAAACTGAATAACAAATCCAAAATTAACTTAACCATTAGCCGTTAGTATCTTAACTAATTTGCTTATCATTGGCTATCTCCAGCTTTCCTTCAACTGGTTTGTCTATTTTGATTTACTATGCTTTGAATGAAAAATAAAATAAAAAATAAAATAAAATCTTGCTAAATAAACTAGACATAAGAATCATTACTTACTTTAATAATTATACCATATGGTTATGTTTAAATATATGTTTATGTTAATAGTTTGGTCTAAATTTAACAGAGATTATTGAATAATCAAGTGTAAATTGCTATATTTAGAGTTTAAACTTATGTATATTAGTTTTTATTCATTTAATATAAGTCAAAATTCATATATTAGTTTTTTTTTGTCAATGTTGTAGTCAGTTGTGTTATTTTTTGTGTGTGTGTTAGAAGATAGGATTGTATTTCATAAACTGATCATATTACAGAGCTTAACGTGCAATAAGAAAGTTTGTAGAAGGTTAAACTGATCATATTGCAGAGCTTAACGTGCAATAAGAAAGTTTGTAAAAGGCTTTTCTTCAGAATGATTGAAAATCCAATGAGCATAATTATTTCAGAACCCAACGTGCATAATGAAATAGATGCAATTAATCCCTTAGAATGTATTGTTTCTTTTTCTTGAAGACAAATGCGGTATAATAGTTAATACAAAACATGTTTACTGAGCTCAATGTACAATTTCAAAGTGCAAAACCCAGACCGACAGATTAGGCCTAAGGAGGTCCGTTTTGTGGGAAGGGTGATATATTAACAACACACAATTACGTTTAAATATATGTTTATGTTGTTTTTTTTCTTTTTGAGAAAATATATGTTTATGTTGTTAAATAGAGATTAATAAATAAATAAGTGTGAGTTACTACTTTATACTGATATTAGTTTATATTCATGGTAATATAAATTAAAATTCATATATTAAAGTATTTAAGTTTAAATATTCATTCTATTGGAATGTTGTATAACAAATCAATATTTGTAAAATATGAGATATTATGTTATCATATTTCCTACATATATTAGGTCTACTATTGAATATTGGATTAACATTTATGATTTTGCATAATAAATTTTACCGTTTCATATAATAGTTATCGTATATTTAGTGTAATGACATTACTTAACTAGAGAAAAAAAGAAAGAAAAAAAATATAGATTGTGACATTAGCTGCGAATCTTATTCTAAGATTTACTTAAATGATTTAAGGATGTAGTTTATCTTAATCATTCAATTAATGTCTACAATGTTGTAGTCTGCACTATTTGCATAAACATGGCGATTAAAATGGATTTAAATACGTGTTTCTTCATTTTATGGTTTTTTTTTTTTTTTTAAATACAATCATTTTGTTTTGTTTTGTCAATGGTTTTCCATTATTAACAAGATGAAATCGCACCATTTTTTGTATTTGAATATAGTAGTAATCAATATATACATTATGCGCCAATAATCCAATATATGTTAAATATTAAGTTTAGTATTTCTTTTTTCCTGTAAATTATGCGCCAATAATCGAAAGTTGTATTTTTTGTTTCTTGATTAGTAATGTTACTTTGCGATTTGTTTTCAAATGGAAAAAAGGCTTTTTGTACATGTGATATGGATTGGAATTTTAATATTTAGAACTTTTATGTTTAGGCTACTAGATGAATGCATTACTTAAAGTGGACTTTACAATTTGCCAATAAATAGAAAAAGCCTCTTCACACACACACACACGGAGTGCGTGTGAAGAGACTAGTATACATTATTTGCATTCCACCATTCTTTGAATATGTTTATTTACGTGTAGATTTTCTGATTAAAATAATTGTAACTTAGTTGTTTATTCCTGCGTAAAAAAAAAAAAAAAAAAAAAATAATTGCCTCTATGATATATATAGTAAAAACAAATGTAAATATAATATAAATCTAGAGTATTGAATAAATCTAGTATTGCCTCTATGATATACGTAGTATAGTAAAAACAAATGTATTTAAATATATTGTATATAAGAATCATTAACTACTTTTATAAATTTATAACATATGGTTATGTTTAAAATTTGGTCTTAAATGCCATAGCGAATAAAAATTAAGTAAGTGTGAGTTTCTAATTTTATTGTTTAAACTTAAACATATTAACTTACATTCATTGTAATATATGTTAAAATTCCTATATATATTGGAGGATTCAAGTTTAAATATATATTTGTTTTGTTTGTTGTATAATAAATCATTATGTCAAATATCATGTCATCACATTTCCAAAATATACTTGGTCTAATGCAAATTTTTTGATTAAGTATATGGCTTTGCATATCATATTTCACCTTAATGAAATAAAGAAGAACGATATTAGTTTTTGAGTTTTATGACAATCCAATTGCATTTACATAAAAGAAGTATGAAGGCAAGACGAGTAGAGACGACTAACATGGCTTTAAACATTCTTGTTTCTCCCCATATGCTATAATCTCTGCTGGACCATAATCAGCATCAAATCCAAATTAAGATGTACCTCAAACTATAATCATTCACTTTTGTACATTTAAATGATTCTATTAATGTGACTGTAGGTATTTGACATATATCCTTATATGATAGAAGAATCATTTTAAGTTTTAATTCTACGAATTTCTAATTATATTAAGATTTAAAATTAAATTAATAATAGAAAAATTAAATTAACATTCGTTTAGTGTTAACAAAATGTAAATTAAAAAAAAAAAAAAATCTTGACTTATCAATTATCTATCAAAATAGAACTCGATGTTATTTTATATCATGAAAATCATATATTATTGATAGAAATTAGAGTATTACTTTCTTTTTTTTTCTTCTTTTTTTATGATAGAAATTCTAATATAAACTCACACACACGTATATTTTGAAGATCTCGATGATCGAATTACACCCTCATAAAGGAGTATGGCTTTTTGAGAAGAGAAACTAGCATGAATATCTAAGTGGCAAGTGGCAGGTATTACTTTTGAGGTGAGCTTAAAGACTAATATTACTTTATATCCACTAATCTTATTGACCATCATCTACCTCCTTGGCCAAAAAGCAAAAACCCAAAATGAGAATTTTGATTAATCAAAGCAAAAGACAATATTATTAGAAACGGACAAAATGCCATGATAGCTCAGTGGATTTATGAGTTACAGCATCAAGAGATTAAGCTGTATCCAGTCATTTGCATGATATTCAGTTCAGGCCTCAGGAAAAATCAAGATAGTACTTGGTAAACTCATTAATTTCAATTTCACTGTTAGGTAGCTTTATGTACCCCACAATAAAAGCAACTTTCTTTTGGTGCAATGATAAAAGTAAATTGAGGTTTGAACTTAGAAGAGTGAAAAATCCCTGAATACAGATCTATATGCTATATTTCTATAGCCCAACCAAACAAACAAAGTCTGATATTTTCCTAGGATACTTTGGGCCTAAAACACATAACACATGGACCCAAACTCTCTGATGTATTATTTAATTATTTAATATTATTAGTACTATATGTTTTTCTTTACCTTCTGGTGCTGGTGATGAGCCTGGAAGCTACTGCAATTCTCAGAAAATGCCACACCGCTTATTCTCTTCAATCGAGGAGAAGCTCTTATTGATCTTCCATGGAGCTCCAACATAACCAAATATCACTACCCAAATCATCAGATCAGTAAAAGAAACACCTTCACAGTTCAAACCCAAACACAAAAAAAAAAAAAAAACTGTTTCTCTCTCTGCCCAATGCTTCATTTTAAAGCTGAAAACTTTTTCTGTCACTCAAACGTGAAATTATGAATCTCTTTCTCTCTCTCCTTTGCTAAAGATCCCATCTTTCTCAGCTCAAAATAAAGGTTATTACTCTCTCTCTTTTTCTCTGTGAATATGTATGTGTTTAAGTTAGTTAAATTAAGTATTAACTGCTTAGAATTTCACATTCATGGTTGGGAATGTCAATTTAGTACTCAAATAGTGAAGATGGTAGTTGGGTTTGTTAAAGTTTGTTGTTTATGGTAATGAATGATGGTGATCTGGGTTTCTGACCACTGCTCTTTTGTGATGTGGTGGTGTAGATTTTTGTGTGGTGATTACCTATTCTGTTCTAGCATTAGTCCCAGATCTGGGGTTAAATCTACCAAATTTGCTACTATATTAAAAAATCTAGCTTTGTATTATTAATTTTCTTATTTGCTGTTAATAGCTTAGTACAGAAAATGTTAATAGCTTACCCTTTCTAGTTCATTCTTTTTTTGGTTAGGGTCTTATTATTATCTGTAGTAGCTGACCCTAAAGTTTTAGGACTAGGCTTTATTGTTGTTGTTATTATTTTTAGTGTTTATGTATTGAATTAATTGCCATAAATCTGATCTGGGCATTTGAATCTACTGGACAATGCCAGTAGCAACTTGGGCTTGGGTAAAATTAAGTTTAATGTGATTGTTTATTTGAGCTATTTGTTCTAGCCTTTGGTTACTTTGATTTAAATTAAGATGTGGTCATGTTGATGTGTTCATATCATAGGCATAAGCTATGATTGTAAGATCACTAAGCTATAGTATTAGTAAAACTTGAGCAGAATGCAACCAGAATTTTCAATTTATCTTCTGGTAGATGCGCATCGCAAAGAGTAATCGTATAGAAGTGCAAAATTTTCTGGACCTACATTTCCCAAATGCCATGGAGCATTGATATTGTATTCTTCATCATCTCTTTATATACTCTTGTTTCCATTCCATGTGGTCTAACAAGAATTTCATCATCATTTGGCTGTCTGGCCACATCAATCTAATGCAGCTACAGTATTAGATTCCCTTGTTATCTGGGATTTTACTTGTCTCCTTTTGCATTCGATTTATTTATTGATATTTGCTGAAACTGTCTCATATGTCTTTTGTTTCCCATATAATGGTCTCACTTTTCAAGATTTTTAGCATGAATCTGTTTGCTGGACATTGAATTATTTCATTTGGATTATTGTGTTTAGATTATTTTTTTGCTGAAAGTATAAATTACAGCTGGTGCAAGGAGCATATGGTTTCCCCAGAAGTGAAGCTTTAAAATCCTATACAAATACTTGCCTGCATCAGTTTCTCTTAGTTCTTCCTGACCCTCCAACACCCTTCCAAAAAAATAGTTCTTGATTTGTTTTCTTTATTTGATCCAGGTTGTCTGTCTGTTGGATATTGCGGCACTGCCACCATGATCAAGCAAATTCTGAGCAAACTCCCTCGGAAATTGCCAAAATCTGACCAAGCAGATTCTGCAGGGAGTGATTCGGGCAACATTAATGGCAATTTGGGCAATGGATTTCAATGTACAAATGTTGGTAGTGCTCTTTCAAGCAAATTGAATGTTGTAAAACGGGTGTCTTCAGCAGTTTTCCCCACAAGCAATGGAGCTGGAGTCGAGCCAGTGGAAGCCCACCTAGCGTTCAAAGATGTTTCAAATTCACAGAAGTCGAACCTGTTTATCAGTAAGTTGAACCTCTGCTGTGAGGTTCATGATTTTAGTGATTCAGATAAGCAAGATCTTAAACGTCAAACCTTGATAGAGCTTGTTGATTTTGTTGGTTCTGGATCTGCAAAGTTCAATGAACCAGCAATTGCTGCAGTGTGTAAAATGTGTGCAGTTAACCTGTTCAGGGTTTTCCCACCTAAATATCGTTCTAATTGTGCTGGGGGTGAAACAGAAGATGAAGAACCAATATTTGATCCTGCTTGGTCACATTTGCAAATTGTGTATGACCTACTCCTTCGGTTTATCAGTTATAATTCTCTTGATGCAAAAGTGGCAAAAAAGTATATAGATCATTCTTTTATTGTGAGATTACTTGACCTCTTCGATTCTGAGGACCCAAGGGAAAGAGACTGTTTGAAAACAATTCTGCATAGAATATATGGGAAGTTCATGGTACACAGGCCTTTTGTTCGAAAGGCTGTTAGCAATATCATCTATCGATTTGTTTTTGAAACCGAGAGACATAATGGAATTGCTGAGCTGTTGGAGATTTTTGGGAGTGTAATTAGTGGGTTTGCGTTGCCTTTGAAGGAGGAACACAAGATGTTCTTATGGAGGGCTCTGATTCCTCTACACAAACCAAAATCAGTAGGCATTTATCATCAACAATTAACTTATTGTGTTATACAGTTTATAGATAAGGATCCAAAGTTGGCCAGCACTGTGATTAAGGGACTGTTGAAGTACTGGCCAGTTACAAATAGCCAGAAGGAATTGATGTTTATAAGTGAGTTGGAAGAGGTTTTGGAAATGACTAGTATGGTTGAGTTCCAAAAGATCATGATCCCACTGTTTCGGCGTATAGGTTGCTGCCTCAACAGCTCTCATTACCAGGTGATTTTCTGTTCTTTACTAGCAGCATGCATAAAGCGTTTCCTCTGATGTCATGTACTGGGGGAAATATGTCCTTGGACAATATAGACTATAGAGTCCCATGTGACATATCTTTGGTTTCATCACTTTGTTCTTTTGTTTTCACCAAAACAGCCTTCAACTAGTGCCTTTTCTGGTTGTGTAGAAAGTTACATCATGACTTACGTTTAGATGGTGATGACAAAGAATAGGTGTATCGTGTCAGTTCTACCATTTCACTTGCCATTTTGGACACGGCAACCTGTGTTCTACTCAATAGGGATTATTCTAAGAAATTGTTTATTAGAAGGTGGGAGAAGTCTTAATGTATCTAAAAGACAATATGAAGGTTATTTATTCTTACTTTGATAATTTTCAGGTGGCTGAGCGTGCCCACTTGCTATGGAACAACGAGCATGTCCTTAATCTTGTCTCACATAACAGGCAGGTAATTCTGCCTCTTGTCTTCTCAGCTCTTGAGCGGAACACTCAAAATCACTGGAATCAAGCTGTGCTCAACCTAACTCTAAACCTGAGGAGGATGTTCCGTGAGATGGATGAGGAGCTGGTGATCGCTTGCCAACGTAAATTGGATGAGGAAGATTCAAGGTTACGTGTGGCAGCTGAGAAGCGGAGATTGGCATGGGAGCGCCTGGAAACTGCTGCTGGTCTCCAACCTTTAGCTGGTAATATTTTAGTTGCTGTAAAACCTGCTACATGCTCTGTTGCTTGCTAATTGCTTGGATAACAGTATTTGGAAAACAAATCAGAAACATTATCGTGGCAGCTTTTCCTATAGATCTGGACATAGGTTGTTGAATATCACCAAGTTTGGAATGCCAATAGGGTTTCTATCTGCACTAAGATGCTGTGTTGAAATTGTGTTGAGTGGTTATGCTGCTGCCTTGAAGGTTCTTTCCTGCACAAGAGGTCGGGGTTGGCGGGATTGCTTGCAAATGTGTGTATTGACCTCTTTGGTATCCTTGCTCATGAGCTATTTGTTTTTCCCTGTATTATTATATGTTGTATCG
Source organism: Fagus sylvatica (assembly GCA_907173295.1). NCBI lineage: Eukaryota > Viridiplantae > Streptophyta > Magnoliopsida > Fagales > Fagaceae > Fagus > Fagus sylvatica. The sequence goes on along the minus strand of OU015766.1, from coordinate 38,785,319 downwards.
TATCCCCTAAGAATTTGCTAATCATGCTTTCACCCTTTCCAAACTTATAGCAAGAATATTTTCAAGCCATTTGCTTTGATATGCCAAAGATGTATATAGTAACACCATCTCTCTCTATCTCTCTCAAAAGTCATGGTTCTATGTTGGAATTTGCATGTTTTAAGTGTACAGGCCTCATTAGCTTGGAATGCAAGTGGTAAATAGCAAGGTATTTTTAGATAAATTCAAAAGAAAATGGAAACAATAAGTTTAGGGATGACATTATTTGTTGTGATTGATGCATAATAAAAATAGCGTGAATCCAAATAAAAGCCAATCACAACCGTTCATCTTAGTAGTTGTAAAAAAATATTGTATCCTAGTATTATTAAATAAAAGTGTTGTTGTCCTCCTCCTGGCATGGCAGTCAAATCAACTTACGTGTTTGGATCAACCATGTGACTTTTGGAACAATTATTTTAGATGTGTGATGTATATAGTCTAGGTTTATGGTGGTCTCTGTTGCCCACTCTAATTTCCGCTATTTAATGTTGGAAACTGTTTTTCTTGTGTTGCTTTTTGTGCAAAGAAAAACTAGAAAGGTATTTCTTCTTGGAGAAGCAATCCCGGAAGATATTTCCTGTCCAGAAGATGCCCATACTTTCATGTCAACCAACCCACGTTATTTTCACTAGAAAAATAGACAAAAGTTGCACTATGATAGAGTGCTGGATGTTTAAGAGTTGTACATTTTGTGTCTCTGTAAATGTTTCTTATATGTGTAGTAATCTGGTTATTATTTTTGTTAACTGACTTGGACGATTTTTTGTTTTTTTGTTTTTAATAAATCCATAAATTAGTATTAGTTATACTGTTTTTGGGATAATTGCAGATTCTTTCCTTAACTATGGCAAAATTGTAATGTCTCCTTAAACTTCAAAATTAAGCAATGTTTAGATTGATTTATTAGTAATAATAAGCATTTTGTCTCATGTTATGATTTTTGTCAAATTTAACAATAAAGTCAAAAACAATTTTTTATTAAATTTGTAACTTAAAAATCAAGCAATATCTTGATTGACTTATTCGTAATTAGCATTTTGTCCCATGTTATGATTTTGGGTAACAAAAAATTAAAAGCAATTGTTTTTTATTTTTTAAATGTGTAATTCTAGTTAGGTTTTTTTTGTTTGTTTGTTAAATTTTACGTTTGGAAGAAACTTCCAACTTCATTATAATTGGGGGAGTATTGCTGGCCTTGCAAGTAAGCTAAGAAATCCGTGATAAACTTGACTATGTGCTCTATCTTGGATGGTGGACCCCACAAAATGACTTGGTCCCACCTGATATGACCTACATTGTTCTTGTGTCTTTCATTTACTTAACCAAATGATGATAGTTGATAGCATGAGCCATTGTTAATTTTCCTTTTACTTTTTTGTTATCATCCATGATCATGCCAAAAAAATCATTATAATAACAACAGCAGCAACGTGAGCCGCATGATGTTCGTGATGGATTTGTCTTTTACAAAAGAGTCGGTCCCACGCGCATTGTCGGACCTACTCTGGAAACACAACTGTCAAGTAACATGATGCCATGTTTGTTGATCAACACTCGCTAATGAGCTCAGCCAAAGTCCATTTTCATGAGTTATAATAACAAAGACATTTGGCCAACTAAAACCGATTCAATCTTATCTGGCACAGTGTTGAACTGATTTTGACTGAGTAATGAGTAATGTTTAGTTTATTTAGAGTTTGTTTGTTTTACTGTTTTAGTTTACAATACAAAGTTTATTTAAACGCACACTAAATTATTATATAATAATTATGTTTTTAATTTTTCTAAAATTAGTTATAACTTAAAAAGAAAGATAATAAAATTATATAGAGAAAGAGGGTAAAAACAAGAAAATTAACTTAGTTTGGTTTCACAGTTATGTCCATAGTAGAAAGGCTGAACCCAACATATGGTATATATTTAATATGATAATCCTAAAACCATGGTAGTTCATGATATTACAAAATCACAATAACTCGTAGTATTACAAAATCATTGTAGCCTATGATATTACAAAATTAAAGTAACTCGTGGTATTACAAAACCACTGTAGCCCAACAACGTTTTCTTTCAGACCTCTCAACCAATCGATATGACCCTGGAGGGCGGCTTTTGCTAAAACTCGATAATATTCTTAAAAATGATTGTCTACACTTTAGACTTACACCTGATCCAATCCAATTTTGTGATTAGTCAAATATCCCTTAAAAACCTGGTAGAGTGTTCTACTCGTATGACCATTTGAACACATACATAAGTTCGGTCGAGGTCCACCTCCAAAAAATCCTAAAATAATAACTGTGTCCATCGAGGGCCCTTGCCCTATTTCTATTTGTGTGTTAATATATATATCCACTTCAGGCTTCATCTCCTAGGCCCTAGCCTATATAAACGTGAGGCTTTCTTGTACCATTTTTGGTAGTCCTACAAAAAGATTGTTTTTGAGAGAAAAGGAGAGCAAGAAGAAGAGAGAATGGACGCACCAGCATACCAAGATATGTCATACTTTGAACATGTCCAAAAACGCCACGAGGATAAAGGCTGTCTTTTTGCTTGGTTAGTATATAATTAACTATCATTTGTTCTTGTTGTTATGGACCTTATGGTTATGGTTATTATTGTTGATGTAGGCGACCCCATTTTTAATAATTTTATGCTTTTGGTTTCTTTGTTAATTATGCATTCATGTAATTGAATAAAGATGTGACGGAGTATTTAGTTTGTGATAGAGTTAATGGCTTAAAAAAGAAGAAGATGTATGTAGTCAATCCACTTGATTACGGGTCGTTAAACATATAATCAAGTTGGGATTAAGGTTTATTTGAGTTGCAAATTTTTGTAATTACACAAAAATCTCAATTGTTTTGTCTAGTAAAGAAAGAAAATTTAAATACCGTCATCTTATTTTCTTGTTGGATAGTATATCTAATTGGTTTGTACATTCAATGCCAATTGTTCTTTTTGAGTGCAGTTTGTTCGCGATGTGTTGCTGTTTCTGCTGCTACGAGACATGCGAATGTTGCCTGGATATTCTCTGTTGTAACTGTGCTTGATTCAACAGATTATCATCTGATATTAGAGACGGGGTGTGATGGAAGAAAATTGGGAAGAATATGTTATGTGATGAGCCTATGTTTCTACTAATTACAATTTTCTATTACAACATGTGACATTTGTTATGTCTCTAGTATTATTTAAGAAACAAAATAACAAAGTATTTATGGCTCCCTAGATAAATTTTCTTGATTTTGTTTTGCTAAGGACATCTGGGTTCTGTATCTAAAATAGATTCTATATATGTAACCTACAATCGTAGGTTTGCTAAATCATGAATCTACTTTTTTGTAAAAATTTTCGCACCAATAATTAATAAGTTTGTCAATTTTACTAATAATTTCTTGTTGCTAAATTTTGTACCAATCCAATGATATTAACTCCTGAAGAAATTTCTCAAAAAAAAAAAAAAAAAATTTCATGAAGAAATTGGCAACGACTGTGGTGGTTTGACTTATTTTATCTATGGAGACGCAGTGGTTTAAATATAGAAGCATGGCAGTGGATTGCAATCTTTCTAGTTTCTCCGCTCGTGCGGTAGCTCATTGGTCAATGGCCATGCTCAGCAGTTCAGCCTAATAATCTTCAGAAAAGAAAATAAGACTTGGAAAAATATTTGAGAAAATTAGAGTGAAATTCTAATAGAGTATTCCTTTTGGAATAAGTTTGTGACTTACCGGCTTACCCTTATGAAACCTTCATTTTAAATTTATTTCTCCTAATTCTTCCATTTAATTAGAAAAAAAAAAATTGTACACAGTAAAATAGTTCTTGTAAAAATGTAAGTAGTAAATAGTAGAGTTAAATACACTGTTCGTCCTTAACGTTTACCTGAGTTGCATGTTTGGTTCCTAACGTTTCAAACTGGTAGAAATGGTTCCTAACGTTTTAAAATCGTGCAATATTGGTCTTTTCGTTAGACTCTGTTAACTTAGTAAATATGTTGCTAATGGATTGATGACGTAACCTATTTTTAATTGAATGACATTTTTTTTTTTTCATTTACAATTAGGATATGATATGACATACCCATTTAAAATCAACCTAACCCGAATTAAAATAAACCCCATCCAAATAAAAAATCAACCCAGCCCTAAAATTAAACTCAATCTCTCTTCTCCCTCTAATCGCTCTCTCCTCTCTCCTCTCTTGACCACGCTATACAGAAAGCAACATAAGAAGGTGTGGAACCATCCAATCTTTACCATCACAGGAAGTATAAAATATAAGAAGACTACATATGTAGATAAAACCCATGCATTTTCAGCGATAATGAGAAGGAACATCAGGGATGGAACCACATTGAAGCTTGGGGGTGCAAGGCCCCACAAACTTTCTAAGAATTATATTTTTACCTTAATATTTATTAAAAAAACCTTAAAAAAATATATGAATGTCCTTCCAAACTCTTCATATTTCTTACTTTGACTCCCGTATTTAAGGAATTCTAATTCCGTCCCTGAGGAAAACCTACCACCACAGGAAGTTTTGAAGCCTGTGATTTTTACAGAGACAACATACACGTCTACATGACATTTAAACGTGGACCCAAAAAACTCCAAGGATTGAGACTAATTCGAAGGAGAAATTAGAAGCTAACCCGATGTTTCCTCCTCTGTCGATTTGTGCATTATGACATTCATCCTTATCGACATATATCCTTCTTCAGCTCTCCTTCTTACACATATTGTTACCATTTCTTGAACTACGTTTTATGTTCTTGCAAAAACATACTTGCTAATAAAATTTAAAAAGGAGGAGAAGAAAGAATGTATGCACCGCCAGGTTATCAAATGGTATCACACGTTGATCATGTCCAAAGACGCCATCATGAGAAAGGCTTTCTTTACGCTTGGTTCGTATAAAATATTGATTTTTTTTCTTAGTTGCTACTTGGTTGTAATTTATGTTTCACTATAAGTTGTCTCTTTACACTTGCAAGTAAGGAAAGCTTATTTCATCTTATTTTATTTATGTGCTAGAATGTTTTGAAATCCAAATATACCGAATTACAAATTTCTCTCTTGGATGCAGTGTGTTCGCGTTGTGTTGCTGTTTCTGCTGCTTTGAAACCTGCGAGTGTTGCTTAGAGTTTCTTTGTTGTTGCTGTCCTTAGAATATCCGAGATGTTGTGGAGGCAGAGAGAGGTGGTGGGATATCATCAACCTCTGTAATTTTTTCTTTTATATTATAAATTATAATTATACTATGTAATACTAATTAACAAATTTCATCTGGTTCCTAATTATATTTTGTCAAACTAAAGGAAAGTGCAGTGTCTTAATTTTAGTTTATCAAATTTTTAATTCACTTTAAGAGCAGTACCCAATCTAATTGTAACTGCCCCTCTTAACCTACCCTGCTGTAAAATTTCATGTAGTTGTTTAAACTATAAAGACCGGAAAGTGAAAGCACATGAACAGTATAAAAGCTTTTATTTTTAACATTTTTTCTGTTTTATTATTGCTTTTCAATTTCACTGTTTCATAAAAAGAATGGGAAAAAGAAAAAAAGAAAAAAAAGACCATGCTACCTGGATATGCACTAGGGGTTGATGGCTAGTGAAGATGGCGTGACCCGCAGAAGAACACAGTTTTTTTTGTTGCTGGTAGAACATTAATTCCAGTAGCAATAGTAATGTTACACACCCAACATTTTTCATATAACAATTGAGTTCACAGTTGACACATAAGTATTTGTGATTTTTTTGTGAACTTTTGTGTCTGACTTATTGGCAGCAATAAGTTAAGAGTGCTTGTGGGGGCTATGGCTGCAACCTAACTTGCCCAGATGTCAACTGTCGCATCATTATTATTATGAATGAGCAAGTATTTGAAGTTGTAGCATGTACTTCGTGTCTCTCCTAAGTGCAGAATGTGGCAACTAGCAAGTATCTCAGTTAATATAATTTGCTTTTTCTTTTTTTAGTGGGTCAAAATGGAAATTGCCTTCAAGAAGCGCTAACTAACAAACAAGATCTATCTAAGCATTATCATATGTTATGTCCAGGAAATTCTCCCAAAACCATTAAACACCCAACTATATGGTTTTGGATCTTTTGGTTCATTCATCCTAAGATTATAATTAGAATCAAGGTCTCAAAGGATACATTATGGTACAGCTAGTACAAGTATCAACCATGAACTGCAAATTCAGGATTATGTGAACTCAAACTAACAAAATCATTCGAAGATCGTTTTAAAAAATATACATGCAGGCTATGGAGGTCAGCAATGAGGTCAGCAATATCGACACAAGATTCACACCATTGTTGTCAAGAATGCTAAGACCTGAAATCTTTTTCACTGTTGGCCCTGGTTTTCCCACAACCTGCATTGAACAATAAGAAATTGTTAAGTAGAGCTTTAAAATACCCAGGGTCATAAGCACATCTAGTCATGCAATTATGCCCAATACCAGAATATGCTACTGAGCTGGTGGTAAAATCTGGGGAAAATGTCTTAATGTACCTTATTGCGAACAGTGCAGTATCCACTGAACTGCAGTGTTGCTCCCAAGAAAGAATCTATGAGACTTCCACCAAGTCCCGCCATAGCAGAAAGAGGTATTACCAATAGCTGCTTTACAGCAACATCATATGTGCACTTTGTTGTGAAAAATCCAAAGACAACAAAAGTTAGTCCAACGACACTTCCTCCAGCTGCAGCTGCGAGGAGTCCTGCTTGTGTCACACCACCATTAGTTCCCTTCCGAACAGGCTGAAAACCAAATAGGACATGATTAGGATCCATAATTTCGATATGTTTAAGAAGCACGTCAGTTTCCTTTAGTCTGCATAATGATTAATGACATTAATAAATGTCAAAAAACAGCCACTTCTTATCACATGGCAACTATTTCAGAATTGGGATTCTAAAATTGAGATACAAGATGGAGGATTGCTTCAAATAAATAGAAATACATTGATAAACAATAAACCCTATGAAGACAAAAGGGAAAAAGTAAATGGGGTGGATGTAGAGGAAAAACCACCTTCATCATGATATAGACAAGATTTAATTTTTACGAAACATGAAGGCTATGTTCCACTTCATAATAAAGCCAAAACTGCAAGCACAAGCGTAACACAGAACAAAATTGGGAGAAGTGAATCTTCTTAAACATAAGTGAGAGCGAATAACCAGATCAAGTTGAACAGGTAAAAATGATGGAATGCAGCCACAACCAAAATTGCATAAGAGGGATGATGAAAACTAGACAAATCTACTTCCTAGTTCCCATAGCTGCATTCGGTAGCCATAGCAGACAATTGCAGATTGCTGCTTCTAACATCTAAAAAAAGGTACTCCACACATCTGTATGTGCACAAAAAATGGGACAGAGAATGCCACAACATTAGAAAGACAAGTACAGATGAATCTTCTGAAGCAAGAGAGTATTCACCTTGAAGGTTGTGATTAGTCGAGGTTGTGCATCACTAAGTACCCCAATCTCAGAAGACCAAGTGTCTCCATTACAGCAGCAATAGTGACCAATAATGCCACCAATGATAGATGTAATCAGAATCGAGTCTTTCGAGTCCAAACACTTGTCCTGCCATCCCGTCAATTTCCATATAATCACAGCCAAAACTGTAGCAATGCCACTATTGAACAGAACTTGTATCCTGGAAAGAACAAACATGAAAGGTGTACATTATTCATAAGCACATATACATGCTTGCTGCTCTTTTCATTATCATCTTTATGGTATATCACTGTGCTGTGGATTATGAAAGGAAGGGAAAATTGTATTGAAAAGTAACACACTAACTTTTTAGCAAGAAATCTGTTCAAGCGTTAGTTAGTAGCTCTCACATGTGACATAACTGGGTATAAGCAATTCAAATTCCAATTTAGGATTCTTTAAAATTATCGTCCTTATATCTTTAAACGATCACATGTATTTTTAATCATATAACTTATTTAATAATAACATGACTTATTTTAAATCGCTTAATCAGATGTGATTAAAAGACATGCAAATGGTCAGTCATCTTATCACCAATTGGAGGAGATTCCTCCAAACTAATTTAGAGATAAACTTTATTCATATTTTATATTTACTTCGCATCTCTTGGTACAAGCAATTCGTTAGGATTCTTTCACAAAGTATAAATTCACTTCAAATCAAAGCATGTAATATGCGAGTCCAATATCGGTCTAAATAAATAATAATTAAAAAAAAAAAAAAAAAAAGCAAGCAACGGAGATTAATACCAATTTCTTTGGCCGCCTTCCTTGAAATCGGCATCGACGCGTCGCTTTTTCTCTTCGCCAACCTTGGTGAGCTTAGACGAAGTAAAAAAGAACACAAGCAGCAAAGCTCCGTACCTAAGAAATATTCATTCAATAACATTTTCTTTTCTTTTCCTAGCAAACAAACAGAGTCTAACTTAAAAAATAAATAAAAAAATTAGAATGAAAAGCTGACCTGTATCCAACGGCAATGTGTAACGGTCATAACAATGAAACCGGCAAGAGCTCCGGAAAGGTCGAGGGATTTTCTTCTGTAAGCTCTAATTGCGATTAAGGAGGAGATTAACGCAGCGATTAGTGGTTGAATCAGAGTTTTTTCCATTTTTGCCCCTGTGGATGGGAAGGTTCTTTTTAGGGTTTTTACAGTTTTCAGTTTTGAGTTTTCACAACAAAAGCTATATAGGAACAATGGCCAGGTAGGTATGTGTGCGAACTGTGAAAGTAGCAGATGAAGTAGATGTAGATGTGACTTGTGATTATTGAGAACTTTTTTTTTTTGATAAACGTGATTATTGAGAACTTTTGGATTTTAAAGGTTTTGACTTTTATGCAAACGATTAGCAAATAGTAGCAAATAATGAAGCAATCACACACTGACACGCAACTTTCAGGATTTTCCAACAGAGAAATGTGGATTGAGATCCGGTGTGGCATGCAAAGATTTGTAACCTTTATGCTAGACCACTCTTTATGCTCGACCACTCATAAATTTGGAGAATGCAATAATGCATTCCTTTTTGTGAAGAATTTATTAAATAATTAAAGAATAAGTTGAGTGGATGAGAAATAAAATTTAGTGGGCATCGATCTCAATTTTATTGGTTAAAGTCTTATGTCATCATCAAATATCACATCAATCATAAGTTATCACTTGAAAAAATTATAAACATTTCATTACCATAAAAAGTATTTATTGTATTAAACACTTATGAGAAGTATCTTGTTTTGATCCTTATGATCTAAACACTCAACTCAATATAGTACAAGAACATTTAAATTAAGTTATTATGTTAACTTTTGGATTTGTAAAATAAAAAATTCATCATATATAAGTCCATAAAATAATTCAAAAATTATAACTTTGAAGTTTCATAAGTTCCCTTTTTATTGCCTATTTGAGATATATGTATGTGTGTGTAAATGCTCTCTTTCAATTTCTAAATCCATTTAGACTGACATTGACATATCAATAAGTGTAGCCATGTAAATATGTAATCCCTTGACCCTTGGGAGCCACAGCCCCCCAAAATGTTGAGAAATTTATATATTTTTAAAACTTTTCAAAGTTTGGACAATTCAAAAATTTGACTCCTTCCCAAAAATTGGGTTAATACAATGACCCTCCAAAAATTCGTCTAGCAAAATTAAAAATTGGAAAATAGAAAATTGGTCAGATGAACCAGTGACCCCCAACCAAAAAACTCGTCTAGCTTTTCTTGGTTAATTAACACCAAAGACACTCTACAAAAGGACCCAACTCTAGTAGAGGTAGATTGGCTAGTTGTCATTTTTTTTTTTGTGCATAGGGATCATATATTATGTCTTGATTTAACAAAAAAAGAATCATTAATTTTTTTTTTTTTTTTGGGATTTTTTGTGCATATATAGAACAAATTAGACAACTTTTGTATACTTGCTAGAGTTTAAGAAGATGCCACACTAGGCCACAAGGCCAGTCCCCAACGGTCCTGGTTGATATTTGCAAGTTTAACACATGATATTCTGTTTCTTCCACGCCCAGTTTTCTCACTGAAATGAGGACAGATACACCAATAACATTCGTATGATTGATAAAAAAAATTAGAAAAATTTAATAATTTCCTTCCTGATTCTTCAAGAGGGAAATGTAAATTCTCTACTCAAGCAGTCAAATATGAGGGCGACAAGAGCAGAGAAAATTCCAAGATTTGCTTGCACGTTCAGGACTTCGCTATGACACTTGAATAAAAACATCAATTAAACAAAATTTATACTTAACCCCCCCCCAAAAAAAAAAACACAATTTACTTTACACACAGATGCTCTGAAGATATAGATAATACAGAGGAAGGTCAGAAAGTTGACCAAAACTTCATCTTCCTCTTCCTCTTCCTCTTCCCCTCCCCCTTCCCCTTCCTCTCCCTCCTTGTCCTCTATCATAAGACCTATCATCATCTCTTGCATAATTAAACATACTCAATCTCAAGTCATCTGCCCCTGCTTCCTGACGACCTCTTTGTACCTGAACAATTTGACAAATAATGACATCAAACATTGGAAAAAAACTCAGAGCCCAAAATGAAAACTAGACTGGAAAAACAAATACTGCTGTTAATAAGCAACACTAAATGACAGAAAGACGCTGACATGAGAATCTTCCAAATCAAATTGGTTTTGAAGCTGCCGTGCAAGATCCTCGTCACGACTAAGATTTGGAAACCCATCTTTTGTTACAGGCTTTCTCTCTCCATTTCTCCTTTCCCATTCATCTAAAGTGAAAACCACTCGCTCTTCTTCTCTCTCCTTCCCCCTATATTTTCTACCTCTAGAATGTCGACCATCCTGGTTTTGGTGACTCATTTTCTGGCGGAGTTTCTGTGCAGCTGCTTGATTTTGAACAGGGACAAATTCCACTACTGTTCAAAGGCAGAAATTCTAACATTAGTATGACATACAAAATTATAAATGCACTAAAACTTACACAAAATGGTATTTTCTTCCCATTCCAGGTAGATGATGTATCTATTTGCTTTATTTATGATCAGTTCAACTGAGATTTCAAGACACTATCTCAGTTTTAATTTCCATATGAGTCCATATGGGATGACGACCTCGCTGTAAATGTAGACCAAGAGAATCAAAATTAAGGTTTCCTCTCCTGCCATATTTATATCCAAGTTGTAAAACACAACCCTTCCCAACCCAATGTCCCTTTACATCTTCTCATTAAGAAAAAATGACATGCATGTAATACCATTCCACCCCTCATGCCACTGAATGAAGAACAAATCAAACTAATTCTAGATAAGATGATAATCAGAAAGAGTCCTAACAAATTGAAGTTTCACCTTCTTTGGCTCTTATTTCAGAGCTACTTGGATTTTCAGTTTTCTCTGTAATGGAAGCTGTTTTTGGATTATTATCTGCACTGGTTGCTTTATCATGGTTTTGCTGCCTTCCAGTGGGATTATTATCTGCACTGGTTGCTTTATCAAGGTTTTGCTGCCTTCCAGTTGGCCTAATATTGGTATTTCCAACAACAGCATTAGGCCCAGAGCTCTTGGAAGTAGACCCAGCATAATCTGCACAGCATCACCTTTTCACCATGAGATCATATGCAATATGTCTAGCAACTAAAAACAAATTGTAAAGTGAAACATGGTTTTCAATAATCCATCTAAAGAGTACATTGTTACAACAATAATAGTCTAACCCAATGTTATAAATACCATACCATGGCCTTCTCCGCATTACCACTATTATATATATTTGAGAATACAAGCCCATGACTCCAGCCAAATATGCACCAAATTTGACTAAGATAAAATAAAAAATAAAACTAATATTCATGTAAGGGAGAGGGGAAAGAAGTATCACTTTGATTTGACTATTAAAAAAATATTAAAATATTTCATTTTCTCTGTCCAGACACAAAACTAGGAAATTGAAATACCAATCAATGTCTCTCTCTCTTCCCGTAAACCATGTTCCCAAATTCAATATCTCTCTCAACTACCTCTGGCCTCTCCCTTTGAACTCACCTCCGGAAAAAGTAAACTTAAGAGTTACAAAAGGAGTGGAGAAATCCATTGAAGAAGAAGTGGCGGAGAAACCGAAGAGAAATCCACTGAAGTAGTGGCGGAGAAACCAAAGAAAAAAGAAGAAGAATAGTGCTGCTGGTCCAGCGAGCTCAAGTTCAATGGTGCTCATTGAAGTAGTGGGGGTAGATCATACCGGTTTAGTTACTGATACAATACATTTCTGCTATACATACTGGTGCGCATGAAATTTATAACTTTGGTGAGGATATGTTCAACATAACTTAATGACATGTTCATTTTAAAATCCATAAAATACACTTTCTTTAGCTTCTACTTAATTTATGTATTTTCGTGGATAACTTTGTTGTTTTAAATTAACATTTGTATTTTTCAAGCACAAGAGTTAAGCATAATCGATACAACCAACATAAAAGCATGGAACTAAGGCTTACTTCAGTTGAGTGTGTTGCAGTTTTGGTTGCAGTGTTACACAAACCAGCTCCACAAAACAACATAGCACTTGAATTTCATCATACCTCAAGTAATTTTCTTGTTGATGTAACAAATGCTATTCTTAAAATGTGATATTTTCTAGCTAATAATGCAACTACAAGTTCTGTGCAGATACTTTTCTTGGCATTACATATTTAAATTTTACCACACCCTTAGCAAAAAAAAGAAAAAATTAAATTAAATTGAATTGAATTTTACAAACCATTTAATTTTTTTTACTGCTTTCACAGCATAATGGTAAAAGAAATAACTGATGTAGAGGTGGTTCATAACTACAGTGACCCCAAAATGCCAAAAACAAACAAAAAAATAACACTTATTTCTGGGATAGCCCTTCAACATACTAGAACAAACTCTTAAAACATCCAAATTCAAAACTAACTTTATAGTATTGAGTGGTACTGGAGCCAGGAGAGAAATATATGAAGAAAAATCTATTACAAAGCTTTGAAAACTGACCAGATGATTTTCGTTGCTGGGCAAACCGATGTGAGGGTGCCCCAATTTGCAATTTCTCAAATGGGGGAGGACCTCCTGTACCACTTTCCTGTGATAGCTTCAATGATGAGCGGGAAAAACCTGAATATTTCTGGTTCATCTGCCATTCTTCATAGAGGGGTTGGACAACTCCTCCTAATAAGGTTAACACTTTAGGATTCAAACATAGTATACCATTACGTACTACAGCTTTATTTTCCAGACGGACCTGCCAAACAAATTACAAAAGAAGAATTAAAACTTGCAATGACCAATTGAAAGCAAGTTTATTGAGTACATATGAACTAATCAATCATTAAAATAAATAAAAATTAAAAAAGCGTATTACAGCAACCTCCCTTGAGGTTTTGCGAAATGACAGGCCCCCCTCCTATTATGACACTTCACCCCCTCACATTTGTTAAAAAATGGAACTCCTCCTTGAGGTTTCTGGTTTGTCGAATACATCCATACACATTAACCCAACTTGATTTCAACCTATGAAAAATGCACCTAGCCCAAAATTGAAAACCAAATTTTGTCCAAACTTCCACTTTTTACTCTAGTTCAGGTTAAAGTGCCTGTCAAAACCTTATTCAAACAAGTAATCCCAAATCCAGGATCACTGGTTCACCATTACATCCATCAACTTTTCTTATCACTCTATCTAACACCATTACAAATATATATTAAGCCCTCTACTCTTTTTTTAAACCTACTTGTAGTAAGTCTAGATAGTAAAGTTGTAGCTGCTGCTTTCTACTGTGAACACCATCAAGCCGATCCGCATTCATTCCCTTGTGCTTCCACTTTATCTCGCTCACTCTTATTCCCAACATCAATTCTAGCAGTATATAAGGCCCTCTACTAATTCATCTCATAACTATCACTTACATCGATATTCCACAATCACTAATAAACTACGAATTACAACAATGAATTACTAGTGAGCTAAAAGCTATCCAAATAAACACTATTCGATGAAACTAGCAAAGCTCAATGCAAATAAAATTTAATAAATTAAAAACAAAAACAAAACAATAAAAACGAGACTACCTTAGTGCCCGGAACGACGTCATCGGGGATCGAAGGGACATGAGAGAACTCTACAGCGATTATCTCATTGTGTCCATCTGTGAGCCCTAGTCTGAGGAGTCGCCGACTACTTGAACCACCCGAAAAGCTCTCAATTAAGCTTTTCGTTATGTCTCTCACTGAAGATATCTGCAAAGAACCAAATCAAAGCATAAGATATCTACCTTATTCAATTTCCCGCATTTTCTCGGTAAACAAACAGAGGCCTAAAGAAAAATTCACGAGAGTGAGAAGAAGTGTTACCTGGAGGACTTTAGGGCCGAGAATATGGGATGGCTTGCGTGGGAGAGTCGGGTCGGGTAGTGACTTGGCTCCGATGGATTTGAGATCCATGTTGGTGAGCTCGGACTCGACGGAATCCACCACCGTAGACGCGTCGTCGGCCAAGGCGGAGTGGATCATGATGATGGCTTTCAATTGGTCGATGTCACCCAAACACCAGCCTCTGCTTCTTAGGGTTTCTAGAATCTTCGACTCCGAATCGGAGGTTGAGCTCTCTTCCATCGCTTTTTCTTTTTTAGCGCCTCTGTGCGTTGTGATTATGGGAATTTGAATCGAAGAGAGAGTGGGGTTTTTGATTTTGGGGATTTTTTTATTTTTCAGTTTCAGTTTGGGGCTTTGGGTTAGTTTGGGCAATTGGCTTGGGCCTCGTCTGTGAAAAGATATTCCTTTTGGAACCAACCATAACATGGCACGTCAGCATAAAAAGATGCTTGATTGGCCTTTTTGTTGTTTTTGGGCTGGGCCAAACGAAAAATGAGTCAGATTGGACTTTTATCCCGAAAGAAAGACGGGTTAGGGTTCTCGACTCTTCCACACAAAATTAATAGTTTTACTACATACACATGGTTGTATTAATCAATTAATTTAAAATAAAACTTTGAATTCAAACACAAACTTAAATATTTTTTCATAGACAGGTTAAAGTTTCCTAATTGAGTTCAAACACATAATTGTATTAAATTTAAATATACTTGGAAAAGATAAACATTATTTGTGTTTCTTTGATTAATACAACCATGTATTTGAATTCAATTAGAGAATATCTTTTCCAATCTTTGAATCTTTACATGTCAAAGATATACCAAGAGAATAGAAGGATTCGAAGCTTCAAAATGAAGCTTTGACAGGACCAGAAAACTTCAATGCAAAATTTTTAATAAAGTTTTTGTATTTAGGTTTTGCTAACATCTCTTTTTCAGTTGATAATTGTTAATTCACTTAATTTTCTTGTGACATAATCGATCTTAACTATAATTTTATCGATTTAAATTTGAAAAAACTTCTTCATGCATAAGCAACTATAACAAGTATTGTGAGTAAAATCCTATAATTGATGCATGCATTTGAAAGAAGAGTTAGTCTTTTCATATAATCAAGAATTGTTACATTAGGGTATGTTTGGTGACTATTTTTTGTTTTCTGTTTTGTAAAACTTGTATTTGGGTGTTTTGAGAATTGTAATAAAAAACAATATTATAATAGATTTGAGAACAAAAAATTTGTTTGGCATTTTTTTCACATAGTTTCTAGTTTTGTTTTTATTATTATTATTATTATTATTATTATTATTATTATTGTATTTCATAAAGAAACAGTATCACAGGCACCCATCACCACCGGAATCGACCAAAACCCCCCACCACCACCGAGAGCCACCTCACAAACCCACCGAGAGCCACCCCGTAACCCACCTCCACCACCACTCCATTCCACAAGTTCAAGTTTGGTGAATTTCTGACTGGTCGATTCAAGCCACCGCAAGCCACCCCGATTTGTGATCGCGGCGCCATTTTCGTCGGCGCTGGTGCTCTTGGTTGCTTCATCTTAATTTCTTGTTATATTTATATATCACAAAAAATGAAAACATCTTTTTGGTGTTCTCATTTTACAATTTGATTCATACACAGTGAATGGATTTGAGTTCAAAAACTGTACAACTGATTAATGGGATCCACAAAAAGTTGATTCAAATATAGAAAACTGTATTTGAATCAAGGAACAATTAATTTTTATTATGAGAATTTTTATTGTTATATTTATGTTAAATTAGTATTTCATTATTTTTTAACTATTGTTTTTGGTGAATTTCTATTCATTTGTGATATTTTCATCTTAATTTCTTGTTATATTTTATATCACTAGTAACAAATTTATCAAGTGATTATCTTGAGATCCAATTAATTTTTCTATTATTCTCTCTCTCTTGAGTTTTTCATATCCAAATTGATATTTCTAGTAAATATTTATAATTAGAAAATATTTACAAAAGAAACACTATCTACAATATAAAATAATAATATGACAATAACAAAATAAATCTAGAATGTATAACTATATATCTAATTTATTATAGGCAAAAAGTGGTGCATGCCTAGAGTCGCTCCTAAAGTAAACGATGAAATGGGACATGATTATACATGCGTTTGTTTAAACTTATAAGCTGCCTTATTTTTAAGTCAGTTTATACTTTATATACGATTTTTTATTTTTTTAAAGTATGATTATAATTTTCACAAACCTATTTAAGTCAAATAAGCTATCAAATTTAAGCAATCACATTTCACAAACGGACAGCTGGCAAATGCAATGAGCTTGATCATATTAGCATTATTTATAAACCTGTAAGAGTCACATTTTCTTTAGGGCAACTTGACTGTATAAATGAAGTGTATATAGCAAAACTATTAATTTTGTTAGTTAGCTATCACTTTTTTTTGCACTATGGTTAGGAATGTGCTTTTAGTATTCAAATCATTTTGTTTTCTATAGTAATTTGCTAAATTGCTACTATCTTGCAGCCTGCAGAACAGATATTTTGGAGCTTCTTGGACCCTACAAGTACAATTCCAATCGTTTTGATGCCCCATCTGAGTTGGTTCTTTGGACTACTTCATCTTCAAAACCCTTTGCTTCTGATTCAACATCCCTCTGCTCCTACTAATAAATCTTATTCAAATACCAATTTTACGTCGGGGCACGACACTCATGCAGGGACAATTTTGGTCCCATGAACTTTTGAGACAAGTTACTCTAAATGATATGTATGTTACTATATGCATGTTTCCTCACGGAAAAGGCATATGGGACAGAACATTTCCAAACCCAATGGTTTAGAATAGCCAGATAGTTGCAACTGCTAGGAATCCATTATTGCTTAAAGAAGCTTCCAAAACACAACCTTGTCATTTATGATACTATTATTAATTAGCCTAATTATGTTAACCAACATATATAATTGGCAGCCGATACGACGATAACCCCCACACCCACGCCGGCAAACCCAAACCCACAACCACCATACCCACGCCGGCAAACCCAAACCCACCACAACCCATTTTTTGCAACCACGGCCGAGAAGGGAGAGAGAAATTCCGGAAACCCCATACCGCCGGCAAACCCAAACACAAACCCCATCACCGCCGGCAAACCCAAACAGAATATACCGCCGCGAACCACCATCACCAACAGATCCGGAAACAACCCATCACCGAAAACCACCAACCCACAACCACCTCCACCGAGCCGTACAACCCACAACCACCTCCACCTCCACCGAGCTGTTGACTTGGACTGAGGGAGAGAGAGCAGAGCAGAGAGAGAGAGAGAGAGCAGCGCAGAGACAAAGAGAAACGAAAAGAAAAAAGAAGAAAAAAAAACAGAGAGAGGAGAGAGAAGACAGATGACAGAATAAAAAATATTAAAAAATTAATACACATTGCTACAGTAACTGATTTTTACGTTACTGAGCGATGTGTAATTGATTAAAATAGAGGGTCGGCTGGGAGCGTTTTTTGGTGTTTTTTATACAGTATCATCTATTTTAACAAAAATGCTACACTTACAACTCCGGGGAATGCTTTTGTTAAAACATATATAATTGTATGACATTTTTTTTTAATATTAATTGCTATGATAGGGTCCGGCTAAGTGAAAATTGATTGCATTTTATATAGCGGCTTTTGTTAAAGTACAAATATTGCTCTAAAAGCACAAGTTAAAATATACTTAATTTTCATTAAATAATCTTTACAAACATAGAAAGATTGTGTCATATTCAATGACTTTCTCATCCGCGAATGCAGCGTAGACATTGGATATTTTGGATTCAACAATAATATGTCATCCAACATAACAAAACTGGTTGTTAGTTGTCATCTCACTTTAAGGATGTTAAATGGGTGGGTTTGAGTGGGCATTAAATGGGTTGGACCTTTAAAACCCAATAGTTCATTTAAACCCATTTAATAAAGTAGATATTATTCAAACCCAACCCAACCCAATTATCTAAGTTAAAACCCAACCCACCCGTTTAAACCCATTTAATAAAGTAGATATTTACCAAAATACCCTTAAAGCCTATAAAATGATGAAAAAACAATTGTTTTTTTTTTTTTGGGTTTAAGCTTTTTGTTGATGCCCAATAAACAATCCAATTAAAGCCCAATTAAACTCAACTTAATTGGGTTTAATTAAGCTAGCACCCATTTGCCTATTTACCTATTTATTAAATAAGTGGGTTTGGTTGGGCAATTAGTAGATGGGTTTAGGTGGGCTAATGGGTTTAGGTTTTTTTTGCCACCCCTACCTCACCCATAGTAAGAGATGTAAAGATTGATACATAGAATAACTTTGTCATCGATCGTTGATCGATGCAAAATTCACCCAAAAATCAGACATCCTTGAATCCGTGGAGCAAATAACTCGAAGAAAGAAGATTCTCCAATAATCGATTGTCATCGAAGTTGCTAATAAGATGTGCTACTAGATGAATAGGCGATTCGATATCATATGTCTGGCCTCACTCCTAACCCAAATAAGAGCAACATTTTTTACTTGTGGGGTAGCTCTGAGTGTGAAGATTGAAGAACCAATTGATTGCTTCCCAACAAGTTTAGGAATACAATTTTTTCATAACTGGTAATATAGTTTGTTCTAATTGCACCTATTAAAAGTGATGTTGTAATCACAAAAAATTATATCTAATTGTTATAATAATATTATAACCTTAGAGTTATTCATTTCATAATAACCAGTTGGTACGTACATGGTTTGCTATTTTATGAGTTGCAGCTGGTACGTAGCTTGTCAAAGGTCATTCTAAAATTAAACTAGGCTCACCTAGTTGATCACAATGGTCTAACACGGGATTGAGATTCCAGGATATCACATGGATTGCAATACTTTTGAAGGGTTGAAGGACATGGTTTATATTATTATTAAAACCATTTATAATTAAATCCGTACTAAATATTATACTAATTTCCCATTCAAATGTATGAAATCAAGGAATCTATTAAAAACAATCTTCAATTTTGTTGCGAAACTTATTTTTGACGATAAGGAGTCCCTGAAATTACTGAAATCATCTTCTTATTTTTTTTTTTAAGCAATTGTTTTTTTCTCTTTTGATATAAAGATTCAAAGTTAAAAGGTGAAACAAATTAAGATTAATTAATTGGCACCATGCGGTGTACAGTGTACTACACGCTGCCACACTGCCACTCTGCCAGCCACTCAAATAGCAAGTGGTTGAACAAGAACTCTAGTTTTAGAGAGAAACAAAAATGATATATATATATATATATATATATATATATATATATATATATATGTATATATCCTAAAATTAGACTGTCCCTTGGGTTCTTTAAAACTGAAATATGTTGGCCTAAAATATTGTTACTATTTCAACGGTTCTTTGGAAGCTTTTTTATTTTTATTTTTTTGATAAAAATATTGGGTAGGAGGGGTGACCAGAATGGCTTCCTTACTTGGGCGTGACCATAATAGCACCCTACCCAATGGGTCCATAGGGAACTGATGAGTCATAGCTGTTATCTCAGCCCCACGAGGGTTTGCGGGATTCGAACATGAGACCTCCACATCCCAAACCACTTGGGACTACACTCTTTACCGCTAGACCACCACCCTCGGGTGGTGGTTCTTTGAAAGCTTTGCACCTTAAAAGCACGTGAAATTTAATTAAAACAACTTTTACAAGCCGGACAACGGGACAAGATTGGTTTCTGGTCTTTCTTTTTAGTTTTGAAGATATACTGATTTATTGAATGCTATATCTTTTCAATGCGGGGCCTTCAGCATTAAGTTGCAATTAATATTCTCAACGCCGTGCCGACTTTTGTTCAGAAAAACATGCAACAATGGTAAGTGCAATGTGTAATTGCCACTTGGGTACAGAAAAGAGTGAGTGTGAAATTCAACATGCTCTTGCTATTTAAACAAAGCCTTATCATATGGTTGGAAGTATACATATAAAATTGGAATTAATTGGGGGATTAGGGAACATGGCTGTCATTTTCTCTCACGCACATCAACTTTGGCAGCACCGAACAGCTCGATTTATGAACATTTATGGGCACCCCTTTTTTACTGTACAAAAGAGGCCAAGACAGGATTTCACTCCTCACATATGTAGAAAGGATAGAGTTTAGCTACAAATCAGTTTATTACCAGCTTGTTACAACCCACTACGTGATAGCTTATAAGATCATCCAAATGTACTTTAGTCACATGACCTATTAAATAAGTCATGTGACTTCTTTAAATAATACATGTGGATGGTCTTATAAACTGCCACGTAAGTGATTATAGCAAACTGATTACAAACTGATTTGTAGCCAAATCTTGTCCATTTAGAAATGAACATATTCATGGATAGAATTGGAAATTTAACCGGGTTACAGTGTCCAAAATATAGATAAATTTGTTTGGAAATTGTAAGTAAAAACAGTAATGCTACCGCCACACATTTTTATAACCTTATCCATGTGACAAAAAAAAAAGAAGTAAAAAGCTAACTCATGTCTTTATCAAGAAAGCCACAACATCCACCTCCCATCTCCCTCTATATTTATCAAGAAAATTAAAGTAAAAAGCTTACACATGTATGGTTTTATTTTACGAGCTGAACTAACGCTAAGGACAAGTTCTTAATTTAATTTCTTTTGTGGACTTTTTAGCAGTTCAATTTTTAATTAAGGATAATTCACAACATCCACACATGTATGGGTACCAAAATGTGCTCTTGTAATATACTTATACCTTTATTAATATTTTATTAGATACCAAATCCATTAAATAAATTGATTCTCTCTATTGTTCAGCCATCAACCACAATTCTCACCAAAATAAACATGAAGTGTGGCAGAATCTATGTTTCACCACAAATACTTTTGGGTTAGATATATGGTTAGAACTAATCTTGACCCAACAATTAATCCATCCCATAGTGCAATCTTAGAGAGCATTAAATAAAGGTCTAAAATATTGGTTGGATGTGATAATCAAAAGGGTTCCAGAAACCATAATTGTAAATTGTCAAGCTAGCTACTTCCGATTGTCGGGTGGAATAAAGTTGATAGTTGCATCAGCAGTACTTTTTTTGGTGGTCGTGGAGATGGATCGATGATGTTATCTTTTCTTTTGTTCTCTTATGTAAATGAAAATGACTAGTCCGGATTTTCACATAGATCATAAATGAAATGAAAAATTTGCAAATGTCCTTTTATGCTAGAGGCGATAGCGCCAATGAACCAATCACTATGGCATGCATGAGATAACACGACGATTTGCCGACTTTATATTTGAGGTCATTTTTATTCACAATGCATTAAGAAAGAAGCTTATGATTTATCAGTTGCCTAATGTGTGGAAAAGACTTTTACACGGTGTGGCAAAAGTGGTTGCACTTACTATGGAAATATGAAATTCACCTGATTAACCTTTGCAATCAACTTATTTGGTGAATATGTGTGTTACCACTTACCAGACTAGAAGACTGATGGTTTTTGTTTTATTTTTTGGTCTATGTCAAGTAATCAACCTATTTGGTGAATATTTATTTAGGGAATATTATATTTTATCCACTTGTGAATAGGGTTGAGTTTGGATTGTAACCTTTTGATTTAGAAAGTTGAATACTTAATTTACCCATGCAAGGTCTAATTGTATTAATTTTTTTTTATCAATAAGTTTGATTTATTTATATTACAATATTTATTTGCTAATTATTTAATTGAGAAAGAAGAGTGGATAAAAGACCTCATAGCTATGAGTACTATGACTCTTAATTTTTTAAGTTTTTGAATTGAATTGTAGCTTTCAATCTCAACCATTAAAAATGAATTGCATTCCACACAATATAAAAAGTATTGCATAGGATCTCAATCCATTTTCGAGATATGTGAAACGTGATTTAGTCATTTACATATGCAAATTTAACATGTGACTAAAAAATATTAAATAATGTGACCTTAAGTGAGTTAAGTGCAATCTATTAAACTATTGGCAAAACAAAGTCAATCAAAATGACATATAGGTAAGATGTAATAAACAATTCATTTTATCTTGGATGTGCATAGCAACATAGTTAAAATGATATGTATTCTATTTTGTTGGTCCCAAATATCCTCTACATGTGAATTAAGTTAAATAATTCAAAGTAATAATGAAAATAGGAAGAAAAAAAAAATCACGTAAACATAAAGAAAAATAACTACACAGTTTCATACCAAATTTACATAGAAAACCTTCAAATTTAGAGAAAAAAAAAGCCACATTAATACAATCTCAATTTGAAAAGAGCCAAAATTTGGTGAAACCGAACCAACACATTTGACCTGGCCAAAAAGATAAGTCCATACATGGGTGTGGGCTAAACAACTATATATGGTATACCGTATACCGACACCAGTTCACATAAGACTGGATTCTTTTCAAGTTTTCCCTGTAAGACGATATGAATAAATATATAATAATATCATAAACTACCTAAGAAAAAAAAACTGTTAGGCAACATTAGGTAGGACCGTAGGAGTAGGTTTTAGTTGAAATCTTGAGGATTGAAACAAGTGCAAATTTTCCCCTAGATAGTTGAAGTCTTGGACTTCTTTCAGATCTGCTATGGAAAAAAGGGACACTGCAATAAAAGAGATCATTAAAGATGCATGAATGAGAAAGATAGAAGAATTCACGTTAAAAATGTAAATGGTTTTGTATTGTATTAAACTTTTTATCACTCTTTCGTGTTTACACATTCTTCTAATTACTTGCTAGGATCATATTTATTCCTTTTAACAGATAGTAATCAAATCTTTTAGACCTACAATTCCTAAATACACTATAATTAACTACAAAGACCATTAGCAAATTAATATTTTAAACCTAATAATTTAATCATGGTTTCAAATTAATTCTAACACTTAACTTGAAGTTTCAAATTACACCCTTGGCCTTTTTTTTCACACTTTAAAAAATATTTCAATATAATCATAAACATTATGCATAATATCATTAATAAAAAATAATTAAACAAAGTGAAATCGTATGACTTGAAGTGAAATAATGTCCAAATATAATAAATTACATGTGTTGTTAATTCATTAACATCACTTTAAATGAGTGCTTTTGCGAGTGCAAAGTTATTTAAAAATTATTTTTGTTTTAAGTAGATTGATATTTCTTAGATTCAAGTTTAAGATATCTAAATATGGCTGACTCTTTATTTGGAGGGGGATTAAAGCTTACAACGTGATGAAACGGGTTGAAAGGATATCAAACCAGATACAAACCGACAACTTTCTTAAAAATTGCTCATTATAATCGGAGGATGGTCAGGTAATCCTCTTAATAAATAAAAAACAAATTTCGTATCTGTTTTTAATTTTTAAGAAGCTATTTAGTGATTGAAATTCACAACAATTTATTTATATTAATAAGGAGAACTACAAGTAAAATATAACAGCATAACAAAATAATTTCTATGAGATATTTGAATGTTTGCATCCGAATTTGGAAATAACCATAATATTTCCCCCCAAAAAAAAGAAGTACAACCATAATAATACTACTGTACTAATCCACAGTCACCTGGCGGTTATCTTGCAATTACCAAATCACGTACAACAGTAAAAAAAGAAGAAGCTTTTAAAGCCTAAAACCCAAACTTGCCAACCGTTTTAATTCAAATGACGAGATAAATCCCACCCACACTCGCTCCCTCCCTTAAAATAAAACTCACACGCTCGCAAGCCACAAACCAACGCCGTGATCATTTAATTTTAACACGTGCTACTCCCCTAAAGCGAAAACAGAAATGATTGAAACGAGCGCGAGTATACATTCGAGACCCGCCCGCCACACTTGTCTTTCCCGCGGCCATTAAATGTGCCTCTGCGTCCATCTGTATCTCACACTTTTAACATACCCAGCAGGAGTCTCTTCATACTCTCTCTTTCTCACGCAACACAAACAGAGAGCGATAGCGAGAGAAAGAGAGAGAAACGAGTAAACACAAAAGACTTAATAAATTTGACAAAGAGGCATTAATGCAGAGCTCAACCACCAATGTGATTCTTTAGAATTAGTAGGAATAGCATTTCTCACTCACACAAGCTCAACTGCCTATCTCACATTCAAACCCTACTTAAAAAAGCTGTTTAGTGTGTTTTTGGTGGGGATAGAGTAGAGAGGGATTTTGGATCTGGATGTGGAACTCGGCGGAGAATGCGTTTGCGAGGACGGCGTCGTTTAGGGAAGATGGAGAGGATGAGGAGGCGCTCCGGTGGGCCGCACTGGAGAGATTGCCTACCTACACTCGCGTACGGAGAGGGATTTTCAAGAACATTGTTGGAGATCCCAAGGAGATCGAGGTGGCTGAGCTTGAGTTTCAGGAGCAGAAGCTCGTGCTTGACCGACTCGTTAGCTCCGCTGACGACGATCCCGAGCGCTTCTTCGATCAAATGAAACGCCGATTTGAAGCGTATTTATTCTTTTTCTCTCTGTGTGTGTAGAGTTTCATACACTATTGGCTCTGTTTGTTTGCTGAGAAAATGTAGGAAAGGAAAAGAAAGTTTTAAGTTGTTTTGGCTCTGTTTAGTCAAATTGAGCATAATTGAACAAATTGTTAATATTATCCTCGGCTAAGTTTGGAAACTGAATTTGAAGTTTCAGTTTCTCTGAGAATCTCAGCAACAAACAGAGGATTGGAATTGATGGCTCCGTTATTCTTTTATTTGCTCTATTTTGTAATTTTTTTTATCTGAATAATTTGGCTTATAGAATTTCTCAAGCGTGCGTTATATCCGAATTTGGATTAGTTTTTTTTTTTGCTCTTTCTGTTTCACTGTGGTGACTCTGTTTGATGTGCCATTGTTTTTCATAGTGCATTTGAGTATGTATGATCTTCTTAAATAGTTTATTGATTTTAATTCCTCTCTCCCAATTGTGGCGTTACAGAGTAGATTTGGAGTTTCCGAAGATTGAGGTTCGATTTCAGAATTTGAAAGTTGAATCATTCGTCCACCTTGGAAGCAGAGCGCTGCCAACCATTCCCAATTTTGTTTTCAACATGGCTGAGGTGGAGTTTTACTTGAAGAATAATCATTTTTATCTATGAGTGTCCAAATTAATCATATGGTTATTGTTTCGTGTTATGTTTTCGGATTGTGTTTTTGATTTCTTTTTTGTTCGAAATGTTAATTTAGGCATTTTTAAGGCAATTGCGGATATACCGGGCCAAGAGATACAAGTTGACAATTTTAGACGGTATTAGTGGGATAATTAAACCATCAAGGTGAATTTTGAGATTCGTTCAGAACCCAGTTGTTCAATGTTTGTTCAGCTTGTCAGTGTTTAATAAGGAGCTGTGTTGTTATCTTGTAGATTGACATTGCTCTTGGGTCCTCCAAGCTCTGGAAAGACAACTCTAATGTTGGCTCTTGCTGGTCGCCTTGGAACTGATTTGCAGGTACTGAAATGTGTTCATCTTGCATGACCCTAAGTATGATGTTTAGATGCCTTACTTCTTGGTGATTCATTGCTGTTTTCTTTTAGCATAAAAATATTTTCTGTAATTGTTATGTTAACATTGACCCTCGGCAGGAATGAGCTATTGGGTTTCGCAAAGTTGAGCTATTGGGTTTGTGCATATTCTGTCTATAATTTGATCTGTTCTACGATAGTGAACAGTAATAATAGTATAATGGTGGTGAATGAAATAGTAATGATATTCATAAAAGAATAGATTGTAAGATATATTGAGTTGTTGTTCATTATTGTGGATTCAGTTCACATCATTCTAATTTTTGTTCATTAAGATTTGACAATCACATTAATATAAGACATTTAAAGGATGTATTTTCAAGCTAATTTAAGTGATCACATTTGATTGCTTTGCTAATTATATGGCAAAGATTTGCTACTAATCTCCCTGTTGGATTCTTCATTTCCTCTTTGCCACTTATACTTTGATCCCCTCTGAAGGTGTCAGGTAGAATCACATATAATGGACATGGCTTGAATGAGTTTGTTCCTCAGAGGACATCTGCTTATGTAAGCCAACAGGATTGGCATGTGGCAGAAATGACTGTAAGGGAAACTCTTGAGTTTGCGGGACGCTGTCAAGGTGTTGGATTCAAATATGGTAAGCTTTGGGTTCCATTTGTGTGTATGAATTATGCTTATTAGATGCTGACTTATGAATACCTTTGCTTAGATATGCTAACGGAACTTGCAAGAAGAGAAAAAATGGCTGGGATAAAACCTGATGAAGATCTTGATATTTTCATGAAGGTACTTGCACTGGTTAAATTTGTCTGTTTTTTTTTTTTTTCCCTGATACTGTTAAGAATTTTTATACTGTTAAGAATTTTTAGTTGTATAATTTCTTTCTCCAGTCATTAGCTCTGGGGGGGCAGGAGACAAGCCTTTCAGTGGAGTACATTATAAAGGTATTCTCTTGATACTGGTTACTATTGGATGCATATATAACTGATGTGAATCATGTGATTACGTTACTTCATCAAAATTTAAGAAACTCATTCCATTTATTTTCACTTCACGAAGGACCAAGTTGCACCTTACTTTTGGAACCTTGAATTCTGAAAAATCAAATTTAGACCGCAACAAATAATTTAATGGATTGAGTGTTTCTTAAGTCCAGAGTTAACAATCAAATAGATAGTGCAACCACAGTAAAATAAGACAACAACTATATCATCACAATCCAAAACAATATAAAGCAATAAAAGAACACACAGATTTGGTGTCAAAGTGGAAAACCTTTGAAGGACTCTTCAAAAGGAAACCACTTCAGTCTTCAGGGTAACATACCATCAAGAAATTTCACTATAAAAGAAATAGTTACAATAGTCTAAACTTACAATCGCAGTGGCCTTAGAACTTTGGAATTATTCTACGAAACTTCATGAATGAACTCGTCTACAACCACCAGAACACCGGTACTCCAAAGAACTTTTTGGAGGGATACACCAATGAATTCATTCGTAATAGGTATACAAATCTGTGGTTTGAATGAGAAACTCTGGAATGAACTCACAAGGAGATTACTAAAGGGAGAGGGTTTTCTGAAATTTTGGCTCAAGAATAGTAGTATGGCAGCCTCTCTCCTCAAGAATTCTGGCAACAAGCGTTGGTTTTATATAGTTAAAAAGCAGGTAAAGCATGGGTTCAACAAAGTCAACTTAATGTTTGCCGCAATCTTGTTGAGCGAGGGTTGAGCAAACTTGCTCTTTGGGTTTCGGTCGAGTGAGGGTTGAGCAAGCATTCTGTTTTGAGTTCGCTTGAGCGAGTCTTCTAAAACTTGATTTCTCCAAGCTACTTCTTGCCTCGACTCAATACATAACCAAACTATTTGAATATAACCCTCATAAACACTTCTTTTGACACCAACATAACCTAAAACCTAACAGATGCTAAATGTAGAGGAATCCTGCAGAAGGCCATATAAAATTAATAGGCAGTCCAACTACATGATTATGTGTCTGCTCCTGTTCTGGTTCTTCTGCTTCTCATCCTTTTGCTGTCATTATTGTGTACCACACCTAAGTTGTAGATCATTTTTAATCCAAGTTCATGCTATTTGAGACAAACACCACTTTTTCCATCAATCTAGAGCTAGGTTTCTCTAAAGTGCAAGGCAGCCCTATTTGTGACTCTTGACTAGAGCCTAGTATTTCAGGCTGTCAAACGGACTCTTGAATTGTCCACGAATTCTTCCTTTTACCTTTGTCCATTTTCTCTATAGCTTCCTTGTTATAAACTCTTGTCCGTATGTTCCTTTTCAAATTTGGAGTGATACCAAAAATATGTCTAAACCTTTGGCCACTGGTTTGTTTATTTCAAGTGATTTTGAGATGTTTCAGCTACATTTAAGGCTACGCATTTTGCCCGCAAGTTTAAAAAATAGGTGCAATCCAATTGGAAACTTTTTGAAAACTTGTTATGTAGCAAAAGAATTTTTGCACCATTAAAGAGGTGTTGAATTTGACTAAGCATATTGATAAGAACTGGTTTTCACAGATTCCAATATTGAGGACATGACCCTATGAGAAAAAGGCATGAAATTACATTGGGTCAGATTTGCTTAGTTTCAATTCTTATAGGTTTGTTGATGTGCTATAAGCCACTGGGATCGAAATTATCATCAAATACTAATATATTCTGACAAAGATTTTAGGGTTGGACATCTGTGCTGACACATTGGTGGGAGATGAAATGCTTAAGGGAATCTCCGGGGGCCAAAAGAAGCGGCTTACAACAGGTGTTTACCATATATTCTTTTGCTTGTTGTGTACTAGTAAACTGAATGTGTTTATTTATGCTGATTGGGCATATATGTGATTTCCAGGTGAACTACTAGTTGGTCCAGCGAGAGTGCTATTCATGGATGAAATATCAAATGGGCTTGATAGTTCCACTACTTATCAAATCATTAAATATCTTAAGCATTCAACTCGTGCACTTGATGCCACCACTGTAATTTCTCTGCTCCAACCAGCTCCTGAGACCTATGAATTGTTTGATGACGTTATACTCTTGTGTGAGGGCCAGATCGTATACCAGGGACCTCGTGATGCTGCTCTTGATTTTTTCACATATATGGGATTTAGTTGCCCTGAGCGAAAGAATGTGGCAGACTTCTTGCAAGAAGTAAGTAGTAAAGAGCTTGGGATGTGAATTTCTGCCCTCTCTTTTTTTGATGAGTCATTAATGATTTCTGCTCTATTATGTGATATCTTTGTTCAAATTTTTGTACACAGGTTACATCGAAGAAGGACCAAGAGCAGTACTGGTCTGTTCTGGACGGTCCTTACCAGTACATACCTGCCGCAAAGTTTGCCGAAGCTTTTCGTTCATATTCTGCTGGGAAGAATTTGTCTGAGGAACTGGCTGTTCCTTTTGATAAAAGATATAATCATCCAGCAGCCTTGGCAACATTTCGCTACGGAGTGAAAAGGTGTGAACTTCTCAGGACCAGCTTTCACTGGCAGAGGCTACTCATGAAACGAAATTCGTTTATTTATGTCTTCAAATTCATTCAGGTAGTACAACTTATTAATAATTAGCGAAATATCAATTTCTATCCTAGTATTCAGAGGGGTTTTTCGCGATATGTCAACTTGAGTTGTGTTAATTTTTTTTTCACCAAAGCAGGTTATAAACCACTTAACTTCCAAATTTTATTTTTAAAGCTATTTAGTTTGGTTTTGTGTCATTTATCTGAAATTATTCAACTTCATGGCAATCATCACAAATAAATCCAAATTTATGCATATCAGAACTTGAAGGTATTTCTGACCATATGTCAGCAGCATGTGTTATACTGACTTCTTCGTCACCAAAGCAGCTTATATGGATCACTTACAGTTTTTTTTCCCCCTTATAATGCCATTTTGTTTGGGCTATGTAATTTATGTGAAAGAAGGAATTGTTTCTGGTGCTGATTTGCAAGTACTATGAACTCTCCAGCTTCTTTTTGTTGCTTTGATCACAATGAGTGTGTTTTTCCGGACAACAATGCACCATGATACGATTGATGATGGAGGCTTATATCTTGGGTCACTGTACTTTTCCATGGTTATTATTCTTTTTAATGGCTTTACCGAGGTGTCAATGTTGGTGGCCAAACTTCCAGTGCTTTACAAGCACAGGGACTTGCACTTCTACCCAAGCTGGGTTTATACTCTTCCTTCTTGGGTTTTAAGTATTCCAACTTCACTCATAGAGTCTGGTTTATGGGTGGCAGTCACATACTACGTGATTGGATATGATCCTGCAATTACCAGGTAAATCTTATGTTCTCATGAAGTTCTGAATGTATCCTGACAATTGACTTGGGATGGATTTTTATATTAATTCTTGCATATGCCAGGTTTTTTCGGCAGTTCTTGTTATACTTCTTTCTACACCAAATGTCAATAGGTCTCTTCCGTCTTATGGGATCCTTGGGCCGGAACATGATAGTTGCCAACACCTTTGGATCATTTGCTATGCTAGTTGTCATGGCTCTTGGAGGGTACATCATTTCGAGAGGTCAAACAGAAATTCTTTCATTGTCTGCATGTTTATATATTTCATTTCATACGTTTATTCATTTTTCTTGTTACATTGTTACAGATGATATACCAAGTTGGTGGATCTGGGGATTCTGGTTTTCTCCTTTGATGTATGCTCAAAATGCAGCGTCTAACAATGAATTCCTTGGACATTCCTGGGACAAGGTAATACCACTATATCATCATCTGTTTCATCTCAATTGATAGCTTTGGGTTTTACTAGTATTTATTTAGGAAAAGAAAAAAAATGGGGTTTAGCTATTCTGGTGAGGATATGATATTTTATAGAGACAGTTGAAACAATAGCATGATCACTAAAGGATATTCAGGGAGAGTTAAGATGCATCTGATGTGTTATCTTTTCAACTGAGTTTTTTTAATTAATTATCAGGTGTGCGATTATAGTCAGAAGATGTAAGAAATTTTGCCTATACCAAATTGTCTTGTAAAATCTTCTGTAGTTTACAAGGGGCAATTTCATGTCATGCCTTTGAGTTGAGTTACTGTTCTAGCAGACTGATCCTATCTTGAAACTCATAATTGTTTGTTCCATTATTTATGTAGAGAGATGGGAACAACACAAACCCTCGGTTGGGTGAGGCATTACTAAGAGCACGTGGCTTGTTTCCAGGGAGCTACTGGTATTGGATTGGTGTTGGTGCTATGATTGGATACACGATTTTATTCAACATGCTGTTCACATTATTTCTATCGTACCTTAACCGTAAGCAATTTATTTCTGCTAAAAAGTATACTAATAATTCCCGTCTGGTACTGCTTACTGCCACACAAGATCAAACATGAAATAAAGGCTAATCTAGTTCATTCTTTCATATGCATACAGCTTTGGGGAAGCAACAAGCTATAGTGTCTAAGGAAGAGCTGCAAGAGAGAGAGAGGAGAAGGAAAGGGGAACCTACTGTTGTTGAGCTGAGACACTACTTTCAGAATTCAGGGTCAAGTGGTATGTGGAATACATATTGTAGTGACTTTCTTTCCATTTTTTGTTTTCAGTTATTATATTAAAGTCCAACTAAATGGTTAGGTTTATCATTAACTTCTTGGCAGGAAAACATTTTAAGCAGAAGGGCATGGTTCTCCCATTCCAACCACTCTCTATGACTTTCAGCAATATCAATTACTATGTGGATGTCCCTGTGGTGGGTATATAACCCCATTCCTTCATGTTATTTTGGGAAACATGTTGACTACTCAATTTTCTGATCAAAGTTTCACTTCAGGAATTGAAGCAACAAGGGATAGTAGAAGATAGATTGCAGCTGTTGGTCAATATTACTGGAGCATTTAGGCCTGGTGTCCTTACAGCATTGGTTGGAGTCAGTGGTGCTGGGAAAACTACCCTCATGGATGTATTAGCTGGTAGAAAGACCGGTGGGGTCATAGAAGGGAACATACGTATTTCTGGTTATCCCAAAAGGCAGGAAACTTTCGCAAGAATTTCTGGTTACTGTGAGCAAACTGATATTCATTCCCCTTGCTTGACTGTTCTGGAATCACTTCTGTTCTCTGCTTGGCTTCGGTTACCATCAGATGTTAACTTGGAGACTCAACGGGTAAATATAAAATGTGTTTTTTGATTTTTGTATGTCTTGAGTACAATGTGATTACTGGAGGGTATTTTTCAGGCCTTTGTTGAGGAGGTGATGGAACTTGTAGAGCTCACTCCACTGAGTGGGGGATTGGTTGGTCTACCTGGAGTTGATGGTTTGTCAACAGAACAGCGGAAAAGATTAACGATTGCTGTGGAACTTGTTGCCAACCCTTCTATAGTGTTCATGGATGAGCCCACATCAGGGTTGGATGCAAGGGCTGCAGCCATTGTGATGAGGACTGTAAGGAATATTGTAAATACAGGGCGAACAATAGTGTGCACAATCCATCAGCCTAGCATAGACATTTTTGAATCCTTTGACGAGGTAGGTGTCGTTTTTTTTTTTCCAATAAATATTTTGGGGCAGAGCTTCTTCTGCAAGTTATTCTTTTCTGAAATACTAAATGTCAGTAATCAAAATTTATTCTCACCAATAGGCATCACAGTCTCCAATTTATACATATATCTTCTAAGTTTGTATATATTTTTATTAAAATTCCCCAGCTGTTATAGCTAGTGCATTTTCCCTGTATCACAAAGATATGCCCATGACAGAATAATTTGTATCTATTTCGTTATGATCTCTTCATTGATCCTCCTCTAATCTCATCTGTCAATGCAGCTTTTGTTAATGAAGCGCGGAGGAGAGCTCATATATGCTGGTCCACTTGGCCCCAAGTCTTGCGAGCTCATCAAATATTTTGAGGTCCGGTCATATCTTTTATGATATGTGATCTTAGTTGAAATGGTTATGATTCTGTCCTCAGTTTTCTTAATGCTATAAATATATGCTTCTGCAGGCAGTTGAAGGAGTGCCAAAAATCAGGCCTGGATATAATCCTGCTACATGGATGCTTGAGGTTACTTCTTCTGTTGAAGAGAATCGTCTTGGAGTGGACTTTGCAGAAATTTACCGAAAATCAAATTTATTTCTGTATGTGCAGTATCCATCAATTCTGGCTATTAATTTTGCTTTCGAGAGAACTATCCCTTTTCTTATTTAACTTGGCTGTCTTTTTCCATTTCAGACTTAATAGAGAGTTGGTTGAAACCCTAAGCAAGCAGAATAGTAATTCAAAAGAATTGAACTTCCCAACCAAGTATTCAAAGTCATTCTTTTACCAGTTGTTGGCTTGTCTTTGGAAGCAAAATCTGTCTTATTGGCGAAACCCACAATACACTGCAGTTCGCTTCTTCTATACTGTCATCATCTCGTTGATGCTTGGAACAATATGTTGGAGATTTGGTGCTAAAAGGTTTTCTTTAAAATTTTCCTTTATCTTTGAAATCTTTTCGACTCTATAATTGCATTATTATATTCTTTGGATATTTTGGTCCTCCGCTATTGAGTGCATTAGTACCACATAATTTGCTTCATCACATGCTCTCAATTAATTAGTTCTGTTACATGTGATTTGAAATTTGTCCATTGAGGATGCTGTATTAGTAGGATTCAAAGAAATGATTAATTATATTAAAGTGGATTAATTTTTAAGTACAACTATCTGGTCCTTTTAGTGGCAAATTGCTAGTACTGATGCAATGAACATGTACAGTGTTTCTCATCTGTGGATCCAATGGTTGTTGACCATAAATTGTACAAACCACAAAGCACTTTTAGGTTGCAGCAACTGAGAACAAGATTGATTATTAAGTTAAGATGGTTTAGTCACACCAATTAGATCAATGGCTGCAAGGTTTGATATGGTTTGAATAAGGAACAGCAAGTACCAAGGGGAATGCAAAACAGAATGTGGTCAAAGCTATGCAAAGAAATATTTTGATGGAAGCTTATGATCTAAGAGTAGAAACAGACAATTCTAAGATGAAATTAGATTTGATTCGGTTGATTTTAAATTGGATAGTGCTTTTCACACTCTAATTCTGTCATAAATCACCCTGGGGACTGATGGTTGAGTATCAAACACTAATCAGAAGTGGAGCACACAGCATTTCATCCTTTTAATCATAGATCACTAAATCCTATGTATCTTTTTTTTTTTTTTCTTTTCCATTTTTCCCTGAAGAATCTTAGGGTCTAAATGTCAGTCTGTACCATTGTATTCTCTGACACTTTCTTTTTTGGACAGGGAGACCCAGCAGGATTTATTTAATGCCATGGGATCAATATATGCAGCCACCCTGTTCATTGGAATTACCAATGCTACTGCTGCTCAACCTGTTGTTTCTATTGAGAGATTTGTTTCATATCGAGAGAGGGCCGCAGGGATGTATTCAGCTTTACCATTTGCATATGCTCAGGTTTTCCTTCTGCTATTTTTTTCCTCATTTCACTTGTTGCTGCAAAACTCTGGCTTTCCTTAAAGTTAACCATCTTTAATCCCCATGTGCAGGTAGTTATTGAGTTCCCCTATGTGTTTGCACAGTCAATTATCTACTGCACAATTTTCTACTCCATGGCTTCATTTGAGTGGGCTGTGTTGAAATTTATTTGGTACATATTCTTTATGTACTTTACCATGCTGTACTTCACCTTTTACGGTATGATGACAACTGCTGTCACTCCAAATCATAATGTGGCTGCCATCATTGCTGCTCCATTTTATATGCTTTGGAACCTTTTCAGCGGCTTTATGATTCCTCGCAAGGTAATGAATTAAATAAATTTCTTGCTTCTTAGTATCATAGTTGGCTTAATCAGACCTGCATGCCATGATATGTTTCAGATTAATATATTGATCATCAGTAGGAAATCTTCACATTATCACTTACTAACTCACTAAACTCATTGCATGGCATTCTTTGTTTAGTTCTTACTTCTTAGAGA
This sequence comes from Fagus sylvatica, assembly GCA_907173295.1. NCBI lineage: Eukaryota > Viridiplantae > Streptophyta > Magnoliopsida > Fagales > Fagaceae > Fagus > Fagus sylvatica. Next base: position 38,750,361 of record OU015766.1, on the reverse strand, counting down.
TATAATCAGTTAGTGTATTGTGCACCAGTGGCTGATAGGAAGGGATACATTAGATTTCTAGACCCAAAACATGTGGGCCGGATTATTCTTATTATTGGATTGGCTGATTTGTAGGCCAAAAATTTATGTTTGAACTGCTGATTCTTTGAGCTTGTCCCTAGTACTTACCATCAATAAGGTGGCTATATATAGAGTGAAATCGTAAATAAACCTTTAAAAAAAAGACTTATTTCCACACAACAAAACACTCTTGCATGCACATATGCACTTCTTCACTTTAATTCCATTTTTTTTGCTTTGTGATATTTTAATTTTTCTGGCTACCTGTCATACCTTGTTCCACTTCTTTTCAGAGAATCCCCATATGGTGGAGATGGTACTATTGGGCGAACCCTGTAGCCTGGAGTCTATATGGCCTCCTGACTTCACAATATGGTGATGACAATAAACTCTTGACGCTATCAGATGGAGCTAACCAATTGCCTGTATGGCAGTTACTCGATATTGTTTTTGGGTATAAGCACGATTTCTTGGGTATATCTGCGATTATGGTGGTGGGTTTCTGCGTGTTTTTTGCGGTCATTTTTGCTTTTGCAATAAAATCCTTCAACTTCCAAAGGAGATGACAATCGAAGTTATGTACCATTAAGAAGGGTATATCCTCGATGCATGCTTGACAAGTACATTAGTTCCTGGTAAATGAATAACCTGCGAGAAATCTATATAGCAACATAATTTTCTAGAATGTATTTTGTTTTCTTTACGGCTAGCTGGAATTTGTGTGTAAACTATTAACAGTTACATGTTTCAATATTGCTTATTATACATAAATTGAATTATGTAATTAAAGTCAGATATCATGGGCATGTAAGAATCTTTTCCACGTAATGATCAGACTTAAAACAAGGATGGTGTTTTAATTTTGTTGTTGCAATGTGTTCTGTAGTTTTTTTTCTGCTATTAAGTCTATTGTTCTGTACACTTGGGATCAGACGCCATATCTGGAAGACTGGAACCATTGTCATAATGCATTGTGATTTTAAAGGTCCTTAATACTTCACATATATCCATGTCAAACATTGCCCATTAGCACCTGTACGCATACTTGTTTGTCACACATTATATTAACAAGGGCAAAGCTATACATGGAATAATTTCTACTTTCTACTCTATAATTCCTTACATCCATGTCAAACATTGCACTCATATGGCTGTATGCCTGTATGCATACTTTTGTCACTTATATGTTTTTTAACATTAAAAAAAAAAAAAAAAAAAAGAGCTTTAATTATATACATGTAATTATTTCGATCTACAATTTCTATTGAGCACAATCTCTCCAGGTGTCATGTGTCATGCTGAAATAAGTATTGTTAGCTTTAGATGGAACATCTGATAAGAGTGTATTATTATTTTTTTGCTGGAAAAAGAGTATATGGGCACAGTGCAAAGCAATCTCCCGTCATGGTTAAATTTTGCTTGCATGACCAAAAGTTTAAACCGTTAGGAATCGTAAAGTTAATCAAGTAATCATTATTCTAATTAGAGTAATAGAAGTTCTCACCTTTAATTTCAGCAACTTGCGTCTTTAAAGAGCTCCAATTCCATCAGATGACATATATCATAGGTGTTGACACGTCCAGCTCCGAATAAAAAAGCGCTCCCACTCGGTAAATGGCTATATAGCCTATTTTGCATAGGATGCGTACAAATAAGGAGAGGGAGCTATCTTTAATTTGTTTGTAACGGTAGCTGCATATATACAACTCTGTTGGGTGCACCGCACCTTTAAGGTGCCAGCCCACACAATATTAAAGCCCATGATGGGCTTGTCTTTTAGTGCAAGCAAAAGCAAGTCTCCTATAAGAAATAGGAGTAGTGAGGCGGCAGGTGCTTTATATATACTAGCTGTAAACCCGTGCATTCCATGATGGGCTCGTCTTTTAGTGCAAGTAAAAACAAGTCTCCTATAAGAAATAGGAGTAGTGAGGCGGCAGGTGCTTTATATATACTAATCATAAACCTGTGCGAAGCACGAGAATTTATTTATTTATTTTTTATTCAAAAGGTATGATAAGAATAGTGAAGAGAGAATTTTTGCTTCAGAATCTTGGTTACTACTTAAAAAAAATACCAAGAGTGAATATTCCGGGCCGGAATATATTTTCGCTCGGAATGGCCGGTACAATCCGGAATGATTTGGTATTTAAAGCGAGACAAAATAAAAGTGTACCTATACCAGATTAAGTTTCGATTATGTGCAAGAAAAACCAAATAAAAGTAACAGAACAAAGAAGAACACCAAAAAAAAAAATATTGAGCAGAAACAGAAAAACTAAATAAAGAAATAAATAAAAGCATGAAACCCGGCAGAGCCTATCAGAAACCAAAGGGAAAAGAACGCACCTTTGAGACTCAAATAACAATAGAACCATAGGGACATTAAAAAAAAATCCCAGCATAGAATTTAAATAGGAAATTTGGGGTGCAATTAATTGGGGAGATGAAGAGGTAAGGGAGTTCAAGAGGTGAGAGGGAGAGAAAGGTAGATGAAAATGTGAGGTAATTAATTGAGAAGATGAAGAGGTCAGGGAGTTCAAGAGGTGAGAGGGAGAGAGGTAGATAAAGAGATGAGGTAGAGGAACAACCATGAGAGAGATTTTTTTTTTTTTTAATAAAAGTGTGAGAGAGGATTAAATAGAAGGAAGGAGAAGGTGGAAGTGTGTGAGAGTAACAAAGTTGACGTGGTGGTATTTAGGGAAGCCTAAAAATTTTCTCTCAACTTCAGCTTTTAGTTTATATTATAGATTATAGATAAAACAGTGTGTGCGTGAGTCTCTTGTATAAGTGAGAAAGAACCTAGCAGTGCACTGTGCAGCACTAGTGAGAAAGAAAAAAGTGAGGGTTTTTTTCTTTGGTTCAAGACACACACAATGAGATAAATTTGAGGGTTTCTCTAGGAGGGGTTTTGGGTGCTACAATCACATAGAGTTGAAGTATTCAAGGGACATCTTACTACGTTATTAGTTTCACTGGGTTCCAGTTTTTTTGTGGTGAGACTGTATTTATTCCTAGAGAGTGATTTCTCAATTTATTGTAAACTCAAGTTTTGGCATAAACTTGAGTATTGTAATCTCTATTTTATTATAGTGGATTGATCAAATTTGCCCCGTGGTTTTTCCCTCTACACTGGAGGGTTTTCCACGTAAATTTGGCGTGTTCTTGTATGGTTGATTTTCTTGATTATTGCGTGATTATTTATCTCTCTATTGTTTGGAAGGTTATTTAATTTAATTCACACATAGACGATAATTTGGCCTAACTAAGTAGTGTCAAAAGCTTCCGTTGCCCAACAAGTAGTATCAGAGCCCAAGGTTATTTGGGCGTGGTTGTCTAGTGTTGAATTAAACAGAATATACATCAGGTACTATGATTAAACTCTCAGCATCAAATTATTCAATATGAAAGCCGATGATAGAGGATGTCCTTTATTGTAAGGACTTGCATGACCCTATCGAGGGTGATAGTGCCAAGCCAAGTAGTATGCTTGATAAAGAATGGGCCAGGATGCATAGAAAAACCATTGGTTGTATCAGACAATGCATCAAAGTTAGTGTGTTTCATTATGTATCTCAGGAGACAAAAGCCGACACTCTTTGGAAAAAAAATTGGAAAGTCTTTATGAGAGGAAGACTGTTCAAAATAAAGCTTGTGCAATTAGAAAGCTCGTGCATTTAAAGCTTAAGGAGGGAAGATCCGTTGCCGAGCATCTAAGCGAGTTCCAAGACTTGGTTAATCAATTGACTAGAATGAATCTAGTGGTAGATAACGAATTGCAAGCATTATTGCTTCTGAGCTCTTTGCCTGACAGTTGGGAGACTTTGGCAGTGTCACTTAGTAACTCTGCTCCGAATGGTGTGTTACAACTTGCGATGGTCAAGGACAGTTTATTCAATGAAGAAACTAGAAGAAAGGACATAGGCAAGGATGATGCACAGGCTCTTGTCACAGAGAACAGGGGGAGGAGTAAGGGTAGAAATTCTAAAGGGCGTGGTAAATCCAGAAGTCAGTCACAAACAGAAGGAAAAGTCAAGTGTTTCTACTGTGACAAAGAGGGTCATATAAAAAGAAATTGCAAGGCTTGGAAAAATAAGCAGAAAGAGGAGACAAATCAGAAAAAGGCGGATGATCATAATACCACAGCTGTTTCGTTACATGAAGATGTGGTTGTACTTTCTATAGGAGAGGATGAGTGTTGTCATGTTACAGATCCTTATGATAAATGGGTGATTGACTCAACAACTTCCTACCATGTCACTCCAAGAAAGGAGTTCTTTACTTCATACAAAGCAAGAAACTTAGGCAGAGTAAAGATGGGTAATAAAAATTATGCTAACATAGTAAAATTGGTGATATTTGTGTTGAGACCAATACTGGATACACTTTAAAATTGAAGGATGTGAGACACATTCCAGATATGCGCCTGAATTTGATCTCTATTAGTGTTTTGGATAAAGAAAGTTATGAAAGCTATTTAGGCAACGGTAAATGGAAACTCTTTAAAGGATCGTTGGTGTTTGCCAGAAGGATTATTTGTTGCACACTTTACAAGATTCAAGTAAAGTTATGCAGGGACATGGTAAATGCAGCTCAAGATGATTCCACACCTGATTTGTGGCATAGGCGGCTTGCTCACATGAGTGAAAAAAGGGTTGCAGATTTTGGCAAAGAAGTCTCTCATTCCATTTGCTAAAGGTATGCCACTAAATTCTTGTGACTATTATTTATTTGGCAAACAACATAGAGTATCATTTCGTAGATCATCTACTAGAAAATCAAATGTGTTAGATTTGGTTTATTCTGATGTATGTGGTCCCATGAGGTGGAGTCCTTAGGTGGCAATAGATATTTTGTTACATTTATTGATGATGCCTCACAAAAGGTGTGGGTGTATGTTTTGAAAACAAAAACCAAGTATTTCAGCACTTCAAGAAATTTCATGCCATGGTGGAAAGAGAGAAAGGGAAGTCTTTGAAGTGCCTTCGTACTGACAATAGAGGTGAATACACGTCTAATGAATTTGAAAACTACTGCTCAGAGTATGGCATTAGACATGAGAAGACAGTTCTTGGTACCCCACAACACAACGGTGTGGCAGAGAGGATAAACCGCACTATTGTTGAGAAGGTGAGATGCATGTTAAGAATGGCTAAACTACCTAAGTCATTCAAGGCTGAAGCTGTACAAACTGCGTGCTACCTAATTAATCGGTCTCCATCAGTTCCATTGGATTTTGATATTCCAGAAAGAGTGTGGACAGGAGAGGATGCTTCTTACGCACACTTAAAGGTATTTGGGTGCAAGACATTTACACATGTGCCTAAGGAACAGAGGTTAAAGCTTGATAATAAAGCCACTCCTTGCATATTTGTTGGATATGGAGATGCAAAATTTGGCTACAAGCTATGAGATCCTAAGAAAAAGAAGATGATTAGAAGTCGAGATGTGGTTTTTCATGAGAAGGAAAATATTACAAATTTTGAGAAATCTGAGAAGTCAAAGTCTACTGTTGAAAGTGTTTCTGACCTTACACCTACCTCTTCGTCCTCAGATATTGTCACAGATATAGAAAAGGTGCAAGTAAAGAATTATAGTGATGAGCCAGCAGAAGTTGGTGATGATGATGCTATAGATACAGAGGGTGTTGAGCAGGGGGAGCAACCCATTCCACCAGAGATGGAAGAACCTCAGGTTAGGAGGTCTACCAGGGAGCGTCATCCATCAATCAGATACTCCACTTCTGAGTATGTTTTGATTACTGATGAGGGGGAGCCAGAGAGTTTTCAGGAAGTACAGTCTCATAAGGACAAGCAGAGCACAAGCAGAGCTGGATGAAGGCTATGCATGAAGAGATGAATTCTTTACACAAGAATAACACTTATGAGTTAGTTGAACTTCCTAAAGGCAAGAAGACATTGAGAAACAAATAGGTGTTCAAGTTAAAGAAAGATGGTGAGAAGCTAGTGAAATACAAAGCTCGATTGGTGGTAAAGGGTTTCAATCAGACACAAGAGATCGATTTTGATGAGATTTTCTCTCCAGTGGTCAAAATGAGTTCCATTCGAATTATTTTGGGATTAACAGCTAGTTTGGATCTTGAGCTTGAACAAATGGATGTAAAGACTGCTTTTCTCTGTGGTGACTTGGATGAAGAAATCTACATGGTTAAACCAAAGGGATTTGAAGTAAAAGGGAAAGAACACAAGGTTTGCAGATTGAAGAAGAGTCTGTATGGCTTAAAGCAGGCTCCAAGACAGTGGTACAAGAAGTTCGACTCATTCATGGTGGATCAAGGGTACACAAGGATAGATGCAGATCATTGTGTGTATGTCAGACAATTTCCTAATGGTAAGTTTATCATCCTTCTGTTATATGTAGATGATATGTTGATAGTAGGACAAGATGCTAATATGGTTGGTAGTTTGAAAAATGAGCTGTTTAAGTCATTTGATATGAAAGACTTGGGTCCAGCTAGACAAATTCTGGATATGCAGATTCTACGTGACAGGAAAGCCAAGAAATTATGGTTATCACAAGAGAAGTACGTTGAACGTGTACTTGAGAGGTTCAACATGAAGCATGCTAAGCCAGTCAGTACACCTCTTGGTGGTCACTTCAAACCAAGCAAGAAATCATGTCCTTCATCAAATAAAGAGAAAGAAAACATGGCATCAATTCCTTATTCCTCTGCAGTCGGGAGTTTGATGTATGCCATGGTTTGCACCTGACCAGACATTGCTCATGCAATTGGTGTAATCAGCAGGTTCATGGTTAATCCAGGCAAAGAGCACTGGGAAGCAGTGAAGTGGATCTTCAGGTATTTGAGAGGTAGCTCAAATTTGTGCTTAAGTTTTGGTAGCTCTAAACCAGTTTTGAAGGGTTATACAGATGCAAATATGGCAGGTGATCTTGATGATAGGAAATCTACTTCAAGGGTTCTTATTTACTTTTGCAGGGGGAGTTATATCATGGCAATCTAAACTACAAAAGTGTGTCGCTTTATCTACAACTGAGGCTGAGTATATTGCAGCGACCGAAGCAGGGAAAGAAATGCTTTGGATGAAACGGTTTCTCCAAGAACTTGGTTTTGAAGCAAGACGAGTATGTAGTCCATTGTGAATAGTCAAAATGCACTAGACTTGAGCAAGAATTCTACGTACCATTCACAAACGAAGCACATTGATGTGAGATGTCATTGGCTTAGACTAATTGTTGATCAACAATTGATGCAATTAAGAAAGATTCACACAGACAAGAATCCAGTTGACATGTTGACCAAAGGTTGTGCCGAAAGAGAAGCTTGAGCTTTATGCCAGGTCAGCCGACATGAATTCTAACTAAAGAGTTGGAATGAAGATCTCCTTCCTCGGTGGGCTAGAGGGGGAGATTGTTGGGTGCACCGCACCTTTAAGGTGCCAGCCCACACAATAGTAAAGCCCATGATGGGCTTGTCTTTTAGTGCAAGCAAAGCAAGTCTCCTATAAGAAATAGGAGCAGTGAGGCGACAGGTGCTTTATATATATAAAGTAGTGTGTGCATGAGTCTCTTGTATCAGTAAGAGAGAACCTAACAGTGAACTGTGCGGCACTAGTGAGAAAGAAAAAAGTGAGGGTTTTTTTCTTTGGTTCAAGACACACACAAGAAGATAAATTGTAGGTTTCTCTAGGAGGGGTTTGGGGTTCCAGTTTTTTTGTAGTGAGGCTGTATTTATTCCTAGAGAGTGATTTCTCAATTTATTGTGAACTCAAGTTTGGACACAAACTTGAGTATTGTAATCTCTTTTTTATTATAGTGGATTGATCGGATTTGCCCCGTGGTTTTTCCCTCTACACTAGAGGGTTTTCCACGTAAATTTGGCGTGTTCTTGTGGTTGATTTTCTTGATTATTGCGTGATTATTTATCTCTTTATTGTTTGGAAGGTTATTTAATTTAATTCACACATTAACGGTAATTTGGCCTAATTAAGTAGTGTAAAAAGCTTTCGTTGCCCAACTACAACTCTATAAAAGTTCCTGAACCCACTTAGAATAGAGACAAAGTGTCATTGTGTCAAGAAAGATTCTGAAACCCAGTTAAACAAGAGACAACAGTCAAGAGCTCTCTCTCCCAGTTCAATAAAAGACAACATTCAAAAAGCTCTTTCTCTAAGAAGAAACAAAACTCTCTGTCTCTCTCAAATGCAAATTGCAAAAGCACCTCGATGACCTCATTTTGCAAACAAAAAGCCTCAGGTACTAAATGCTCAAAGCAAACATGATGAATTCAATCTCAGAATCCTTCAAAAGAAACCCTATACACCCCAACCAGATCATTCCACTAGATTTCAAGGCTATCCTCAAATTACCCGACTCTCACACTTGGACTCTATCCACGGATCACCACCACCCATCCATTGGCCCATTTACCACGACCACTTCCGTGCCTATCATAGACCTTACCGACCCAAATGCACTATTGCTCATACGACATGCCTGTGAGCAATGGGGTGTGTTTCAAGTCACCAATCATGGCATTCCCATTGACCTCCTTATACAACTAGAGCGTCAAACCCGTCGTTTATTCTCTCTCCCATTAGACCAAAAGCTACGTGCCGTTCGATCCTCTGAGGGCTTCACCGGCTATGGCCTCGCTCGCATTTCTACGTTTTTTCCAAAGCTGATGTGGTCGGAAGGTTTCTCAATTATGGGGTCTCCGTTGGAACATGCTTGCCAACTTTGGCCACATGACCACACAAATTTCTGGTACGTGCATAATGCATGCCCTTGCTGTCATATTAGCAATTTCTTGTTTTCTTTCGTGTCACTCCCTAGCTGCCACGTCATGGTAAGGGAGAGCCGTCAGATTTTAGGAAAAGGATATGGATGATTTTGTGGTTTTGGTTTTCGTTACTATATGTTATATATATTCTATAGGCGGTCCATTATACTTTATTTGTCTAACACATTTAATGTACTGTAAGTGGTGTGAAACTAATTAAGCTATGCAATAGATCGCAAAACTCGTGTAAAAAAATTGTGGTTGGGCAAAAGAGAGAGTGAGCAGTACTGCATTGCACGCACGGGGAAATTTTTAGGTACGACAATGGGATCGTCTGGTCAAAGATGTCAAAAATTGTAATATTTATATGTGTTTTAATAAAATATCTGTTAGGTGTCATAAAATGTATGTAATTTTGTAATAAAGTTAATTTTATCACAAATATCACCGATTCTACCTAAATTCACATATTTTATTTTTATAATAATAAATATACACTTATCAATACAGACACAATATTTATCACAAAACATATAAATTTTATCAAAATCAACATCAGTCCTTTGGCGGGGCCTAAGTGTTTTCCTGCACGCACCATGCACTTAACTTGTCTTGCGTTTCACGTAGCCTCCTAAGGAGACCAATTCGCCTATCAACCTAACCCACCCGCTATATACGCTGGTTTGAGTAGTTCGACCTTTAGGTGGATTTTTCATTTTTGGGCCCCAGTCAGCATGAGTCCAGGTCATTTAAGACCACCCCCGAAAAAACGTTTTTATAAGATATACACCCCAATCAGAATGTTTATGGACAACTGGTTAATTTATGCATGTTATGAGTATTATAAATTTTATTATATTAATCTTATAAGTAAGTATTTTGTAGTAAAAAATGATAGTATTTTTAGAACTTTTTAAAAAATATTTTTAATATTATCTAAATATGGATTAATTAATTGATTAAGCTGTCTCTCTCTCTCTCTCTCCGAGTCAAGTTAATTAGGTTGGCCAGTTTTTTAATACACCCAAGCCCTTTCAATCTGATCCTATTTCTAGCTCTACCTCATTTACTTCTTAAAATATTAAATCCTATGTACAAGAAATTTATGCATACACCACAACACCAACTAAAGTTTAGGGCAATGAATAAAGCCAGACAACCCAACAAAAAAAAGAACAAAGGGGCACCCAACTGACCCAAGCGAACCAAATGTTATGGCTTTCGCGTGGCAATCGGTGTAGTTGTCATATCCTAAGAGGTGCATCCGGTCTAATTATTTTGATTGATAGTTTCACCAACTTAAAGTTGCTTCCGTAAAACCGCTTGCTTCTTCTGGTTATGGAAATGTTAGTATAGAATTATTTTGTTGTCTTTTTGCCATAATTATATAGCTTCTTAGTGATCCACACATTTCTATATTTAGTTTGTCATAGCTTTACGTGTCCATATATTTCTTGAATTGATCTGATTGATTAAGGGTATGACTTGTGAGTAATTGTGACGGTCGCTGTTGGGTGAAGTTGGGATAAGTCTTGCATTAATATTATTTGAAGGGCAACATAATTGGTTGAGAGTTGAGACCAGGTCTTATGATGTCGAGGTCATTATTTCGAATCTTCCCTTATTTCTCCTTAAACACAACACTTACTGAATTTCAAGTCATGTTTAATCAAATAATTGACTACAATTTTTCTATCATTGATAATTTCTGTCATTTCTTGCATGCAGTGATGTAATGGAAGTGTGCCAAAAGGAAATGAAGGACCTAACAGAAAGGATTCTAGGGCTTACACTTGTGTCTTTGGGCTTAACCCGTGAAGATGTTAAATGGTTTAAGCCCAAGGATAGGAGTAAACAAGCTCAGGCCCTGCTCCATTTAAACTCGTACCCAATTTGTCCGGACCCCAGTCGAGCCATGGGCTTGGGACCTCATACAGACTCATCATTGCTCACTTTGCTATACCAAAGTAGCACCACTGGGCTCCAAGTCCTTAGAGACAATGTTGGGTGGGTGCCGGTGCATCCTATCAGTGGTGCACTTGTTGTCAATATTGGTGACCTAATGCACATACTCTCCAACGGCCAGTTTAAGAGTGCAATGCATCAAGCAGTTGTCAACAAGACACATCATCGCATCTCGGCCGCTTACTTCTATGGTCCACCAAGGGAAGTGAAAATATCACCGTTGATGAAGTTGATCGATCACAAACGTCCACCACTCTATCGCCCAGTAACATGGAAGGAATATCTTGATGCCAAGGCAATGCATTTTAACAAGACACTTGACTTGCTTCGGAATGATGTATGTATAGATGTTGAATACATAAACAAATGAAAATAAGTATAGATGTTGAATTTTGACTCCAATATTCATTTGGTAACACATTATTGAGATGCCTTTAACGAGAGCTATATGACAGAATGGAAACCAGTCCAAATTGACACTAAAATAGAAAGAACAATTGCTATTTCCTTGTGGCTAATAGTTTGTCTCAACTGGAAATTATCATTCTGACAGAACAATGTTAAGTTTTACAACAGAGGGCAGAGAGATCATTTGGTTTATTCTAATACTAATGCGAGACTGGATTTACCGTTGAGATAAATATAATACTAGATGCTTAAACTAAGCAAGTTTATCGATAATAAAAAGGCTCACGAGCACTAGTTCACCACAACAATCGCAGTGAACTCTATTAGACAAACAAACTTGTTTGAAAGGATTCCACAACCATGAAAACATAGAAAGAAAATCCATCATTCATTCGTAATGCCCTTTCAAAAGGGTGATTCATAAAAGTCAACATAACAGGATATCATATGGTTGTTGTTCATTAACAAAAAGGAGAATTCTGTAAACAACATTTACATCTTCTGTCAAGTCTGAACCGAAACTCTATCGGACATTGTCAACTGGATTTCTTGTGTAACAAAGTTAGCTTTGATGCAAAAGTTGACTTCATTTGGTTAACTTGCTGGGTCAAGATCTAAATAGTAAATACTTCTTTCCTTGATAAGCAGACTGTAAGAAACTATAAACAACTACAATAGCATCTGAGGAAAACCTGCTGAGTATTTTTGGATACACATAATGGAGAAGCTATACCAACTTTGTCAAGGGGAAAAGCAGTTGAAGTCACTTCCAGAACTTGACATACTTGTCATGACTAGCTGAAGCTACCATACCTGTAGCACTCGATACTGCTAAGGCAGAGACCAGTTTGTCATGTGCATGTTGTAGAGTCATTGTCTTGTTCTCTCTTGTGTTCCAAAGTTCTAGACTCTGGAAATTACCACCATTCCACATCAAAAACAAAAGTCCAGGTTAGCATCATGGACAAGTACATGCAATCTAGTTCAAATCTAATGTAAACAAAAGTTGGTATGCACTCAACAAATAACCCTAAAATCCAGCACACTTCTCATCATGGATCATTGGCATTTCTAAGTTGTAAAAACCTTATCTAAACATGCATGTCGATTAAGGTGCAAGTAATACTAATGTGAGACTTGCATCATATGCAACCAAAGTGCACTTCTCACAATGTTGTGTATAGCTAAATAGATGAAAAGGCAGAACAGTCATCGTGCATCCTATGCAATCAAACTGACAAACCTGTAAATGTTTTTTTGATTGGTAAGTTACACACACCCAGTGGGACTTGAACCCACGACCTCACCCTCCATCCCATTATTACTAAGGGTGGAGGAAGTACTGGTTGAGGTGACAAACAAGCAAATGTTATATAGCTAACTTGATGAAATTACATGAAAGTGTAGAACTATGACTTGCCTCATAACAGCCGATGACCAACAGAGAAGGATAATTAGGATGGAAAACACAGGTATTAAATTTGTTGCCGGTACAGTGCAATTCATGAATGTATTCCGCTTTGTTACCAGAGCCAATTGTCCACACTCTAACCAATTCATCACTCACAGATGCCAGATAATCACCAGTAGGATCCCAGCAGACAGAATGGACAGTGCTTTTATGGCCCTAAAATGACAGTCACATAAGATGCAGAAAAAGAGAACGTCAATCATAATGGGAGGTCATTACTACACGAGAAGGAAGTGAGGAAAAAGAAGTAACAAAGCAATAACAGATATTCATGTGTGACTTCCACATCATATCCTGAAAACAATTCAAGAACTCATAAACTGCATATTAGCATATCCTTTCTTCAAGTTTTCTTGATACATAATCAAATTCGAAACATCAAACCATTTCAATTAATGAGTTCAATTGAATTTATTGGTTCAGGCCAACAATGAACCAGGACCTTACGTAGTCTAAGAGAATTATATATTCCGAGTTACAAAGGCAAAGCTAGGGTGTCATAAAGGATTTTTATAAGCCAAGCAAGCAAAATTATATATCCATTTTGTCTTTTTCATCAAGGGGCAATTAAATGCCTTTAATCATCTTGTGGGCAGCCCTTTAGGGAGGGGGTTGAAGGAAAACCTTGAATTATTAAGATTTCCATTTTCCGTCAAAAATCAAATGACTCAGAATAATTCTAATTATGATAATCAAAGCCAGTTCAAAAACAAAAACGACCAGCTTTAAAGGATCGAGAAACTGGTACACAACAGAAGAGAGCCATCTGGCAATAAAAATTGGTTTCCAAACTTTAAGTAAGGACCTACAAGCCTGTTTAAGAAAGGCCTCTCTAGGAAAAGAATGTATTAATCCCAGAAAAATCTAATGACTGGGTGAAAAAATTAAATTACATCAATCAAGCCAGTTGCCAAAAAATTCATCAATTGAACCTCTGTACAGAGATTGATATCCAACATAGGCACAAGAGAACCATCTGACAGAAAACTGGTCTTAGGACTTTGGACCCTACAAAGCCAAGTAAAAAGAAAGGTCTCCACATAAGGATGACAACCAACCTGTAATTTAAGCCTACAGGCTTGGGTGTCAACATCAAATATGGATACAACACTATCTGCTGCTGCAGCAAGAAGCCTTCCATGACGAGGTTGAAATCTCATCTGGGTCGCACCACCCTGACAAAATGGTATACATTACTACTAAATACGAACAGATGCTTAAAATAATATTGAACCCTGTTGTACAATTTTCTTGAAGATGAATAAACACCATATTCTATACCTTGAAAACTGCAGTACAACTCCCATTCTTGATATTCCAGTATCTTATCTCACCATTATTATCACAAGAGCAGATAAGGTCTTCTTTACTAGGATGGAAGTCCAATGACATAACAGTTGCAGAATGCCCCGTAAAGGTACGAAGTGAATAAGCGGGCTGCAAAGTATCAATGTATCCATTGAATTAGAAAAGATAAAAGATAAAAATCAGAGAGGTAAGGGCATCATTATAAGAGGTAAATTGTAAAGATAAATTGATTCTATCACTGATCCCAAAAGTTAAGGCGTACGAGAAGTTTACTTTCCAAACTTATCTTACTATTTCTAGCAAGTCAACTTTTATGACTCAATCCAACATAACCTTATTCCAGTTATGAGAGGTTATCTTAGGTATTTAAAAAAAAAAAAAAAAAAAAGGGTGTAACTGTATTAAGTGATATCATTGTTAATTAACCATTTGTGAATCGTGATGCAATTATGCCAGTATATAGAATTCCAAATTTGGTGGATTTTTATCAATACAGTCAAACTTCAATTTGAAGTCAGACATAAGCCATTCAAAAATACTGGTATTCCTTCCATATGTATTTGCATCTAACATTAGTTTGATCAGCAATGACCACAAAATTGAAGCAAAACTGGTTACCTTTAGATGGCTTCAAATATGTATAGGTAGAAACAAACATCAATATAGCATTTGAACCCCCCCACCACCCCCTCCCCTCCCCCCAAAAAAAAAATATATATATATATATATATATATATGATATATATGCCAACTTACATTATCAGCGTCCCAAACCCTGACAGTTTTGTCAGCTGAAGATGTAGCAAGCCGAGACATGCTTGGACTGAAACGGACATCAGTTATCCATTGAGAATGTTCATCAAGTGCAGACTTCATTGTAAAGGACTCTGTGCACCACAATACAGCCTGCACCACAAATCATCAGGCAAAAAGGATTCTGTTGACTTTTCTATAATTGGAATCAATTCAGCAAAGCAGCACTGAAGTTTCCCAAGCAACTGTTTGCAGAATTTGAGCAATGTTTAATAAAACAATCTAATCATACCAACCGCTTACCTTTCTATCATGCCCACCAGTAGCAAGCAGTTTCCCATCTGATGAGAAGTGACAACATTCAACTTTACTCGTACTACTTGCAGCAATACGCCGGATTTCCGTAAATGTGAAGCCTAATATATATATAAAAAATAAACAGTTAAACCCTTGGGTTTCATTGATATAGATATATGGATCCAAGCATTAAACAATCAAACAAGAAGCATCCACTAATCCAAAAGGCAGAATTCGCTGTACCTTTGCTGACATCAGAACATCGGCCAACTCTACTATCCCTAGGGTCTGCATCTTCATGAGATAAGAATGACTCAACATTATCTTCCAAAGACCCATCATCCACAAACTGGTCCATATCAGACTGCAAAAGATTAAGTCAACTATCTGAATGCAAAATTGAACGCAAATAGCAAAGCCCAACACCACCACCCCCCCGCGCGTGGAAAAAAGAAAAACTCCTAGCCCTTAGCACTAGAGTCATGACCCTGGCGCTGCTAAAGACAATTCCTTGGCACATCGGATAATTTTTATATTTTAACATTATTTTAACATGGTACTTCTAATACATGTAACTTGTAACTAGCAGATCAGGAAAATTGTCCAAAATGAAATTAACATGAAATAAGTTAAAATATATGTAAAGCTGGGCTCAGTAGTGTGAGCCAGTGACCTAAGCAGGGGCAGTAAGGAACAAAAAAAAAAAAATTAAAAATAAGAAGGTTGCTCACCAACTGATTTGGTGCTGATGTAAGTGGGCCCACACCATCAGAACCAAACATAAGTAGAGACTTAGAGGAACCACCATTATGTGGTAAACTTGGCATTGACATCACATCTCCGGGTGTGTGAGTGGAAGGTGTTGAAGGTGAGCTTGGGGATGGTCCTGTGGTGTTTGCAGTTCCAGAGCTATTTGCAGGACCTGAAGATGATACTGGCTGCTTTCTCTTTCGCACAATTTGACTCTTTGGAGCCTTGAATGAACAAAAAGAAACTATTTCAGAAACTCAAACCAGGTTATATACCAACTTTCGTGATGATCAAGTAGACAGTGGTAAATTATAGGTTATGAAAGCATTTGACAAAGAACTTAGATGAGAAGAAAGTAAAAGACGTGAAACAAATAACAATAATTATGTAAGGGAAAATAAAAGCAAAAGGAACAAGATGACACATAACCTGTCATTGGTTAAAATATTACATGTTTAGCATTAGTAGTCTGCATTACAAAAGAAATTCTAAAAGAATTTGCAGAGTTTAGGATCTATATAAATTCAAGGTGGATTCTATCATACAACATAAACTTTGCAAACATTTTGATATATTTGGAGAATAGAGAATCGTTCTACAATAACTAAGCCAAAATACCAAGAAAAAAAAAATGGCAATAGGAAAAGAGTATAGCTAATACAATGCTAATACAATCTACAACTGCTGAAGCCCATAAACCTGATCACTTCCTTGAAACGTATTTGAAATGCTACCATCCGCTGTGATGCTGCCAGCACCATTCATTTTATCTGGCTGCTGGAGGTGGTGGTTTGAATTTTGAGACTGTTGACTAGAAAGTGGATGTTGTGCATAATGCTGCTGCTGTTGATTGTTGTTCTGAAGTTGTTGTTGATGTAACTGCGAAGCATTACAAAATCAGATAAGCAAGCACTCCTGGAAGCTTAAAGGCCATAAAACCGTTGAAAAGAGCTAAAGATGATAAATTTGGTCAACTCTGATGTGCAGGAACAAAATAATACCTTCATTAGCATCTCTGTGTCTGCACGTGGTAAACCAACTTGAACTGGTGATCCAACATTAGGAACTATATCACTAACAGAATTTAACTGGCCATCCTTCGAAAGACCCATATTTCGATTGTTTTGAAGCATTCTCAGTCTTCTGGATTCCAAATCATTGGCAGATGGAGATGCCAAGTTTTGCTGTGCCTGAAGCATTAGTTGCTGCTGTAATTGAAGTTGATTGAAAGGCTGAGGGGACTGCATCAAAGACTTATGCTGCTGAAGAAGCCCAGTTCGAAGCTGATCCAGCCCCTAGAAAAGGTGAGAAGTTTTCAGAAAAGAGATCCTATTCCATCATTTTCTGAACCACCAAATTGATTTTTTTTTAATAAGCAACCACCAAACCGAAAATGCAAATGCAGGTTTCATTCCAGGCAACATGCATAAACAATATTTGTCAGTTGTCAAACAAGAGGGAGCAAAAATTTCCTTCTGCCTAGCTCTTTACTAAGAGGTCAGGTTTAATATAAGTGGAAGCAATCATTTGCTTACTGCACTTTAGATGGCAGTTTAATAACCAACTTGGCAATTCCCACATTCACTAATTCAACTTTATCATTTTCTAAGTTGAAATATTTAACAGAAGATGTAAGAAACTCCCTATGAGCAAAATGAAGAAGGCTTCCCTAAATACAAAATCCCGACAAATGCCCACATACAAAGACAGGCTACCACATATATTGCCATAAGTTCTCTTCAATACTAATATAGACAAAGATATAATATAATAAAACAAAAAGAAGGAAAGAAAAACTGAATAAAAACCTCAAATTAAAAATTAGAGAAAGAAAAGAGAGCATTAATTAAATATATTTGTCCTTCAAAATAAAATACATCAACCGTATCAACAGTCTTATTGCACAAAACCTATTGCCTTAACTGATAATTTCCTTGATAGGTAGGTAGAATATTGAGAGAGAAATGTCATCAGTTAAGGCACTTCCAGAATATTTGGCAGATGAATGGTGGATGAACCAACCAAAATAAACTAAGATCATGCAACTAGAAAACAGATATACAATTGTACACATATAGGGAATAAAAAAAGCATGGGTTTTAAGTCTTACTGTCAAAGGCCATCCTTTCAGAGTCAAATTGTTACTGCCCTGATTTGATCCTAAAAGAACATGAAAATAATTGTTAGAGCCAATAATGAAGAAATCCTAAATTATACGGTTTTACTCATTTATAAAAGAACTAATTAAACTATGGATTTACTTGCTATGTGGCCCAACACACAAATTCATACTAGATCATTGAGCTCAATGGGAATTTCTAGCATCCATTTGGGATTTCCAATCACATCCATACGTTTCTAGATCCAAGAGTGATTGTTCCTTTGCAACTACTGACATAAATGACAAACATTGACAACACATCCATCGATATTTAGTTAAAATCATCTTAGTTATAAGAAAATTTTCCTAGATTCCTTCCTTTTTTTCATTTGATCTTCCAAAACCATCACCTATATTAGAATAATTGCCAATCTTTCAGTTCATAGTAATAAGCAGAGAAGAGTACTAGGTTTAGTAATAATCATTTGAATATTTGTACCCTTGTTGAGCTGAATACCAGAAGTTACATTCCTCATTCAATGAATCCCAACAATCAAGATTTGATGACTCAATCAGATATAGATGCCTGATATGTGAATAAAAAGATATTCTATTAAAATTCTTCATAAGATAAGGGGTCAATAACCCCTGATTTATTAATAGTAAAAAGAACTTTACGGCTATAAAATCATAGAACCTATACATAATTATAACAAAATGAGAAAAAAAAAAAAAAAAAAACAGCTGGATTGAAACAAAGGACAATTTCAATCAATACCATGAACTCCGATCAATGATCCTTCCGAGCCAGCAGCTCTGGGGCTCATCATCATTGAACTCATCTCGCTCTTTATGTCCTGTTTCAGCATACAAGTAAGAAATTTAAACTCTGAAGGTAAAAAGTGAAAAACAAAATAATGATGATGATGATGATGATGATGATGACAATTACCTGTGTAGGCCCTGGAAGCTGCTGACTCCGATTTTGAACTTGTAGAAGATTTCCAGAAATTCCCCCAGATGTACTATGAAGTGTTTGCCTGCAAAACAAGAGTTCACCTACTTTCAAATTGGACTAATTGCAAACATAGACTCGTAATACAACTTAATAACTGAGTCATGGAAAAAAAAAATTACCCTGGAGGTTGGCCACCTGCTGCAGCCGCCTTCAGCATTGAGGCATGATTGGGATCAAGTAGCTGTCCCACATTGTCACCTAACCTTTGCTGCATGATAATGTTTTGTAAATAACTGCAGGGATAATAAAAAAAGAAGAAATCCATTTTCAAATCCATCACAGAACTTGATACCTTCATAGCTCCATCATCCAAGGCATCCCTCTGGAGTGGAAGCTTTAGTCTTTCCTCGTACATTTTTGTTGCCAATGCATTAGCAGTTGCAGAGTTCTGCCTAATAAGAGGGTCATTGCTTGCAAGCCCATTGGCAGTGCCATTTAGAAGCTGGGTCCCATCTCTTCGCTGCTGCTGCTGCTGCTGTTGCTGTTGCTGTTGCTGTTGTTGTTGCTGTTGCTGTTGCTGTTGTTGTTGTTGTTGTTGCTGCTGCTGCTGCTGCTGTTGGTGCTGTTGCTGCTGTTGAGCATGTCTCTGCATCAAGAGCTGCTGCATTTGCATCTGCTGATGCTGCTGAGGTTTCTGATTCTGTTGTTGCTGCTGCTGCTGCTGCTGCTGCTGCTGCTGCTGCTCCCGAGTCTTTGTCATTTGTGTCTGTCATTTCCATATAAACATCAAGCTTATTTAACTTATCTCTCCAACATAGCAAACATGGAACAAGTAGAGATCCACAGAATCCAAACAAAACTTAGTAATATACCATCTATTTTATGAATCCAAAATTTTTTTAAATCAAAATCAAAATCAAAGCTAGTAATGTTTGATATGTAAGTTTTAATTTTATTTTTTATAAGTGATCGTTTGATATGTAGGTCAAACTTCCCATCCTCTCAACCACACAATAGAATTGGTTTTAAAAATTTATTCCATGACCATACTCCAAATAAGATTTCAATGTTTAGCCGTTAGCTGTCAAGGCCACAAAGTCATTACTAGATGCTTTAGAATAAAAAACTTCCCATGTTCACTGAAAAGCAATCAAGGGCATATTCATTAGGTGTTAAAATATAGGGTAATTACACTAGCACCCCCTTCTTTTAGGGAAACTAGACTCGCTACACCCTATTTTGGGGAAATGACACTCCGCTCCCAAATTTGCAAAATAATTAACACTCTGCCCCCTTTTTCTTTTTTTTGTTTATTTTTTATTTATTTTTTAACTAATGCCTAACTGACCAGAGTTAAAAAGAAAAATTATATTCCAATTATTTTAAGTTTAAGTGGAGAATATTCGTTTAAAAAAAAAAGGGGGGGGGGAGTGTCAATTATTTTGCAAATTTAAGAGCAGAATGTTATTTCCCCAAAATAGGGTGCAGTGAGTCTAGTTTCTCCAAAATAAAGGGGTGTCAGTATAATTTACCATAAAATTTACTATATAAACCAATTAAGTACCAGGACACCAACTACTATTTGAAAAAAAAAAAAAAAAAAAAGAGAGAGAAAGAACAAAGTAAATATTATTTGAGAAAATTTTACTTAATAAAGACAATATTAAGACCAATAACTCCAATTTCCGCACATATCCAAGACTGTCCAAAAAACTAAACCATTGTGGGGGTAGGGGGGAACAAAATACGTGTGACCAACAAGAAACTGCAGAGAATATGAGGAAGAAAATTAAGATCAATCAATTAGAAGCACATATTTCATTGATTTTTTTTAATAGAAAATTGGAATTCTTCTTGCCAGAATATGATTGCTATACAAAAATTATTTACGGATTCGCAGAATTGCCTGGAGACTTTAACAACTACACCCTCTCTGACCCAAAAGAAGTTTATAACAAAAAAAAAAAGTTTATTAAGAACCGGTAAACCCACCTCGATGTATGATGCAGCTGGTTCTGAGTGCTTCTCATTTGTCCTCGCAATAAAGATGTCCCAAAAGACAGACCACCATTCAAAAAGAAAGCCACCAGGTGCATCAATAGCTGGAGTACATGTACACAAAAGCCACATTAATTATGCTATAAAAGTATAGTATGGGAAATCCAATCCAAAATATATATTGAATTTGTTTTCCTCAGCAAGTCTTACACGTATTCTTACCAACAGGATCTGAAGAGACTTTCCCTTCAGCTTGAAATGCTTTTGCAGTAGCATGTAATTTCCTCTTCATAAGATAGTCATATATATACACATCCAACCTATTGTACAATGACCAAAATCATAGCACCAGCAGATTTTAAACAGCGGCTAGAATGATAAATACAAAATCTAAATTGATACAAACTCACTATTCAAACACCAACAAAATGAAAGTAAATAATGCCTAAAAAAATAACCACCCTTGCAATCTCGGAAAATAAAAAAAAATTTCTTATAATAGTTAACAATGCAAAAAGTAAAACCTTACCTCAACACCCTCCCCCCCTCCCCTCCCAAAAAGGAGGAGGAGAAGAAGAATATCTAGAACGCCAAGAAAATTAATAAAACCAAACATATGTATGTCAGTTTTTGAAATCTGAAATTACAAACCTTACACAAATTTTTGGCTTGGTTAAATTTCCGAATTTACTTTTCGAATCTTAAATTTTGAATTATTCAAGAGGAGAGGACAAGAACCTCTATTCAACCAAGCCTATGAAGATAATTTGCCTTGACTAAAACAATATGAACGAACAAAATCCAAACTACCCCAAAAACCAAAACCAAACAAGAAACCAAGAAGTATAAGAAGGCAAAACAAGAAGAACAACAAAATCATCACAGACAAATTAGACTCTTGAGAAACTTGGACATGACCATTTAGAAACATAAAAGAATAAAAGCATCCATCACAGAGTAAAGTTCAAATCAAAACCCTAGACCCAAATATAGCTAAAAGAACAACAAAAAAGGGAAATTTTATACAGAAAAACAATGTCTTTAAAACTGACAAGTAAACCAGAGCTTAAAGAAACCCCACAACTAAAAACACAAACTTTATCAACAGCAAAATAAGAAAAACAACCCAAAATGCGAAAAATGAAGACAAAACACAAACCCCACTAAAAACTATGACATACCCATTTGAAAGAACAAGAAAATAATAGTGTTCCCATACTAATTTTTAAAGAAAAAAAAGTGAAAATCAAAACCCTAGTACCAAAAACACAAGCATTCAAAGTCCTAAAGAACCAAAACCCAGAAACCAATAACAAAACAAAACCGATTTACTTGCATAATATAAAGACTTACATTTTATCAGCTTCCCAGTTGGTCTGAGACATGGTCAAAACAGTGTAATCTATGAGAAATCCAAAACCTTTGTAACTGCGCGTAAGAAAATATTCAGAGAAGTTCTTCTTTAGTTCTTACGCTTAGATTCTTACAGCCCTCTGGATTTTTGGACAAAGCTTTATAATGTGTATATTTTTTTCTTATTTGAGGCCAATAATGAATAATCTTGGTCTATAATAATATAATATAAAAAATATATATAAAAAAGGCTGTTTCTTTTTATAACATATTTTTTTTTGGCTTTTCGCTATGCCAAAATTTCACGCAACCAAAGCAGTGCAGAGTGGCGCCCTTTTTTCTTATTTCGTCGTTCTTGGCATTATGAAGTGTGCTTTATTGACTTATTGGTTCATATCATGCAATTCCCATCTGCAAAATTACCATATTACCATAATATGATGACTTGACATTATTTATTTCTTAACTACTGTCATTATTAATTGGTTAAAATCAACTTCACTATAATTTCATAATAAGTGTGTGATTTGATTATCATATATAGTATATGGATTTTGTTAGCAAGTACCTTTAGAGTAATGATTAAGAATTATTAAATGCTTATAATTTACGGGAAATAACAAAATTTTAATATTATAATAATGAATAAAAATACTAAAATGTCCTTAAAAGCTATTTTTGTATTATTTTAATATTAAAATTTCACTATTTCTTATAAAGTGAAAGCATTAGATACTTCTTAACTATTGCCCCAAAGACACTAAGTTAACAAGACCTATAATATATAATATAAATTGGATCTTATAAAGTTATAAGCTTGAGTTGCGTGCGTAAAGTCAAGTGGCTCAAAATATAGTCTATTGATTATTCAATTAAAGACGATACTGATATTTTGTCACATTTTTTTCCTTTTGGAGTTTATGTAATGTATATAGAGAACTCAATGTTACTGCCCATGAGATTGTTTTTTGATAAACTGCCCATGAGATTGTTAGATGGCCTTTGCTTTGTAATCACTATTTGGTTGATGGGAGTGGTTCCATTATTATTGAAGTTTTTGCTATGTAGTTCATTAATTGCGAGGATAGTTTACTGTAGATGAAACTTTATTACCAAATAATTAGTGGCTTATGAAAGTTATTACCTAAGTTTTAAGAAATTTTAAATGCTATTGCAATTATAATATTTTTATGAAAAGTTCCAAGGAATTTTAAATACTATTATCATTTGTGTTAATTGGTAAGATGGTTTACTTTGATGAAACTATATTATCTAAGTTTCAAAAGAGAATTCAAATGCTGCAAAAATTAAAATCCTGTTACCGCATATTTTAAAAATTAAAATTTAAATCTATTAATTATCTATGTTAACTATTTTGATCATCTATCACAATTTGGTGGTTTATCAAAAAAAAATCTATCACAATTTGGTGTTTTGATATAATAAATGGATAATTATACTTTACCAGTTTGGGGTCAATTCACTCTACTTACTCGTGTTTCAACAGTAATACTTTACCTACTTATGTTTTGGGATGGGTTCACTTTACCAACCTATGATTAGTGACACTTTACCCACCTATAGTTTGTGAATAAGTTTACTTTGCTTACTTGTAATTTCAAAAGCGATGTTTTATCCACCCTAAACCAGTGAACCCACTCCTAAACTATGGGTAGGTAAAATGTGATTAGTAAAACCAAAGATAGGTAAAATGAACTAACCCCAAACTATAAATGGGTAAAAGTTATCCCTATAATAAAATATACCTCATACGTATCATGTAGGATGCTCACAAACCCGATGATCCCGGAAAAGCCAATTGGTCCGATTAGGTGGATGGGTTCCACTAATGGACCGGTTGAAGGTGGATTTAAGAGTTTTTTATTTGTTAAAGAGTTACCACTCAATAAATCCAACTTCGTTTTTATTAATCATTTAAAAGAGTTACCTCATTTTCTATGCTTTGGGCCAAATTGATGTCACCCCTCTCTAAATATATCTCTGTCTCTCAATGATGTGTTGGTTGTCGTCTCCTCCCCAAAAACCGAAAATAGTGAGAGAAAAAAAGAAAAAGAAAAAAGGAGATTGGGACGTGAGGTGAGCCTACCATTACCCGAGGCTTGCACATTGGTCAAGCCGGTGAGTTGTTCTTGCAAGTTTTGAGTAAAATTTGAATCTTTGGTTGTTAAATTTGGGATTCATTCTTAATTACAATGACAACAACGGAGAATATGAATCTTGATTATGCATGTAAAGGAAACTAATCAATGTCACTTTTCTCAACCAAAAAAAAAAAAAATCAATGTCCTTGAGGTACAACAAGTCTCTTGATCATGGTTGATAATTATGCATTATTAACATTTTAATAGGCGTGTGCTTGGTTAACTTAAATTTCGTGAATTATTTTTTTTAAGTTGGATTAGTGTGGAACTGTTTCAATAAGTAAGATTTATATAAGTTGTATATAAAAAGAACGTTAAGAAACTTTATGTAAGTAAATAAGCCAAATAAAATATATTTTAAATCATAGTAGCTAGGCAAAACACAGTTAAAGTTTTGAACCATAGTAGCCAGCAAAACACACATTAAGGGCATTAAGGCATTTGCAAATTGCAACAACTAATTCTATTTTTTTTTCCTTTGTAACTTGGATGCTATAACATTATTATTACCATTATTTTGGATTTGCAATGATAAATATATTTTGGGATTGAACTTGACGTCCTTTGCATACTGCCATTGTTTGAGATCCCCAAAACTCTTTTTTACTTTCATAATCATGATGTTTAATATTTTGACCTCCTATCCAACTTTTGTAGTTATAACAAATATTTCTTTGGCTAATATTAAATTAGCCTAGTTGTTAGAAACTAGTCTACATGGTCAGAACTCAGAATTGGTTTATCTGGAATGTGATTCAAGGTGCTATCCAGTTAGAAATTCTAGTGGCATTAAAAGGTGGCTTTGTGACGTTGTTGCGCCACTCATTTCTTTTTGTAGGTTTAACTATTACTTAACCTGCTTTTGCGTGTCACGTATAACTCACTCTAATTGTTTAGAGCCATTTTCTATCATATTTGTTTAGGCCAATACCATCTTGACATTCATTAAAAAAAATAAATTGTATAAGAAGATATGCTGCTTTAGAATCTAGATATTTATAAATTTATGCTTTAGTTACGTATTTGATAGGTGAGGCACATGTGAAGCATTTGCAATTTCATATTAAATTTTTTTATTAATTAAATAATTGGAGAAGAAAGATTTAAATCCTAATTCTTTGGGTAATGAAAATCTATATAAATTACTATAAGATTCTAATCAAAGCAATTGCCATTATTGTATGTCACTTGTGGAAAAAGCAATGAGAACGAAATGGTTGGAATTAAAAGGAAGCATTAATGCTAGCATGTTTGATGGTTTTAAGCTCGAGATAATCTTAAATCATTGACTTCATGGTCAGAGTTAATTTCCAATCTCAAGACCTTGATGCTTTTCTATATGTCTTTTTATAACGTGGGTGTCTAGATTTTTAGAAGACTAGTCTAAGAGTGTGTGTAATCTCCTATCTCACACACATGGGAAAATTATCGAGATTAATCTTTTGAAGTTAAAGGGATTCTAAGGTATTGGTTAGAAAACTTGAATTGAAGACATGGTGGATTACATATGCTGAGGGTCTCACATTCTTAATTAGAAAGGCTGAAAGTTCATTATCAATATTGTGACTTGTGAGAGAGATTGTGTATTTGGATAGGTATATTGTTGGGAGAATATATTAGAGAAAAAAAAAAAACTATTAGGATTTGTTTAAGTGGAGGATCGTAGCAAATTGGGGGGGCCTTTTGTGAGTGTTTGAGCCACTTCAATAATCTTTCAGCATCTTCAAGAAAGAAAATTCAATGAATCCTGATAAATTCCCAAGCATCTTTTTTAGCAAGAAGCAAACGCCGCATATGTGAAGTTGTGAACGCTAAAGAGAAAAAGTTGATGCCAAACACTATTGTATATTTGTATCATTAGACTACTCCTATCATTCTTTGGTTGTTTTATAAAGTGGTCGATGTGTTAAGATGTTTAAGGCTTTAGCAAGGTCATGCAAAGGAATTGGAGGAGATGATTTTTTCTTTTTCATTTCTTAGGTATCTTAGTTTTGGTCATTAACTTAGTTATTGTGGATATCTAAAGAAGAGTGAGAGGGGGGCTTCGTGTACTTCTAAGCTGTATTTTACTTTTCATTCAACGTCCTTATCATAGACTGACCAAAATGGCATGACCCTCTGCAATGGAATATAAACCAAAATGGCATGCATTTGCTTTGCTAGGAAAATGGCATAAACCTAATATGTGTCTCTTATGATTGAGTTCCTTAACCCCTCAACGATTATTTTGGACTTTTTTTTTATTTTGGATAATTCGATAGTTACAATAATGGGGAAGGAAAAATTCAAACCCTGATTCTCCTTATAAAGGAAAGTCAATAATGTCATTGAACTACAAGGTTCTTGACCATTATTGGTGTGGACTTAAATATAACTTTTTGAGTCATTTATTGGGTTACTAAGCTTATAGATATGAATGGACTGACATATGCTAAAAAGCCAAGAGAAAAAAAAAATATTATCTTCAATTGAAATGGATCCATTTCATGATTTTTTTAATGTATTATAACAATTGTTAGTATATTAACACATGTTTCATATTGTATATCTTAGTCAGTCCCTGGTTATGACTAAAATCAAAGAACACTGACTGACCTTGATTTTAACCTAATAAAAGGCTCACCCCTAGGTAAACTATTGTATGTATATATCTACACATTTTGCAACACTTTGATACATAGAAAATATAGAAATTATTCATAACCTTTCATCTTTGTTGTTTTTCATTTAAGAGCAGCTATAAAAACCTAACAGGTTGCATGAAATTCATTTACCAAGTTGCTTCGCCATGTATGTGTAACACTTGAGTCTTTACATAAGCCTTCAGCCAGTTACACTTCCAGAATACAAAATGTTGGATACTAATTTTTCTACTTCAATCTTTCATTGTTTAATTGGGATTCATATACAACATGGAGGAAGGATGGGCCAATGTTATGTTATGTTATGGTTGAAAAAGAAAATCAACAGAAGATGTCCTTGGCACTAAATCATGCAAATCTCAATCTGGGATGACATACATCAGATTTGGATTGCCAACGTGAATTATGTTATTTCCATGAACGAGAGGATCCAAATGTGACATGCATCACATAATTCACATTGCTGGGGAAGGCATGATTTACGCAACAATCTTTATGCCCTTTAAAATTGCTGTCATTCATGAGCTCAAGAATCGGTTTGCGTTCCCTGTTCAGCCTCTTTCGTTAACCTATAAAGATTTGCAAAACCCTTCCAACTAGCAAAATTTAGAGAAAAATAAAGCCTTGACTTCTCATTCCTTGAAGTCATCCTTGTCATCAACAGGTATTGGGTTGTTCCTCCAAAAGACTGCAAGACCACTTCCACCAAGCTGTAAAGGAGATTGTTTGAATCAATAAGATTGTGACTTGTGAGCACTACATTCCCAAGAGAAAACTAATCCAAGGGCTTGCAGAAAATGAAAATACTCAAAATAGAAAGTTTGAGCAAGTGGAAGAAAGACTGTTACCGCCATGCAAACAACGCTAACAGCAGAAGGCACAGCAACAAGGGGATTTGTAAAATGCTTCTGGGCAAGCAAAAACCCAAGTGCAGAGCTCTGCAGATACAAATGAAAGAGTAAATAACATTACAAAGCACATATATTATGTAGTAGTTACATGCAACATTTGCGTTATAAGCTGGTGATATGCATTGTGAAAATTTGTATTCTACTCAATTTGATATAGGAGTTTCACTTGTTAAACCACTATGTTCAGGCACCTTAAGAATATACTTTAACAACTTCCAGGCAAAGCGATGTTTAGTCAATCAATTAAAGAATTTAGCCACCATCACCCCCTCCTCCCCGTCCTCCTACCCTCTCTCTCCATACAAACACACATGATGGAAAACAGGAAACCCATGAAAGAATAGGGAAAAAAAAAAATCTCCGTGCAAACAAAACTAGGTAGGCATTACATATAGCATTAAGCATCATTATGGTTGTACCGTTGCACATGAAATGAGGCCCTTAGGATCTTTATTATTCCTATTCTTATTCTTTATTGGTTTGCTGTTATTCAAAGTCGAGGAATTTATTTAAACAATTCACCTATTAAACCTGCATGAGCACATGAAGAACCTTCACATTTAGCATATGCATATCTCTGGTTTAAGAATCATTTTGGTAGTAGGGCCAAGATTCCCACCCACCAAAACATGGCAAAGCATCAAAATCAGTTAAATAATTCCTTTTCACTTAGTTTCATTTTTATCCATAGTTGTCTTATTTATATTTATCTAGTTCTTTTCTTCATAAGGAAAATTGGTATAGAAATACTCATTGAGAAGATTTTTACCTGCATCCCGCATTCTATAGATATAGTACGAGAAGTGGATTCACCAAATGATATTTTTGAAATCCAATAACCAAGAGCAAATGCAGCAACATGGAGGATAGCCACTGGCAGTATTAGTTGTGCTCCTTGAGCTTTCAAGACATCTGAAACTTGCCCAATCTTAAAAATCATAAGATATCAAAGTAAGTACCCTCCATGTGAAGCAACTGTCATCAGAATACCGAACTGGAATGCTAAAGCTGTAAAAATGATAAATTTTTTGCAGATTATTTGGAGAACTTACTGGGCTTGCACAAAGAAGGGTGGTGAGAATAACTCCAATTAAAGGTGTCACTGTCACTATTTTTGAAGTGAATTTGGGGAAGTATTCATTTGCCAGCACTGCCACAGAAAGCAGAAGCTAAATCATATTGTACAGATGCATTAACCTCTGTGATAACCTTTGATTTGTAGTACAGAAATCGCAAATTTTCTACTTAACTAACTCCAATGGATATAGGTTTTATACACCTTTTAGTTACCTCCGATAATGGTTGGCACTAAAACAACCTGAAAAGTGCTGATTGCCAGACCCTGCAAAGATTGCGGAACACCAAAACCCAAGGTAAATTTCTATATGTGGCTTCTTAAAAGAATTTTTAGACCCTCTAGTAAGCAGTAATAAAGACTAAATATCTTTAAATGGCTTCCACCCTATATATTTCACAAATTAATGATCCGTTTAGGATGATGGTGAACCTTGTTTCATTTATTTATATTTTCAAAATCTTTACCAAATATGACTGAACCTTTTTAATCAGCCTGGAATATGAAATGGAAGACTCCTAACAAGTCCATCAAACAGCTATTTAAGAGGACATTGTATACAATTTGGTAGGATCTTATAGCAAATCAAAAACAAATATGGTGGTTCTGCACCAGCCACAGCGTTAGCAGCAGTTTGCAATCTGGCCAGATATCCATGTGACCAACAAAACAAAGGCTATTGGTGTAAGGAATTAAACCTATTCCTAGTAACAACATGAGATGCGAAAATAGAGTAGAAACATGCAAAGAATCAATCACACAACACAAAAATATACGTGGTTCACCACTGGCTATGTCCACGGAGTTGCAGCGATTTTCACTATGTTTGGGAGAACTTTACAAGGTGCGGCTATTGGTGTTAGGAATTAAACCCTACTCTAAGCCTCACAAAATCCCCAATTAAAACCATACGCTTCTAAATTGGGTCGGATCCAAAACGAATTGGGCAAACCATATATAGCCTAACAATTGGTTTCTTCAAGATCCTCAGTTTTACATCACACAAATCCAAGGGTTATTTATTAAGGTAATTACCAATTACATCCGAACTTACCGCAGCATCAACTGGAACTAGCTGACCAGCAAGAAGCTTAGTGAGGAGTGGTGTCATAACAATAGCTCCAATAGTTGAACACCTACACAAAGTCCATAATGATTATGAAGTTAAAGTACTCTCATATTATATACCACAAATATAACACTACCATGAATTAGGAGACTGTGCTCCTTGTTGCTATAAATTATTACACTATGGTAGAGGCCAAAATTACTTTTTCTTGATGACAACATAACTTAAAACCATTCATCCATGTAACTGTTGTTGCTTGTTTAATGTTATACTGCTAAAGAAACAACCATATAAATTGAGCACTAAAGAAGTATATTGGAGTTTTCCACCATGCATATCCTTCACCATGTGTTTTAACCTTCATGTTTAAAACGATGCTCAATATAATTTCTTTTCTTCTCTGTTACAAATGTGGTTTGATAAAGTAATCATGCTAGGAACAAATGTTCTTTAATAATTTGTTTTTCATTATTAGTAAAGGGACATGCCACTTGTTTGAGTCCCAAATGCACTGTGTCTGACATAAATTAAAATGCTGTGTCTAACTTTGATCTAACACATCCACTTGGATCACTTGTATCAAGGCTTATCAACAAAACAATTCAGTAAAATGGTGCAGAGACCTTTAATATGTCAGAACCGGACTCAATGCCAGTATCTTGAGTTTTCCCAGCTAAGTGACACCAAGTAGTATAGATATATTTAAAGGTTCAGTATTACAACCAATGTTGTGAATGAGTACATCAAAGTATAAACAAATAAAAGTCACAAGCAGCAAAAACTTGCCAGTCTGCTCAGGCCGAGAAAAGAATTTGATCAAGTTGAGCTTACGTTGTCATGAGAACAGAAAGTGCCACATTTCCTTTAGATATGTAAGTTGCAACATTTGATGCTTGACCTCCAGGGCAGCACGAGACCAAAATAAGACCAGTTGCAAGAGGTGCAGACAGTTTTAGAGTCTGAAAATCATAGAGATAAATGTTAATAATTAATTTCTATCAAAGGTTATAGTAATACATGATAAACTGCGAGTAGTTTTCCAGATTACACAATCCAAAATATGTTATAGTTTCTTCCTGAAAGATAAATCAGGCGATCCAACATCCTTTTCCTCTGCCCCCCCCCCCCCCCCCCCCCCCACAACCCCCCCCCCCCCCCCCCCCCCCCCCCCGCCCCCCCCCCCCCCCCCCCCCCCCCCCCCCCCCCCCCCTCTCCTGAGAGAGGCCCCCTTTTTTCTTTAAGGTATGTTCTTATTTCGTAGGATAAAAGGGACTCAATTCGATAAACATAATGTTTTTGTATCTAGTTCTCAATAGTTGAAGGACACATCTTAAAAACCAACAGAACTCAACAAGCAGCTAGACATCAGATGCTAAATTTTTTGAAGTACCAGTGCAATGACGAAGCCCAACATGGGCTTAATAAAGTACTGAGCAAGAAATCCTACACCCACCTGCAACAATAAAAAAATAATCTCAAGCAGGCAAAAAGAAAGAAAGAAAGATCAAATTGACAAAGTAAACAAATTAATTCTTACGGTCCACGGATTCCTCAGACAACGTCTGAAATCCTTGAACGTTAATGTCAATCCCATTGAAAGCATGAGGAAACCTAGGGCAAGTGTAAAAAGGTCTGTCTCCAACCATGTTACCTTAAGGAAGAACACAAATTCAACTATTCAATCAACACTTGATTTCTTATCCACACCAGAAAAAAGTAAAAAAGGGCAAGATATTACAGCAGCCGGCTTGTAGAGGCCAATAATGGTGCCCAATATGACCTGTTCAGGCAAGTAGATTTAGACTTGAAAGTAGTCCTTAGGAAATGAATCTTTAAAATGCAAATAAAATAACAAAAGTATGACACTTAAAAACATTGAAAAAACAAAAAATAGGCCAGAAAGTTGTGCCTACAAAATGTTACACATACCCACAAAGGAAAAAGAGTTGTCAAAGTTTCAATTACTCTCTCATACAGACTCATTCCACTGGGGGCGCCACTAGGAAAATCTCCAATTCTTGAAGCCTTGCACAAAACTTGGGAGTTCCTAAATGTACAAATTATTATCACAACATATTGCATAGATGCACCAACAAAGACAGAGAGTAAAAAACATGCTCTCCTACGATCATATTCTCCATGTAGATTAGCATACATCAAGAAGACAACTTCATCTCTATCTTATTTTTAGTGAAGAAAGATAAGATTTTGATTGCTAAATCGATTATCTGAGTTCTTCCACTTTGGCATTGTCATATAATTGATCATACACTTGAAATCATTACAACATTTATGCTCACTTTCTTGATGCAAACATCAATTTGATTGAACCCCCCAACACACACTTGGTTTTAATAGATACCTTGAAGTTTGAACAATCAAAGAAGGAGTTGAACTTGAAAGAGCAACTATAGGACTCCATGGCTTGTTCCGGATTGCGCAGCATCTTACATTCTTAGCTACTGGAAATCCGTCTCTTACATCTAAAATCTCAAATCATTAAAAAAAGAACAAGAATTCAAAACTTGGCACTCAAAGCAACTAACTGCAACAACTAACAACAAACAGAAAAAGCTCAAAAGAAGTCAATTTTCATACTCCCTAAAACACCAAATTTCCCAAACAACAAATCAAAAAAAAGAAACCCATGTGCCCCACAAACAATTAGCACAAAATAAAACATACCCAGAAAAGTTTGAAGCTTTCTAGCCGGAAAAGAAGAGCTGGGTCTGTACATAGCATCATATGTCCCTAACTTACAGTCATTGAGAGCAAGTCTAGACAAGGATGCCATTGAAGTAAGCGAGCAAGTACAGGACACCATCAAATGTAGGGGATCAGATAGATACGTACTGGGTTTTTAACTTTTAACATGGGAAGTGATAATAAGAGAAGGAATTTTCAATTTTCACATGGGACAGACATGGAGGGTTCAGTCCAAATTTTGCAAAGTGGATAAACGGGGCAGTCGTGGAAATCGATGAATCACACAGATACCAATGTTTTTGGGTCATCCAAATGTTTTGCAAGTAAAACCAATTGCTGTTTTGTTTTGTTGGGACAAAAGTTGTCGTTTGTGCTGACTTCGAGTTTAAATTGGATCTCCCACGATTTCAAGAGAGGTACCTTTCTAAACACAGAATGATATCTATGTAGTTAACAAGTTTGCCACTTTGTCTTGGCTAAGAAAATTTGTCCCAATAGTTTTCAAATTTCAACTTTGAATGATAAAAGTTAGCCAATGATATGTAGTGGGATTTTTTTTTTGGGGTACTCTATCAAGCAGATATGGGATAAATTCAATGGGAGTTGAAATTAAAAAATAAAATGCCGAGTAGAGTCATTCAATATAAACATTGTGGAGTGAAATTTAAAAGTAAGTATTCTGAAATAATATTTATCTACTCTCACATAGGATAAGAGTGACAGTGAAGCTTATTGTAAGAGGGGAGAACTATTATTTAAAAAAAAAAATTCACTAAATTATTAGACTATATATTTTTTTTCGAAACAATTATTAGACCTAGTGTCTCACTCAATGTCTTGTATACTATATGCGTATGATAATGATAGACCTCAAAAAAATGCCTATTGTCTCAAACACAATCTTACCAAGTTCTGTCATTTGAGTATTTGACCCAGTGGCAATCTCTCTTTCCAAAATGTACCACCCCTCAATGAGGTTGTGTGTTCGATCCCCGAAATCTTCAAAATATACGTGTATGTGAGTTTAGATTAGAATTTCTATTATATATATAAATATATATATATAAAAATATTTTTTTTTTTTTTTTCATTAGGCTGATTTCTCATAATACACATTATTTGCACAAGCATAAGACTATAGAACAAAGAGGTTTATAAGGTTTTTCTCAGCATCCAACCCCCTCCCAGCAAAACATTAATCTGATGGTTTCCAATGGGCACGAAGCCAATTGACCTAATTCTTGTTTTCCATTGAACTTTATGATAAAACTTGTGTGATTAAATTTAAAAAAGAAAAGAAAAAACCTAGTATGGTTGTAGTCCATAAGCTATGTTATGACTTATGAGGGTGGATCCACACTAAAGATCACGATTTAGCCCAATGGGCCTGTGTTAGCGGAACATGACGGTCCGTATGGTGCCATGTTTAACTACAATGATTGAGCATGACCCCCTTGAAAGGAATCATCTTTCTGGATTGGCCCATATTGGTAATTCAATTGTAAACAATTTCAGTTTTGCGGCCCAGTTCTACGATTGTACTACAGGGTTTACTTCTAAATCTTCAGGCTGTGTTATAACAAAAAAGAAAAATCTTCTAAGGTTGTACAGTTAGTGTCGTCTACTCCTGTGTGGCTGAACTTGAGCAGCCTGTTGTGATGCACCTTGTTAACCATTGTAACCCTTTTTTTTTTTTTTGGTTAGAATAACCATTGTAACTTTATGGCTTCGATTGGGAGTTTAGAATGGAATTGAATAGAATGAATAAATTATAAGAGAATGGAATGGGGAATGAAATAGAATGGAATGGAATGAAATGAAATTAAGTAATTTTGTTTGGATGTTTTAAATAGAAGAATGAAATGTAAGTAACATTGTTTGAGAGTAATATTAGAAGGAATTGAAAGAAATCATTTTCTAATAACATTACTATAATACCCTTTATTTTTATAAAATGTAGGATTAATCTATAGAATAATACTATAGAATTACCACACCATATATGACACCTTGTGGTGTCACAATAATATTATAAAAATATCATGTGAGCTTGTTTTTATTTTTCTGGCCCTTGCTAATAGAGAAAGAAACCACTACATGACAACAAGTGGTATAAAATTTGCTTAATTATAAACAAGTACAAAGTCTAAGCAATATAAACTAAACTATAATCCCAATAAATGAAAATTCGAAATTCATTGTCAACAAAATAACCTTTTAAAAGAAAATTGACATTGTTAAAAGTGCATGTATGGTCATTTAGAAATACAATATTATAGAAATACCATGAGAACTGAGGAAAATAAAAGATCAAATCTATAAGGGTAATTTAGGATTTTACAAAAATATTAAGGGTATTTTGGGA
Organism: Fagus sylvatica; assembly: GCA_907173295.1. Classification (NCBI taxonomy): domain Eukaryota; kingdom Viridiplantae; phylum Streptophyta; class Magnoliopsida; order Fagales; family Fagaceae; genus Fagus; species Fagus sylvatica. The sequence continues at coordinate 38,715,251 of OU015766.1, read as the reverse complement.
TGTTTGGTGAAAAAATCATTAATCTTAAATCCATTCCCTCCTATTCCTCCTAATTTTGGGGGAATGAAAATTTGGGGTTTGGAGGGAATAGGGAGAAATAAGTGTTTCATTCCATTTCCTTCACTTAAACTCCCAAATAAGGGAATGGTATTTCCATTCACTCCTACTTAAACTTCTAAACAGGGGAAAAAAGAGAATATTTTTAAAATTTTTTATTTTATTTTTCATTACATTCCATTTCTTTCTCCCCTACTAAACATAGTATAGTGTATAGGTTATAGATGCATCCTAATTAGTTGTTTGATATAATATTTTAGGATTCTTGAAAATCCTCTCCGAGTATTCTCATGCATGTTTGATTGCAAACAGCTAAGGGAATCCAAATGTTTGTGGGCATCTAGATTATGGATTCCTACCAAACCTCACTTTTGTGAGAATATGGATTCCTTTAAAAAAAGAAAAAGAAAAAAAAGGTGGGTATCCACATTCTCAAAAGTTGGGAAAATTCTATTTTCTTTAGAATAACAATTATTCTGTCAATTTAATACCATTTCTAAGTAAGATATATATAACATTTTCGAATCAAGTGTTTTTGCATTATATATATAAAATGGTTAAATTCACCTTATAAGGTATGATGTCTTTTGATAACCCATAAAACTTTCAAAATAACTATTTTGGTTTTGTATGTAATATTCGGAAATATTAGACTATTATTTTAGGAGATTTGATATAATTCAGGCACGATTCATATTAATTTTCGTATTATGTATTTGTAGGAAGCCATATAAAAGTGATGGATACTTTGATTGTTATTGTATTTATAATTTAAGGATATTTTGAGGAGAAAGGATATAATTCTTATAGGATTCCTAAAAATAAACCGCACATAGAGATCTTACATTCCCAATTTATTTTATCAAATTCCTAATCAAACCAAACATTGGGATGATGACATTCTTGGTCATCTAAGTTCTCATACATCCCATTCACACGATTCATACATCACAATTCTTTGTTGTAACCCTTGGCAAGGCTGGAGCATAGGGTTCCATCTAATAACGTAATAATTCTCTAGTTAGAGCTTCTTAATTATATGCAAATTAATAAAATTATCTTACTCTTGCCGTCAAGGCTTTTCAGTAGACAGCTAGCTAGCTCTTTGTTGTCACTTGATGCATGGTCACTTGGTCAGAATTCTTTTTAGGGATGAATGCATTTTGTCTAAAAAGAGAGGAAAGGAAGATTCAAACTAATCACTTTCGTTTTATAAGACATGCATGTCGTCCTCTACCAATAATGCCACCTCCTTGACTCTCGAGGCTAACAATATGGGCAAGAATTTGAAGCTACTGACAAACGGTTTGGCTCTTTCTATTTGAGGAGTTCGTAGCTTACTCTATTCCACTTTACTAGCCAACCACACATTGAGGTACCCCTTCAATAATGTTTGTCTTTCCCCTGACTGAAGGCTCTCATCTTTACCTTTCTAAGGGTCCATTTCTTATTTTTCTGTACCTTTTTGCTTATGATTATTTTGGTCTTGTACTATATATTGTGCTATCTCTTTCTCCTTTTCTCATTTGAATGAAATTCCCCACCTTACTCATGGCTTTATTATGTTGAATAGTAGCTGTCAAGTATATGGCCTTTATTTGTTGTTCAATTTCTTCCTAGATGCGAATATTGATGTGGACTCTAGCTAGGCAATTTTCTGCTTTGAGGAATTTCTGGTGTTGTGCCTCTGCAACTTGTTGCTTATAATCGCTTTTGACAAGTTACAGATTATAATTTGCACTTGGAGCTTGGTGTTGTGCCTATGAGATGCACTTGATCCGTTTGTGCTTCACAATTTTTTTCGTAATTATTAATTAACATGGTATATGAAAATAAAAATTTCTTGCTCAGTCCTTGTGTTGGTCCTTGTGTTGAGTTACACATAGACCATATAATAAGTTGATAACAGATATATAATATGATAAATATTAAATCACATCACTCCCATTAAATACTATAAAATTAGGTGTAGACATATATCCACATATTGTGAATATTAACATCCTCAAATGTCCACAATTTATGAATATATATGACAACTATTATCCAACTAAATAATAACGTAAAACTCCAATTATAACTAATACTTTGGGGGGCCATGTCACCCCATGTGCCCCGCTGAGCTTCGCCACTGTTGATGGTACAATGTTTTTTTTTTGAGTGTACTCAACTAAACAAAGTTCAGTCCCCACACTTCGACGAACAATTTGGCAGTGATGCATGGACAAGAACAACAAACGACTCAATGTCAATCGCAGGCCAATATCAAACTTGTTTTGTTCTGATCATGATCACCAGCTATATATGATACTTCTTCTCCTAATTTGTCCCAATCCATTGGCTGTGCCAAATGAATTAAGAGTTCGTGTTGCATTCCCCGCCGTGCAATGTTTTGCAAACTTGTCTGTAGTACGTACCAATCAGAGCAAACACGCAGGCTGTAGCAACAAACGGCTATTTCTATGGGACAGATCAATGTTATCTGGGCTTTGCGGGGATTAATTCGTACATGAAGAGAACAACCATGTGGGATCAGTTCTAGAGGGTGGACCTCGCTAGACGCATGGTGGTTTCCTTGGTACATACAACGTGGCAACTTGGACTACCTGTAGTGAAGGATAAACCAACCAGCACTGAGGCAGACTGGCAGAGGCGGTCAGTGCAAGCTACTTGGCCATTTCTCGTTGTTTTATAGCTGCGTGAGATACTGAAATTAATCTTGACAAAATTGTCAATTGGACATTTTATGTAGAAGCAACCCCTCTCTAGAGTTTATTCATGTGTCCAAAAGAAAAGATTATCAGATAATTCTAAACAAAATATGACTTTTCTACTATACAAAGCTAGTTTGTCTTTGTACCTTTGGGACTGTAATTAAGTAACTGTAGTATTGTACTAGTACTGCTACTGGCTTATGGGAATTAGTAGATGAATCCAGGAAACAAAGTAAATATATGATTACTCTGAGCTTATCAATCTCTCCTATCAAACGGTAGTTCAGTATTTGGTGGACTACATAAAGAAAGTAGCCTTAATTGCTTCACTTATCCCTTGAATCCATGCAGAGGACCAAAAGGTACGTACCGGCTACTTGACTACAGGGCTGATCATAATTCCAAGCTCACTACCAGGACAATATATCGGGGCCTGCAGCTACAATAGCTTGGCTGAAATAATCTACGATGCATGTATCATGCATAAGCTTCAATCCATTCGTTATTATGTTTACCAGAAACTCGGATTGAGATTTGTAACGCATCATGCAATTGGTTTCAAAGATTGAAATTAAAAGTATAATAAAAAAAAAAAAATTAAACTTAGTTTTTTACTTTCTAGCTTTCAACTTTTTTACCCTTACACTTTTTGAACTACCAATTACACTAGATCTCATTCTCATAAACTCAGTTCTGTTCCATTGGTCTACATGATAAGATGTCCCAACCAAAATATATGTACGTTCCATTTAACCAAAAATGAGGGCTATCAACTCGGCTTCCTAACTCGCCAACAACGTTGTAACTCATTTGTTTGTTTTTATTTACGTATTACGAGTAGAATTAGGGTTAAAACTCTTCTCATGTTGTAATTATCGTATTATAAAAAATAAATAAATAATTCAGTTATTCCCCAATTACGATTTTTTGGTTGAAAGAACATGTGCATTATTGATGGTAGACAAGGTAGTGCAGCTAGCTAGTGTGGCAGAAGGTATCAAAAAAAAAAAGCTAGTGTGGCAGAGCAGAGGGGTACTCCTTGTTAGGAGTGCTTGACTTTGGGACCATATGGGCAATAGATCCTCTTCTAATTAGTTTTAGCTGTGAACGTATTTACTCGTTGTCCATGGACCACCTCGTTTATTATAAGCCTAGTTTTGTGGCCAAGCTAGCCGTGGACATTGAACATGTATTTATGCTAGCTTTGAAATACAGAAAAAAAAGGACGATGCTGACTGCAAATGCTATCCATGCAATTATACAAATATGACATAAGTGGGAAGCCTTGCTTTGTTTAGTCATAACTATGTTGAATTCCAAATCCTAATGAAACTGGCCTATGAATTATGAATGTTTTGTCAATATTATCACTGACGTGGAAAAATGAAAAGAAAAGAAGGAAACCCAAGGTTAAGAAAGTTTCTTGATGAGTACTAGTGAAGTATTTTTCTTTGTATAATTATTAAATACTCTTAAAATATAACTGTCTTGATATTTCAAATCAATAAACATAAGCCATTTAATATGACATAAATTTAAAGCGTAAAATTTAAATTTTGTATTATAATGTGGTTTGTTTTTATTAGTATAGAGTATTATGTTGTTTTATTTTGGAAGTATTAATAATAACTCGTCTTTGGTAAGGCTTGCTGAAATTTTTTTTGTTTTGTTTTGTTTTAGTATAATTACTAATTAGATAAATATTTACAACCCCACCTCGCCGCCCCCCTTCCCTTTTTTTCCTCCAAAACCAACTATACAAATTGTTATTTAATTAATATTGTTGCACACTATGATGTACGTCCATTCACAAATTGTGGACCTTAATATTCACAATTTATGAATATATATGTATTCACATTTTAGGTAGTGTGTACCGACAGTGTGGTTATATGTAGTGTGCATATATCATTGATATTTTTGTGAAATTGCACTATTTCATTGCTACAAAGAGAATTCATTTTCATATTTTTTAAACATATTTTTCTAAATTAACCAATCACATCAAGACAAGACAAAGGGCATTTAATAAGTCACTCTAATGTAGCAAATAGCCACTAAAACAATTGATTGTGGCCAAATAATAAATGTTGCAAAAAAAGTAGTTGTGGTCTTGTGTGTTCGTTCGATCACTTGTTAACCAGTGAACGCGGATACGTTTTTGTCTGGAATTCACATCGGCCTCAAAAGGGTCAAAGCCTAAAATCTTGGAAGAGCAATAAATGAACTTGACCTTTTTTTTTTTTTTTTTTTGAGGAACATGAACTTGACTTATTATTTATTATGTATATCTAGGGTAAAAGAAGAAATAAAACAATATACAGCTCTAGTGATTAGTACAATTAATCGTGAGTCCAACGATAGAATATATTCAAACCATATAACATACCTATCATGAATCTGGTGGCTATATGGAAGAAGCCAAACTAGAAAGTAGAAACATGAGGATAAACTTGAGTAGTAGCTCCACAAAGAGTATGACACATAACATCAAAGAAATGATTGGCTACCAGAAGAGGACAAGAGACATACCCATACTTGCTCATTTTTATTTTTATTCAATAAAAGAGTTTTAAAATTAACTTTCAATCTTAACTATTAAAAGGTATTATTATACGACACCTGATCGGATCCAACCAGGACATGCATGCCTATAGATAGTTTTGACAAGCAAACTGTATCATTTCTGCCATATGGCTAGAACATCATGAAAAGAGAAACCATGCCGGTTATCATTTGTTGGACTTGGTCCAGATAAACTCTCTGCTGGCACAACAGCTAGCCATGAAATTCCAATCTCTAACTAGTCACTCCATCTAATTGCTTAATGAATAGTTGAATACTAATGAGTAATGGCAGAGGAATTGAAAGATGTTTTATAATATGGCTTCCAAAAAGTGCCTTCATATAATTAGAAAATTGTGAAACGTGTAGCACCAGATCCAGATGCATGAAATATTGCCCCACTTTAGAAAATATTGTCGCACAAGTCAGAATATTTAGCAAAGTTTGAGAAAATTCAGCCTGAAATTTGGGAGAAAATGGTTTATCTTAAATTTGGGGAAAAAAAAAAAAAACATTGTTTAGAAATTATGTAAAATATTCACCATGTCCTTTCAAGAAAACAGAAAATTTTTAGAATTTATTTTTTTGATGAGTCAGAAAGATTTTATTTTCAAAATAATATTAATACAGATAAAAAATAAATAAATAAAAAATCTAGCATTTCTCTAGTACCAGATGTGGTATATTGAAGTAGCCAAGTCTACAAATTTTTTACTTGAGACTTTTCTTGTTTGAGACTGACCTTCCCCAAACCAAATTGCTATCCCAACTACGTCGGCTTCGTATCTTCCAAAGAACACAAAAGCATGAGTTTTTCAAATCTCTAACTATTCCTTCGGATGTAAGTAGTTTTTCCGTTTCACATACACGGATATTACACAGAAAAAATCTCTTGGTAGTGGTTCTAATTATATGTTGGCTAAAGATTTTGAACCCAAAATTTCATTGACGATAGATCTCATGATCTTAAGAACCACTAGCTAGGTCAACCACTTGGAGTTAATTCTACAATCATTTAATTATCTAATGTTAGTTACCCAAAAATAATTGCCCCATGGTTGTGGCAAATGAAATTTTTTACATTCCCTCGGACAGAAACAAAATTAAGAAATATATCATATATTCAGCTTTATGGAGTAATTTATGGACCAGATTAATTAAGGGTTTGTTTGCCATCTATTTTTTCTTTTAAATTTTTTAAAACCTTGTTTTTTAAGTAGAAGACAATTATACTTGTGACCAGCTTTTAACAAATAAGTAAATAAACCATAAACAAAAACTATATCCAAACGCACCCTAATGTATGCATCAAAACGATCTTATATTATTCTCATCCTATTTGACTTATGGATTCCAGTTGCTTTAATTAAGGAGTCTAGAATTTTTCGTCAAAGTTTGCGGATCAATGATCTTCTGAATTTAAAATATTGGCGGTCCTCCAGAATTATAAGGAAAATCACCACAAATATTGGAGTGTTCAAATTTCTTCCCTCTATATTAAATTATGAACGAGACGGCTAAGGTGTGTTTCATGTCTGCTCCATTTGTCAAACTACGATGTAGCTATGGACAAAATTCAAATTCTGCAGTCGCTTTAAAGTACTTCACAAAGACAATATTAACACGTTAAAATAAAATTCAATCACCACTTTTCCCACCTTTTATTTGACTTGTGAAGTTCATTTAGGCTTTTGAAAATTCTGCATGTTTGAATCTTGAACATTTAAATAAATGAGCCAACGTGAATAATTCATTTGTTAATATTTGGTTTTCTTTTCTGTTTTGTTTTGTTTTCCATATAAAAGCCATTTTTTTGATAATCATATAAAAGCCATTATATCTAAAAAAAAATTTAAAAAAAAAAAAACATTATATCGCTTAGAGTATGTCAATTGTAAGCACAATATATATGTTTTCATCTCAATAAACAAGAGGCTACCACAAAAACCAAAGGGATTTTTATAAATATCATCCCTAGATTTTATCTAAACTTTCAATTTGAACTACTAACCCCTTATCAGATCATATTTTATATCATCCGCTAGCTTAAAGTTGTTTGCTATCAGATTGTATTTGAACCACTAGAGCATTCACACCAAACGTTTTATATCATCCGCTTAGTCAAATTTTGAACATTTGCACCCAAAAATCACCCATATCAGATCTTTTATCATCTTTCTTTTTTAAAAAAAAAACTGCTACAGTAGTTCTTCATAGATGAAAGACAACTGTTCATCTTTCATTAGTTTTTAATTCTATTTTACTACTCTCTCCTCTCTCTCCTCTTTTCTCTCATGGAGGCTCTCTCACGGAAAAGTTTTTTTCTCACTTCCTCTCTCCCAAAAACTCCCTCTCCCTCTCAGCTTCTCTCTCTTGATTCAGATATAGTGATGGGTTGTGAAGGTTGAAGGTGGTGTGTGTTTGTGGGTAACCCTAAGAGGACTCCAACTAGTGATTATTGGAGAGCACACTCAATCCCGAACCAATTGAATTACCCCTCAAGGGTTCACTAATGTCAAAGTTTAAGGATGTTATTTGTAAAAAATAAATCCCAAAAATCATAAACTAATATAATAAAAGTTGGGTCTTAGAAGTCGTGGTTACATCAAATAGCTATCTTATTTATGCAACAAATGGATTATACTTTCCTTGTGCCAAGTGGCTACCTTTTATTAAAGACTTGAGTAAATTACATAATTCCTCCTGGGTCCTAAATTCCTCATTGTATTGAGTTTTGAAGTCAAAATTTTAAATTAAAATGAAAATTTGCTCCCATTATAACTCTATTATAATTCTCATCTCCTTTTATCAAATTTATTATCTAAACCAATATAAATTCATATTTAAAAATTTATTAATGCAACACATCACTTGTTTGTTTAAATTTTAAATTTTATATTAATTATATTAATTAATTGATCAAGATTATTAGTATAATATGATTTTTTGTTCTCTTAAGTCGTTCCTTTTTTTATTTTTTATTTTTTTTAATTTTTAATGCTAATCAAGTCGTTGGTGAAGTAAGTGAATAAAGGTAACGCACGGGAGAATATGAACATTGTTAATATTTTTTTTTTGATAACCAGAATATTGTTAATATTAAAGCTAGAGATCACTCCCTCTTTATTCCCAACATTAATTGTTCCCACATCTAGATATTTTAATAATTATCTCAATCGCATATCTTGGGAATAAAAGCACATAAGATAAGTCCTTTTACATGATTGGACGTAATATAAATTTATTTATTTTTATTTTTCATATCATTTTCAACATTCTTTATTTGGGGGTGGTTAGGGTCTCAAACTAAGATGCAAATGATAAATTAAGTTAAATAATATAGTATGTTTATGTCTTCAATTACTACGATATTAATACCATGTAAACTAATTCTCCATAAGGTCAAATGTTAAAATGAAAATAAAATACTTAATTAATCCTTAACATTAGTACCCGCATCCTTTCTAATTGATTTTTTCTCTCTCTTTATATATTCATAACCTATCAATATTTTACATATTCCTTTGTTACTTAATTTTTTTATTTTGCAAGGTGGATATTCATTACACAAAAAACAACACAAACAAAACTCAAGTAAAGAACATTGTGGGCTAACATAATCAGCTTCAAGATATGTTACAATGATTGTAGGTGGATCAACATAACAAACAAAAGCTAAAGACCAGGAAGTTCGTTAGTTTTCATAATTATTTTTTAGGGTAAAACTTAGATACTATTCCTTAGATCAAGTACATTAGGTTCCTCAATTGAATTCAAACACATGGTTGCATTAACCAATGAAACACAAACAATCTTATCTTTTTTAAGAATATTTAAATTCAATTAGGAACTTAACGTATTTTACTTAAGTTTTACCCTATTTTTTATTCTATGCATTACACCGGTTTAGCATTTTGAAAAAATAGAAATGAAATTACAACTTTTCTCTTTCTTTTAAAACTCTTTCTCCTTATTTCTTTGAGCATCAATTTAAGGAGGCCTTATTTCTCGAAGCCTCAACAATTTGTTTTTCACAACAAATAGAAAAGATAGCTTTAAATCTAAATTCTCCTCTTAAAATAAAACGTAATAGATAGCATTAAATTCAAGTATACAATCCAGTGGATCAAGATCCTCTAGAGTTTCTAGAAAACTCTACCAAATATAGTTCTCTAAATCCTAACATTTATTTTTATAATAAATGGTTCAGATTATACCATGTCAGCATTCTACTAACAAAATCCCTAAAATATTGGTGTTAATAGATAAGTGTTAACATGTTAAGTAATAAAAACTAAAAACCAATATTTTAAGGATTTTGATAATGGAATGCTGATATGGCATAATCTGAACCATTTATTATAAAAAGAAATGCTAAAATTTAGAAAATTCTATCTTAGTAAAATTCCCTAGAAATTATAGAGTATCATGATCACGTATGTATTTTGTTCCATCAATCAATGTTGTATTCATCAACTCATAAGACTACCCCAAAGGCCAAACTTGGTAAAACCCATAAATCTACGAAATCGGGAACCATTCAATAGGCCCAGGTTTTTCTTATCAGTGAAAGATGTATACACATATTTCTTTGGTATACGCAAAAGCTACTCAATTTGGTACATTAAGAGCGTAGGCTATGGCCGTTTTACTATCTCAAATGCACATAAATAACAATCCCCAATCTCGTACACAGTGCGTGCACACACAGCCTTCAAAATCATATACGCTGACGCATAAAGTGACAATTCCAAGGCCAAAGTGGACTGAAACAGTGATGTGAATGTGTGACCCACAGACGTAATAAGCAACTAGATTAGATATCCATCGATTTCAACGAATACCACGCGCCAATAACCACGCGTAAGGAACTTCAAAAATACGTTGTTTATAATTTACTGCAACAATTAAAAATAAAAATAAAAACGTTTCCATTTCTGCCAGCACATACTTGCTTCTTTTTTTTTTTTTTTTTTTTCTCTTTCTCTTTTGTGACCTCGTGATACCTAAATAGTAATATCTTCCTTCTCTCTTACAAAACCTCTCACTCAATAGCCAACGCATTTCCTACACAGTACTCTGTATCTCTCTCTAAATGGATTTTCGTCGGAAAACCGCTTTTGGGTTTGTTCGAAAACGTCATTATATATCACGAGTCCAAATCAGCATGTAGAAAAAGAGAAACTTAAAGAGTTGTTGTTATTGTTTTCATTCTTTGTTGTTTGTGTTTGGTTTGAGAAAATTTATAGTGTATACCCAAATGGCGGCAGTGGTTTTTGACTCAAGGTGTGTGGTGGTGTTGTGCTTGGTATCGATTTTGCTAGTGAGTGGGCGAGTTAACTCGGAGCCAACCCAGGACAAGCAAGCCCTCCTTGCTTTTCTTAACAGCACCCCACACGCGAACCGCGTGCAATGGAACTCGTCCCGGGTCAGCTTGCGACTGGGTCGGGATCGAGTGCGACGCCAACCAAAGCTACGTGTACTCTCTTCGCCTCCCTGGGGTTGGACTGGTGGGTCCGATTCCGCCGAACACACTCGGCCGGCTGAGTCAACTCCGAGTTCTGAGTCTCCGTGCTAACCGTCTCACCGGTCAGATCCCTTCCGATTTCTCCAACTTAACGCTCCTACGTAGCTTCTATGTTCAAGACAACGCGCTCTCGGGCGAGTTCCCACCCGGGTTGACTCAGTTAACTCGGTTAACTCGTCTCGATCTCTCATTCAACAATTTCACAGGTCCAATCCCATTCTCAATCAACAAGCTCACCCGTTTAACCGGTTTGCTTTTAGAAAACAATAGCTTCTCCGGCACGCTACCAAGCATCTCAGCCCCTTTGGCTAACTTCAGCGTGTCCAACAACAAACTCAACGGTTCGATCCCACAAACGTTGTCGATTTTCCCAGATTCCTCATTCGCCGGAAACTTAGATCTATGTGGGAAGCCACTTAATTCGTGTAACCCATTCTTTCCCTCACCCGCTCCATCACCCACATCGGAAAGCCCGCCTACGAACCCGGGTCACAAAAAATCCAAACACCTTTCCACTGGAGCTAAAATCGCAATCGGAGTCGGTGCGGGTTTATTAGCTTTATTCCTATTAATAATCCTCTTCCTCTGTCTCAAAAAACGACACCGTCGTCTAACACCCAAACCATCCAAGCCTCCTGCCACTGTGCGTACGGTGGCGACGGAGGCCGGAACGTCGTCGTCTAAGGATGACATAACAGGTGGGTCCACTGAGGCGGAGAGGAACAAGCTTGTTTTCTTTGAAGGTGGGGTTTATAGCTTTGACTTGGAGGACTTGTTGAGAGCCTCGGCGGAAGTGTTGGGTAAAGGGAGCGTGGGTACATCGTACAAGGCGGTGTTGGAAGAAGGAACCACCGTGGTGGTGAAGCGGCTTAAGGACGTGACGGTGAGTAAAAGAGAGTTCGATATGCAAATGGAAGTGCTGGGAAAGATCAAGCACCAGAATGTGGTTCCTCTCCGTGCGTTTTATTATTCCAAGGATGAGAAATTGCTCGTTTATGATTTCATGGCTGCTGGGAGCTTGTCTGCACTTCTTCATGGTAAGCTTAATTTCAATCTTTTTATTTATTTATTTATTTTTTTGAGCTTGAATTTGCAGTCAGGGAAATGGTAATTTTTAATTTTAATTACATTATTGAGGCATTTTTAGATTTGTCTTTTCGTTGAATCTTGACTGTGGAGAAGCTCCAGCTGGTACAGTCATGGAAAGTATGTTTTTCTTTTTGAGTGGATAAAATATTTAGCACATGCCTATCTGTGACACTATGGAAAAGGGTATTATGGGAACATTAATTTCATTATAGAAATAGGTTTCTGATTTCTATCACTATTTCTATTTCTAAAACCAGCGCACAGGGCGCAGATTCCACTGTTTAATTCCCGGTCTAGTACAAACATTCCAAGAGTGTGAACTACGTTTTTTGTCACCAACATTGCAACACGCCCTCATGATTTACAATTAACAAGTCACCGACATTGTTCTGCACTTTATCTTTTTTAATTCTTGTGTTTAACTTTTTCACTTTCTCTTTTTCTTTTTTCTTTTTTTTCCCTTGTTGAAACTTTTAGTCCTTTACTTTTTAAGGAGTATTTGACCATTTAATTTACACGGAGGCCATCGTTGTTTCCAATATTTATAATTCCATTTAATTTGGTCATTTTATTATTTGGCATCATATAATTTTGTTTGGTACATATCTATTTGTTTGAACCGAATGTACCGGCAGCATATAGCATGATTAGCTTTATACTATTATTATTTTATTTTGATTTAGTAAAGTATATTTGGGACCAAGTGACCTGAACTTCCGGTGATTCGTATTGCATGCAGGGAGTAGAGGCTCAGGCCGTACGCCACTAGACTGGGACAACCGGATGAAAATAGCACTGAGCGCAGCAAGAGGCATAGCTCACCTACACGTGTCAGGAAAAGTAGTTCACGGGAATATAAAGTCCTCCAACATTCTTCTCCGACCGGACCATGATGCTTCTGTTTGTGACTTCGGACTCAACCCACTGTTTGGTACCTCGACCCCTCCGAACCGTGTCGCAGGCTATCGTGCCCCGGAGGTGGTCGAAACTCGCAAGGTAACGTTCAAGTCCGACGTGTACAGTTTCGGCGTGTTGCTGTTGGAGCTGTTAACTGGGAAAGCACCAAACCAAGCTTCATTGGGTGAGGAAGGCATTGATCTTCCTAGGTGGGTTCAGTCAGTTGTACGAGAAGAATGGACGGCTGAGGTTTTTGATGTTGAGTTGATGAGGTACCACAACATAGAGGAAGAGATGGTGCAATTGTTACAAATAGCAATGGCATGTGTTTCGACCGTACCTGATCAAAGACCAGCCATGCAAGAGGTGGTGCGTATGATTGAAGATATGAATAGGGGTGAGACTGATGATGCCTTACGTCAGTCGTCTGATGATCCATCAAAAGGATCAGATGGTCAGACACCTCCCCCTGAGTCAAGGACCCCACCTAGAACCATTACACCTTAGGAATTCTTGGAATTGAAAAAGCCGGGAAAAAGAAAAGTAAAAGATAACGTGGTGCCTGGTGGGTCTCCTGGAAAATGTGCACAGTGCGTAGAGTGGGGGAGTCAGGGTGGTCCAATATGTGTTTTTATTTTTATTTTTATTTTTTGGTTTTATTTTTATTTTTCTTCTAAATTTTAATTTGCAATGATTTTTACAGGTGGGGAGAGATGTTGAATTGTTTATGATGGGGATTGGGGAGTTCCATGAACTGATTGGAATTGACCATTTGATGGATTTTTAGTTGGGTTTTTTTATTGATTCTTTCTTTATTACTTTATTATTCACAATCCCTGTCTGTTACACTTGGCCATTCTATTTCTCACATAATATTTTATTAGATTTTTTTTTTTGTTTTTATTCTAATGCAGCCAACGGAAATTGAAGAAAATATCTACTTAAAAATTCCAACCACTGTTCTTCATGTATAACGCCAAATGAAGAATTGTACTCTTCTATTTTTGTTGTATTGTAGGACCAGCGTAGGTCGCCCGAAATTCATTAGAAATTAGAATTACCTAGAAAAGTAAATGCATGCGTGGTTCTTTTTCCTCTGTGCTTCACATGGGTACTCCAATATGTTCAGATGACACAATCTACGAAGGAGAGCGTATTTATGTTGCATCCGTGCTCATGATAATTTGGAACACAACTTTGTATTTCAAAACAGATAATCAATGATTGTATGTTACATTTTGGTATTAAATTTTGGTCCCACTCCGTATATTTGTGGGAGACATATTGCATTATTTAAAATCACACCGTTCTTCCCGGGATCAGCGGTGCCGGTGGGTGGTATTGTCTGAGGGATTATTGTGGTGGTGGGACCATCCTAGGAAAGCTAGCCACGTGGTAAAAAACAAAAGGTTGTGATATGGGGGTAGATTTGGCAATTTCGGTAGGATCTGTCCGTTTATTGGGGTAGAAAACAGTGATAATGGGTGGTGGTGAACAGGCTGGCGGGGCTCTTCATATCTGACAGACTCTTTGACCCAGCAGTTGTGTCAGCCGTTGATTCTCGAGAACCAGGACCCCACCATGTCTTTGCTCTGCTTTTCATTTCATCTGGAACCCCCCTTTGGCTCATGAGTCATGACACCATTCTCTGGTACTCTTTGTGGGTCTCAAATGATGTGAGAGTTCTATGAGACATCTCTTCCTTCCTTGAGAGCCTTCTCGTCTTTATCTGTTATGAGAGGATGGTCTCGTCTTTATCTGTTATGAGAGGATGGTCTCATTGAATCGAACAGCTCTATGAGATAAATCTTACTTTTGAATTTGGCATTCTTGTGCATAATCAATCCAGCTAATTCCTTGATGTTTAGGAATTGGCAAGATTGATTCTGCAATAGTTCATTATTCAATTTAACTTTGTTCAATATTAAGAAATCAAAAAGCATATTTTGAAAATGTAAAATCTAAATTTAGTGTTTGGTAAGAAGAAAAAAACATGATTTATAAAAATTTTTGTCTTTTTTTTTTTTAAAAAAAAAAATCACTTTGTTTTAAAGATTACTTTTAAAGAATGCAACTCAAATTTTTATTTTTAAAATATGATTTTGAACAAAAAAAAAAACATGATAAGAAAAATGGGTTATCCAACCAAATTATATACCGATAACTAACCCGTTTTAAACCGTTTGTTAATCTTTAGATGTAAAGTTGACATTGACTAAAAGTACATCACCTAATTTGATTAATCCTTTGTGGTCAGTTTTGTGTCACACCTCAATCGGTTTTATTATACGTAATGTTTGACCCTACTAGCTTGAATTTTCAATAATGTTTAAGGCTTGAATAATTTTCTATCTACTCAGATTTTATAAAAATTTTGTCAATAATGATTCATAAGGCAATGGGCAAGTTCAATTTTTTAATTTGGTTTTTATTGGCTACTAATAAAGACTCCTTATTTTGCTCACTAGCTCCTTGATTTCGAAAATGTTTTGTCACGCCGTGTGGGGTTGTGGATTCGAATGAGAAATATCTACTATGTACTATATATTTATCTAGTCGTTTTCTATACTCTAGTTTAGAGAACACTGTGTCAGATAGAGGAGCTAGAAAACTCCAAGTTAGTAAAGGGCCTCACTCACTGCCACTCATTCTCTAGTATCTTATACCGGATTGGGTGAAATACTTTAAAATTATTACATTTTGTAATATTTTAAATGATTGAGATATAAAGTCCAATCACTTAAAAAATGATTTTTTGATTGGACAAACGATTGTAACTTTCAATCTCATCCGTTTAAAAAATATTGATTGCACTAAAACATATTGAATTCGATCTCGATCCTTAGATATCAACGTATGCGCAATACTTTGTTATTTTTTCTTTACTCCGATAACTTATACACCCTCTAAATTGTGATTGGTAAGGGTGATCAAGGGTCGATCATCTTGGGTTGGAGGTCAACTAGATACTTGAACTAACTAGGTTGAGTGAAGGGTTCCTCAACTAGTTATGGATCGAAGGAAATTGTCCGCAAATCACATTCAAGTGCGTCTTTGCCTATTGGACGGGTCATTATTTCGGGAAGGTTTAGTCTCTAATTACCAAAAAAATAAAATATTCCACATATAATAGTTAAGTGGCATTAATCGGTCTTTCTTATAAGGATAAACAATCTTCAAATCCTTTCTCGTTGTTGTAATTATCTAATTATATATATATAAAGTGTAACTTTTTTGTTGTTGATGAAAGTATGAAAGTGTAACTATTATGTCACATGCTTGTCCAAAAGTAGATGATGGAATTACCCTCATGAAATACGGTATATGTCCAGCCCTCCTGGTGGAGCAACCGAGGCAACGCCTCGTTGGGAAAGCATATTTTCGTAATTTGGTGCACCGAAAGTGGCACTAGCAACACTTTAGTCGGACACAATTCGACTCAGCCCCCCTCTTCCCTTTGTTTTTTGGCTGTTTTCATTTACAACAAAAAACACCCCTACTTTGTTGTCCGGTTTTAATCGGTGTCCTAATCTTGGTTACTGTTAATTAATCCAGATTTGTTTCTGGGGACCCAAGTACCCAACTTATCCATCACAGCCGTCCAATTGACCATGGAAAACTCACATCGAGAAGGTTTTCCATGTAATTAAAAAGTGGCTAGACTCATCAAATTGTGATAAAACACTAGTCCAAATGTGGGCCTTCTGTGTTAAGTATCCCATAAATATTTATCTACGTCCAACTAAGGTGACCCATGACTTTAGCTTTGCAACCTTTACTTGAATCACTTTTTAGGTGGGACTTTTGATAGAGATACTTCAGATTGTGTGTGCAAGCCAAGCTCGTATTTGTGGGTTAATTCCATAAAGAAAAAACTTCAAACGTAATCGCTTGCTTAAGCACAAGTTGTTAAGGATGTTAGATTTGACAAATTGTACATGAAAAACTCTTTGAGTTGTTAATCATAAGGTAGAGTCTGAAAAGGATGTGCTAGGCTACATGACTATATCATAAACATGGTCCAATTTTATTCAATTATTATTATTTTTAATTTATTTTGGCTGAGATCAGCGTGGCCCACCAAATCAATGAATATATGCACTGCTATTAACATCTAGCCTTTGGATGCAAGGGAGAAGAAACATGGAATTAACATAATTATCATGAACTAGTGTGACACCACTGGAAGAGCTTTGAAAATGATTAGTGACACTGAAAAAGCTAAGGATGCTAACAAGCAACGTGAGGATGCACTTTGCTTATTGGTTGGCAGCTTTAAATTATTTGGTGGCCCATGCAAGATAATAAAGATGTCTATTAAATTTAATAATTTTCCTCAAACAAAATCCACTTGAAGGGATTTGGGGTTTGGGCATTTGGCATGTATTACCGTATACTTGCTCGGTAATATGAATACTTCAACTATTTCATGTACAGTTCAACTAGATTGACACACAGACTATATTTTACATATATCATGAGTAAAACCTTAATTTTCTCTAAATATGGTTTACCTAATATTATATATCTCAAACAATGTTCACCTAAAATTTTGTTATAGATAACCTAATGCATTTTCATTACCTTGTAGACTTAACTTTCACTTGGCATATAGAATTTTAGATACAAGAGAGGCATCCTTTTCCAAACACAACATATATATGCCTAGGAAAGTTGTTCAACTAATAGACTTCTTTGGTGTTTGAATTTTTTAATCATCTCCTTATCAAGGTGATTAGTGAGTAGTGACTTTAAAAAGACAACACCTATATTTCCAATGGACTAATTAAGAAGAACTCAATTGGTGTTGAAAGAGTGCTAGTCAAGCAATTGTGCAATAACGTGCCACTACTTAGTCACTACTAGCTCATCTGCCAGAGAGAAAAAGAAGCAAACAGAGGCAAATAAGAATTGACCTGATAATGTATTTGTTCAACTAATAGAGCAACTTTCTTGCCTTCAAAGTTCATATTTCAAAATCTATAGATGGAAGTGGAAACAAGATTTCTAGTTAAAAGGGTACAAACAGCAATCACCTTCAGCTTTGAATTTAAATCCCAGAAGTCTATTTGGTGTTAGTTGGATCAATTATGACAATAAAAACCATTACAAGGTACCTAGTTTAGTCCTCACCAACCTTATTAAATAGATGCAAATCAATATTATAGAAGTATCTCAATAGGCAAGGCATTTTAAAGTCTGATTAGTTGAGAAAGAGATAAAAGCTCAAAAGTGTTTAGAACTTTGTTTTAAATCACATTAAAAGCAACAAATCAATATTTAAGGCTTCTAAGCAAAGTTGGAAACAAACTTAGAACTACTGTTCTATACACCTTTGGATCTAAGAACAGTACTTAAATTGATAATGTTCATCAGTGAGTGTAACTTTTGGATGATTTCTAATGGAATACTTGCGTTAAGATCTAATAGATTGTAAGAGCAACTAAAATAACTGCCAGTCTCTATAGTCTTAGCTTGCCCCTGAAACAAGTTGTGCACTACTTAGTGGTGGTCATCAAACAAGAACCTTTTTCCACATGCTGCATCAGCTTCCTGACAGATCAGATCACAACCCCGGAAAAAGGATTTTATCTTAGGTGGTTGGAGAATTAGGACAGCTTGCCTAACATGCATGTAGACTACTGGTTGATTCAAGTGGTTGATTCTTAAATCATAAATATGTTATTCAGAATAGTTAGGCATCGGTTTCCATGATTGAACAAACTACACTGCACCACCTAAAAACCAATCAGGGCCATGGAATGTTTTTGCTATCTTGCTTTTATTGAGTTTGTGGTCTTCTAGCATCAGAAACTTAAGGTTAGATGACCTTTTGTACATGCTTCTGCCACTAATATGCATAACTCTGACAAACCTTTTCCTTGGATTCTTAGGCATGTGCTTTGGAAGACTGGAAAAAATGACTTGTATCTAACCGTGAATTTTGAACAAGGAATAGGTTAATAAAAAGAATTCATCCACAGGCTAGGAAAATATTCATAAACCTTGCTTGTCAATTCCAAAATCTGCATTATGAGTATCATTTGTTCTGGTTTGTAATTACAACAATCTATCTAACACCACAAAACCAACTCTTTGCATTGCTTGCTGGGCTCCAAGAAGTGGACTAATTCCATATACATGGCAATACTTGATTAACTTCATTTCAATCTAAGCTCTAAGATCCACTATACTGATCAATTTCACACATAGTTAATTACAAAATAAGAGCACAACTTTGATGAATACCCTGGTACAGGTTGCAAAACCACCAAGCAGCCAGAGCTGCTGCAGAACAGCAGTGTTATGTCAGATACTGAGTGGTGCATTTTTACAGGCATTTACAGAATCCGCTTAAACAAAGTTGTGCTTCTTCATATTGACAACAAGTTTATTCAGACTTGCACCTGACAGTTTGTGGACGATCTGATCATGTCCTTATACACTCACAGCAATAAGTTCCTTCCTGTCGTCACAACTTTTGAGTCAATTTCCAGGCCATTGATAGGATATTTTCATCTTTCTTCAGGAAGATTAGTTTGTGTACAACAATTCTGTTTTATTTTTGCTTCTGTAGCATGCCATCTTTAGAGCTTTCCAAATCACTTCAATTATGAAATCTTGTGCTCAAGAGCATAAAATTTCTTTAGAGCTTTCCAAATCACTTCAATTATGAAATCTTGTGCTCAAGAGCATAAAATTTCAGTATCATTAAACATAGGTACATATCCTGTAATCTGCATCTCCATTCCCAACAGAGCCAATGTTGTATAAATATCCCTAGTTTTGGGATGTGATTTGTCACCAGCAACAAACACATGAAGTTCTCCCCCTATTTGAACCCAGCTGCATCCAGGAACCTTCCTGAGGCCCTTTTGTTTCATTAAGTTCCTCATGTATGATACCTCATCCCACCTTCCTGAAGCTGCATTTGCATTTGAAAGTGCCACATAATTTCCAGGATTATCTGGCTCCAATTTTAATAAATGTTTGGACAAATAATTCCCAAGTTCAATCTCATGGCAGTCTCTACAAGCAGCAAGGAGTGATCCTAATATATGCCCATCAGGCTTGCATGGCATGGTCAGAATAAGCCTAAGGGCTTCATCAAAATTACCACAGCGAGAAAGAAGATTAACCACACAGCCATAATGCTCCATAGTTGGCTTCATATGGAATTTAGAGACCATATGACTGAAAAGTTCTAGACCTTCATTCACCAGCCCGGCATGGCTGCATGCTGATAAGACACTTGTGAAAGTTATGTTATCTGGTTCTATACCTTCCTCCTCTAATTGTTTAAGTACTGCTAGAGCTTCTAGAGCTCGACCATGTAATGCATAAGCACATATCATTGCATTATAGAGAGGCAATTCTTTGCTTAAAATCATATCAAACACCCAATTTGCTTGATCTATAATTCCACATTTAGCATACATGTCCACTAAAGAGGTGGCAATAGGTATCGACAGCCAAATGTTATGCCTTGTAACGTAGCCATGAAAAGCTTTTCCATAATGTAATGCTGCCATATCAGTGCAAGCTGAGAGTGCAGAAACAAGGCTTATTGTATTGGGTGTAATCCCTGCTTCTTGCATTTGCTGGAAAACCAAAATTGCCTCAATCTGGAAAACCATTTTGAGCCAGACCAGAGATAAGAGTAGTCCACGTGATCCGGTTAGGCTGGACACCAAGGGAACGCAATTGCAAGAACATATCTTTAGCCTCACTGACCTGGCCACTTCTAAGGAAACCCAAAATTACAGAATTCCATGATATAACATTTGGTGGCACACCTTCCAGCTGCATCTGATAAAACAATTTCAAGGCCTCACCACTCTGACCCAGCTCTGCATAAGCAGCCAACATAGTATTCCACAATACGATATCTCTCTTGATTGTGGAGTTAAAAACTTGTCTTGCATAATCAATTCTCTCACATTTGGCATACATATCTACAATGCTACTCGCAACAACAACATCAGATTCTAGGTTGTTTCTAATACAATAACAATGTCCCTCCTTACCAAGTTTCATATTGCTTATGTCTGCCGAAGCAGACAACAACGATGCAAGAGTCATAGAATCAAACCTCAAATTTTTTGCCACTTGGGTATTCGGTCCAGTCACCACATCTTTCTCAAGCATCCTACTAAAAACCAGTAATCTCCTTGAAATAGAAGTTTATAATAGAACCCAAAAAAATTCCCTCTATGAGGGTGTGGGTTCGATTCCCGAGAACTTCAAAATATACGTGTGTGTGAGTTTAGATTAGAATTTCTATCATATTTCAAAAAAAAAAAAAAAAATTCTCATTTTTCGCAAAGAAATAACCGTTCTTTACAATTTGAGCATGAATTTGCTGACCTGTGAAGAAAGCTCGTTGATACACACACCCCTGAAGAAGCTCACCGTAAACCTGAGGCCCAACTCTGAGATTCTTGAGCTCCATTTCAGCGAGAAGGTTCATAGCTTCTTGCACCTGGCCTTCTTTGCATAGAGAGGAGATGTGGTGGAAGTAAGATTTATACAAAACTCGATGGTTTTTCTCATCTTCTTGAAGCTTTGTGAGATGGGTTGGTGTCAATTTGTAAGAGTTTTTGGTTTTGGAGGGTTTGAAAGGAGGAAAGTGTGGGCTTGGTGGAGGAGTGGTAAAAGGAAGAGAAGCCATGCATAGAGAAGCAGAAGCAAAGTGTAGATATGATTGGCAATCATTGTTGCCACACAAAGCGGGAAGGGTATTTTCGTCAATGAAATTTGCTGATTCCTTGGATCAAATTTAAGCTAAATAAGTTGGAGTAGTTTTGATTTTGCTTCTTAAAGTTTCATAATTTAGATTAGTACCTCAAATTTTACGTATAGTTTGAAAAATGACACTTCTAAATTCTACTACCAATTGTTAGATAATTCATCTCATTTGATGTTGTTGAATTGTTGTTCTCAACTTTTGTATGTATCATTCTTATGTTTTACAACAAATTTTTTCTTAATTCTCTACGAGTTTTGCAAGTATTAATCCACATTTTTCAAGTATTAATTCTAAATTTCATGTCCAAATCTCCTGCCAATTAACTGAAAAAATAATAAAATAAACAGAATTTCCATTAAAAAGTCGTTACATTATTATTTCATATTCCTTTACATGGTTGCTACATTAGGGGCTTATATAATCACCACTGAACAAGCAAAAAGGTCTCAAAGAAACTCATGTTGGAAAACCTTTTTCCCTCCCTATCTTTTCTGAAAGTTAAAGACCTTCAAAGAGACAACAAAGAGAGAGGCAAAGAAGACACAAGACCCAATTAATGCGAGACATACCACCCACATGAAGTCATGTCTGAACCCAAAGTAATCCTTAAGAAACCCAGCAACTGTCTCGCCTGTGTCCAGCTTAGTGTGGATGTCTCCATACTGTGAAGCAGCCAATCCATAGAAACCCCATGAAATGGGGGATATCCAAAAAAACCATCTCCACCATGTGGCAATTCTCTGCAATTAGTTAACTTGTTTAATAAGTCACACTCACACCCCTCATTTTCATAGGAGGATAATAGAATTACAACAACAAGGGTTAGATGAAGATTTACCGTTAGAGGAATGACAAAGCCCGTGAAGAGATTCCATGTTGAGTGAAGGGCACCAGAAAGTAGGAAAGAATATTCAAGACTAGGACTTATTCCTATGGCCAACATTCCATAGTATACCATGGAGAGAATTGTCATGAACAGGGCAAACAAGTACTGGAAGAACTTGATGGCTGTCCATTCATATCCAATCATTGAATAAACGATAACACAGCTTATAAAACTCTGAGCAAATGTGTATGGGATCTCTATTGCAACCTGAAAAATGAGAAAGTTGAGGCAAGATAGAAAACCAGCTGTAATGACCTCCTAGAAGCAAGCTTTATAAACTTTGGTGGCCACAATATCATTGGCATTTTATTTAAACTCTTGCTTGGCACTTAGTAGAGTCCAACTAACTAGAAAGAAGAATAAAATCAAAATTTGAATGATGAATACCTGTGCAATCGCGTAAGGAAAAGCAGAGTACATTCCTGCAGCTCTCTCTCTATAAAAAACTGTTCGTCCAGAAGCTAAGATTGGTTGCACTGAATTACCAGAATTTGGTCCCAAGAACATAAGTGCAGTATACATTGCACCCAACCCACTAAAAATTTCCTGCTTTGTTTCCCTATAAATTCAAAACATCTTAAATAAGTTTTTATTTTTTTTTATGAACTTCCTTGAGAAGAGCACCTTGTTCCTAGATATGGCCAGATACATTTACCTTTTGTTGCCAACACCCCAGAATAAAATTCCACTCATAATGGACACTCCAGCGGCATACAGAAGCCTCACGGCACTGTATGCTGTGTTCCTCCAATACGACTTGTACTGTTTCCACACACAGGCTTGGCATTGAGTAAAAAAGGACTGTGAGTACTTAGAGGGAAAGTGGAGTTCTTGTGAATCAGGAGGAGGTGTACTCAACTCCCTAATTAAAGCTTGGTTTCTCCTGCATACATTAGAATATATCTAAGGGATTAATTTTCAATAACTAGAGATCAAGTTGTTTTGTGTTTTTGGGTAACATCATAAAGAGCAGTAGTAGTCCTTAGTTTACTAACCTGTAAAGATCTGATTCTTTGTATACATCTGCAAATTTGACACCCAGAACCTCTTCTTGTTCCCTTGTTGTCAGTTCCAAGGCCCATGTTGCCGGGTTATAACCATCTTTAATTCTATCAATTTCAGGTATTTCCTTTGAACACAAAATAATGGAAAGGAAAAATCAAGGTAAATGGATAATCCAAAGAAAGAAAGAAAAAAGAAAGGTTCCACTTTAGTTTAGGTCCACCTCAAAGTACTTGATCAAATGGCGAGAATGTAGCCCCACAGGACCTACATATATTTCTTCACCTCCTCGTGTCATTAGAACAAGCTATATTTGGAAATCAAAGGCATTAAGATGTGTTAAGTGACAGAAGAAATGCTTTAGAGTATCTTTATACATTACCAATTTCTTACCTCATCAAATGATTCAAATATGTCAATGCTAGGCTGGTGAATTGTGCACACGACAGTTCTTCCAGTGTCTACTGTATTTCTCACAGTTCTCATTACAATGGCAGCTGCTCTTGCATCTAGACCTGAGGTAGGCTCATCCATGAATATTATTGAGGGGTTTGCCACAAGCTCAACTGCAATGGTCAACCTTTTGCACTGCTCAGTGGAGAGACCATTTACATTTGGAAATCCAACCAACGAATCTCTTAATGGTGTTAGCTCAATCATCTCCATGACCTCCTCTACAAAAACCTGCAATCATTAAGTTTTACAAGGAAATAGTTAAAACAATGTTAGACACAAAAGAAGGTTACAAAAACCTGCAATCATTAAGTTATTTCCACAACCTCTCTAGTCTTTGCATCAACCTCTGGTGGCAGACGAAGCCATGCTGAGTACAAGAGGGACTCATAAACACTGACAAGGGGAGAATGGATGTCATTTTGTTCACAGTATCCGGAAACTCGAGCAAAAGTTTCCTGCCTCTTTGGGTAGCCAGAAATGGTAATGTTTCCCTCTACAAATCCAGAGTTTTTCCTTCCAGCTAGCACATCTAGAAGTGTAGTCTTACCAGCTCCACTAACACCCATTAGAGCTGTAAGGACTCCTGGCCTAAAAGCTCCACTAACTCCCTTCAGAAGTTCCAATTGATTTTCTGAAACACCTTGAACTTTAATTGCCTGTGGAATTTGTAGCAGAAAGTTTTTAGTCTTTCTAATCAATGTATGACTCACATGGATCATAAAGCAGTAAAGCATAATTACCTTTGGCATTGTAACTGAATATTTGATATTCTCAAAGGTCAGCGAAAGGGGTGTGAATGGGAGAAGCATTCCACGCTCCCTTTGTCTATCAGCATTGATACCTGTCATTTCATGCATGGTCTTAAAGATCACATTTTATAAGGATCATTTGGACAGCCAAACATGGTTAAGTTATCACATCCTTGGAGAGTGACAGTAACAATGACAACATTCTACAACCAATTCACCCACCCCCCCCCCCCCCCCCAGAGGTTAATGGCCTTACCTTTTGATGCTATGTTAGTGCTGGTTTTGATGGAGCTTGTTCCACTTTCTTGTGTCCTGGACTCCTCAGTCTCACTTATTCTGTTACTGTGCTTCTCCTCTGAAGTATCTTTTGACTGAGAAACTGCTTGAGACTTCCCATATTCTGCCAAGAGTCAAAACAGTTAAAATAGGACAGGAATACAAAAAACTGAAAATAATAGGGTGTTGAAATGAGAGTGCTCACCATTAAGATAAGCAAGAGCTAAAGCAGAAATCCCATTCAATAAGAATACGAAACCAATCAATGCAAAAAAACCAATCCAAGGCCACTGCGGACCAGTAAACAGCCCTTGTGTTTTCAAGACAGATATTCCTAGAGATTCTTTTGATCCATTAAGAACCTACATTTGGTTTTCACACTCAAACTTTAGACAAATCACACTAGAATCATCCCAGGAAAAAAATGAACCTCAAAAAAAGGAATTCTTACATGTTTCCATGTCCTTCCAAGAAATTCATTCGTTGAAAGTGCATTTTGTGTGTACATCAAGGGAGATATCCAGAAAGCCCAAATCAACCAATTTGGTGCAGCACCTAAATCAAACAAAGAGAACAACATTATGCCACGTTTCTATACATTCATGTTAAGGTTCATTTAAGAAAATATCTGGGACTTGTTAAACTATTAATACCTCGTGATATAATGAATCCACCAAATACTAGAAGAGATAATAGTGCAAGGCTTCCAATTGTGCTTGAAACAACAGGTTCCCTACTCAGTGCACCCATGCATCGGAAAAGTGAATTTCCCATTGTTGCATGTGCTGCGAGAATAAGAAAATGTCTAAGCAACCTGAAGCAAGTAATGTAGAAGGGTTAATACAGATAATCCAAGAGAGGAAACTGGCGAGGATAATTGTTTTTTTTGTACCGACCTTATGCCACTAGAATCAAATCCTACTACAAAATAAGTTGTGGCAACCCAAAATACAACGTTGATTGAAGACAATGGAATCCCAAGGATAGCTCCTGGCAATGAATATATCCATGAAGGATAGAAGAGGAGGTCTCTTTGCTTATAGAACACAGGAAGTTTCTCAATGGTTGCAGGTAGTTCGGAATATTCAGTGAACAATAATTGAACCGAAGCCCAAAATAAAGAGCACCGAGATAGACTATTCCATCCTCTACAGTATCACGATGCTTCTTGGCTTGTGCAAATACAGTTGCCACGATGATTGCACAAAATTCAAGCTGAAAATGTAGATTAAAAGTCATTATGTCTGAAGTGTTAGAATTCTGTTGATCAAGGGCATTCATCAGGAATATTAGTATTACTCACTTGAATTGTCTTGAAAATTAGCATAGATGCTTTCCTCTTCATCAGAGTAACTTCTCTTGAGAAACAAGCTTTCATCAATTCTTTCATGCTGGCTCCATATTTGGATCTTGTCAAAGATGCAGGATGGTTCTTCGACCTATTGAATGGGGTGGCAAGCTCACATTGGATGGCTCTTCCTACATGAAATGATTTGAAGGCCTCTGCAAATTCATTGACAGAAACATAGTGATAAGGCAGTTCTTCATTCACCCAATACTGTCTCTGATCCTTCCTTGATGTCACCTACAATATATACAAAAAAGATTGTCAACCAAGTGACAACTTTGAGACGTGGAAAACTGTCACAATGAAAGGAATAAGGACCAATTTGAAAACATACTTCCTGTAAGTATTCAGCAACGCCTTTTGTCTCAGGACACCTGAATCCCATGGATTCAAAAAACTCAAGAACACATTCACGGGGTCCCTCGTATACAATTTGTCCTTCTGAAAGAAGAATAATGTCATCAAATAGCTCATAAGTTTCTGGTGGAGGCTGCAGAAGACAGATTAGAGCAGACTTGTTGAAGATGTGGATTGACTGCCTGATTGAGTTAATGATCTGAAATGTTGTTGAACTGTCAAGACCATTAGATATATTGTCCATGAAGAATGCATTCACAGGACCAACCAGCATCTCCCCTGCATTAATCCAACTTACTCAAAAAGATTTCTATTAAAGAAAGAAAAAAAGTGATTCAAAATTTAGATTTAGGTATTCTGAAATCAAAGATTTCACAATTGCTAAGCTGGGTTTTCCTTATATGTCAATCTACCTGTAGTAACACGTTTCCTTTTGTCCTCCTGATACACCCCTTATCATTTCATTCCCTACAATTGTATCAGCACACACGTCCAGTCCTAGAATCTGTGTGTAAAAACAAAGAATAAGAGAGATATTAATTTGAAATCATTTACAAATTGGATTACTCCTGTAGGCAAAGGTACTTGGTCTCATAAGTATAGATTGGCCTGGGCTATACCTTAAGAACATAGTCTGTGACTATGTCTTCCTTGTGTCCTGTCAAAACTGACGCCTGTATTAAAGAGTAAAATATATATCATGAAAATTAGAATCCATTTGGCATGAACACATGCATAACTCATAGTGACAGGTTATATAAAACTTTAGCTTCTTGCCTTCATCAACGCATCAATATAGGGATCTGGCTTTATATTTAGTTCCTTCTCTCTTCTCAAAAGCTCCGTAAGCATCTCTAAAGTAGTCAATAGAACCTGAGTTAATTTTTTTTTATTATTTTTTTAATAATAAAAAAGAGGGTAAAAGTTTATTACACTATAATCTCTAGTGTTGTAACTTACCATAGCCAGTACCAACTCCTTGACATTTCGCAGAGAAGGTTAAGGTTTCTCTAACTGTTAACAAAGGAAGATGAACATCGTATTGGCTGATATAAGCAGAAGTCCTCGGGGGTACAAACTCATGCATCTCATGGCCATTGTATGTTACTTTCCCTGAAATCTATGATTAAGAAAGAAACTGCATTATAAGAATTTGAAAATTAAACAAATCCAGAAATGTTTTAGTTGTTTATTCAAATAAGAGTAATGCATAAGCAATAAAAGTAAGAGCTCGAGTATAACTTCTTTACTTTTAGTTCTGAGTCAAGTTTTCCAGACAAAGCTTTTAGTAAGGTAGACATTCCTGAGCCTGGTGGTCCTAAAAGTAGAGTCAATCTGAAATGCACTTCAAGAGGTTAAACAAAGCTACTATGAAACTATGAAACCCAAAACCTATAAGTTTATACAGGAAAAAAATGAACAAAGGAAAGGATAAGCCTCTTCATGACACCAATAGAACCTCCATCGATCTTACCTGCCAGGTTTGATAATTCCCACTAACATTTCTAAGAATTGAGAACTTTTTCCTTTCGACTTCGAACAATATGGAGGCATTTTGCTATACCCTTTAAGACAGAGGAGAAGTCATGATATAAATATAATATCAAGGCACAAAGGCTAAAAGTACAACTTTATATTTCTTCCAGTTTAAATGTCACATACCTCTGTAAGATTCAAATAGTAGTTGAAAACTGAAGGTATAGCTCTGCTGCCCACATAACTTTCTGCTTCAACAGTCAGATTCTCGAATCGAATTTCTATTGTTGGTAGATTGAGAGAAACTCTAATTTTTCATGATTACCAATCAAATGAAACACTTGTCAGTACTAATATATGCTTCATTTGGTTGCTAAGTATAAGAAAATGCAAAACATGATATCCTAAAACAAAATTGAAAAACTCCTCTCGACATTGTCATAGAAAATCTAATATGATATTCTTAATTCGTAACCAAATTTTCTGATAGGAAAACATTTTCCCACCTGTCAATTCTCTTCTTGAGCTTCTTCAAGTACTCCTTCATTTTTATCAACACTACCGACCAACCTATTCAACAACGCCTTTTTTTCTTGAATCTGAAGCTTCTTAAGATCGATTTCTCTGAAGTCCCCAGCAACTCCATGCAGAAGTCCTGTACGTGCCCGGTCATACGTTGGAAGTCTTTCAAGTGCAGCCCATTTGAGAGCCTGTTCATCATCTTCTTGAAATGTATCTCTACTAGTCCTACTCACAATTGAATGTGACATATAGCCTCCAAACTCCATTGTTTTAGAATACTATCACTATCTCACCACACCAAAATTTATGAACACCAAAGCATTGGAGAGTGGAGACTCAAGTACTTTGATTTGACAAGATAAAGGGAGGTTTGGTGGGTTTAATGAGAGAAGATCCAAGCAAATCGTGTAGAAGCTGTGAAGCTATTTTAGGAGTTTCTATATGATTAGATACAAGCTCAGGGAATGTGAGCTGGTAGGTGAATGTGTATTAATTGTACAAAATCTCTCCGGATCTTACTAGTTGTGTGTGTTTTCTTTCTTTAATAAGTGCCTGGTTGTTCAATCTAGACATAATGGATACACATCTCCAAATTTAGTCTTCCGTTTGAATCCAAATAGAGAAAATCTTTCTTCTATTTTAGCTAAGTTTTAAGCACAAATTTGATTATTGTTCTTCCTAGGATTTTTCATTTCTTAAGTAAAGTAAAATTAAGGTGACTTCTTTCATATATAT
>OU015766.1:38650707-38685746 GCA_907173295.1 Fagus sylvatica | reverse complement strand
TAGTCGCGAACCCGCGCGATACGCGAAATATGTAATTAATTTGTAACGGAATATAATCCCTATTTTGTTATTCAAAATCTATGCAAGACACAATAAATTCGAAGGTAACATTTTTTTTTTTAGAGAAGTTTTTGAGAACCTCTTTAAAATGCAATAGAATTCAACGAAATAGTCAAGCAATAGTAAACATAAAATCTTGACAATATATAAGCGGAAACAAAAGGCAAACAATATAAACTTAACTTGCAAAAGAGTTTTTCCTTTCTTTTCTTTTTTACCATAGCCATGAGGATTTAAGTTCCCAAGGCAAAATCATAATTAATCTTGACATTACCATGACAATACTACTAGGCTTTCTCAAAGGAAAAATTCTCACTATCATGGACAAAAAACTCATCTGCTAGGCAAAATTGATTATTGATTTTGCATTACATTAGTTTTGTAGAAGAGATGACCGCAAACATAAAGTTCAAAAATGGGGAACAATTGTTGCATGAAAAAAAATAAGGAATGTGGAGATGATTTGCAACTAAAGTCTAAATATTCACAAATTACTAATACACATTTCAAGGTTCATAAATTATATGATACATCTATATCAACATGAAGGAAAACATACACAACCATTGAACTAAACTGATTTCAAATACCAACAGAAATTGTGCGAACTATGTTGGTTAGCAATGATCTTTCATCAAGAAGAGTAGTTGAAGCGTAAGCGTTTATCATTAGCAATGTATTTCCTTGCCCGATTGTGAAAAATTATTCTAGCAAAGCTGCACTAATGGCACTGTTAATGCAGTTTCACTGAGTTAGTTGAACCACCTTTAATATTAAATTGGCTTGGGTTGCTAATGATAAAGAACAACAACAAAAATCATACACAAAATCAAACACTCAATGTTTCAAGGATTGATTTAATTTATGCTCTCAGACTAAAAATTAAACGTCATTTAAACTTTTGAATTTAAAAACCCAAGTCTTTACATGCAATACATATATATTATGAAATTTCTAAAGAAAGTTCCAGTAACAAAACAATTACTTTAGTCTTCAATCACTTTAGTTTTCCCATTCGTGTAGCGAGCAGGAAAATGCCCCAAAAAAATGCCAATAAATATTTGAAGGTATTTTATATGTAGAATTGTTTTTGAAATGAATAATTTCTTCTAAATTATAAACTAACTACCTCAAATGATATTTTAACAATTAAATAACAATGAAATCAAGAATATACTCTGATTGTGGAAGTTTAACCATTCTTGAATATATATTATGAAGCATGTATAAACTATCCCAACTGTGATTTCCCAAACTCTCTGATTTGAGAGGCAGAGAAATTCACGAAACTACATTGTATTTAAGGTTTTGGTGTAGATGAATAGCACCAAGGAAGAGGTTGTAACATACTGTAGATTACCACTATCTCTAATATACAGTAGCCCACCTACAACCAAAACAGCAATCAATCTGTCTCAAAAACTTCTAAGCAGTCAGCACCATTGTAGTCATATATAGAATATACCCTGGTTCATGTAACAATATTATTCTAGGATGAATAATATATTGTAATAAGATTGAGCTGGGCCAAATATTCTTCCCACAATAAAATTCCTGAGCAAAATCAACTTCCACTGAAATGAACTGCATACCAACATTTTAAACAAAGAGTGCTAATCAGTGAGTCATGAAAAGAACATAGAAGCAAAGCAAGAAAACTCAAAAGGATTGTGAAATCCTAGATAGTCGCAAAATGAGTAACACACATTGTTTCCACTTCCTTTCTCTTTGATATCAGTCAACATATCTAGTAGAAGACATAACAAACCAAATTATAAGAGGCTTATTAATTTGGAAGATGAATAACTGAATTATCCTCCAAAAAATAACCCCCCATAAGCTAAAACTTCTTAATCTAACCCAAAACCAATGAAAACAAAAACACCCACATAACAAAGTAGCAAAAACACAAAACCCACATAAGTAATGGTTTACCAACTCATTAAGAAAATCTTTCAGAAATCTTGCTTCAGTCCCTATCTCTTCAGCAACCTTCACCTAAATACTTGAAACTCTAAGAGAACTTGGGGGGGGGGGGGGGGGGGGGGGGGGGGGGGGGGGGGGGGGGGGGGAGGAATGAAATAAAATCTAGAAAACTGAGCAATTAAAAAAATGCATATACGAACAATACGTTGCAAACAAATAAATCAATTAAATTAAGGAAGAACATGCAACCCAACCCACTTAAACAACAGAAGAAGTTGTGGGATTATAAGATCTAAAACCTTGAAAGAAAATGCTAACCATCGTTTAACTAAACATAAATTCCAAGGGTATCTTAAAGTAAAATATAAGGCAATAACTTCAAAATTCACTAAAGTTGGTGTAATTCCACCATTCTAATTTTCAAAAATAGTTCCAGAGCATTACTACAATAAGTAAACCATTTAGCACACAAATTTCACATAACAAAATCTTTTTGAGGTATTTTATCAAACACACATCATGCATTATTGTTGCCTTAAATACATAAGGTACTTATCAGGAGAAGCTCCACAATCCAATATTTTAAAGTTGTACTTCCATTTTTCATAACAACATATTGATCATCGACAAATACTTTCATTACTTTTAGAAAGTAAATTTCCTAACATAATATGCTTTGTAAGCATTTAACTAAAATTAAATTACATCTACGACATTGTTTTCTTATCAAGTTTAATTTTGATGTATATCACTTACAACTTGAAAAAAGAATCTAGGCAGTAAGTGATATATTTTGAAAAAAAAAAAAAAGAAAGAAAAGAAAAAAACATTAACCATAGGTGTGGGTTTAGGTTCACCCTCACCTTTCTCACCTTTAGATACTGAGATATATTGGTTGTTAATTTGAATCTTTTTTTTTTCCAAAATATATCACTTACTGAGAATGGCTTTAGAAAAACATTTATACTTTTCTCATATTCTGAATTAAATTGAATAGTACTTATGAATGTAAATGCTGTCTTCAACATGTTACTTATAATGGATGATATTGACTGTGATCATCCCTCTATAATTTCTTGCAAACCTCTAGTTGTTTTCAAGCAAGGGTTTCAAAGCCGACAACACTGGTAACTTTTCTAATCTTAACATCCATTATTTACCAAATGACAGATTGTAGAAAGCCAAAGTAAATAAAGAAGTTTATAGTCTTTATGAACCATGACAAACTTCAAGAGAAAAAGAAAAAGTTTTTAAAGACTAAAGAGAGAGAAAGATAAGCATAGCAGCCCAATTGGAACAGAGAACATGCATCTATTAACAAAAAATTACCTTATATTTCCAAGCCCTCTTTGATGAATTTTGGTGATGGAAAGTTTGGTTTAGGAATTTCTTCGAACATTTGACAGACCCAACTAAAAATGTGTACTTCCTATACAACCAAACATTAATCAAAATCAAATCAAAGCCCAAAGATATCAAAATCAAAATCAAATCAAAGCCCAAAGATATCAAAATCAAATCAAGCACAAAAAAGCAAGACAGAGACCTGTAAATCAAAAGATCAATCTGATGAAGCTATTGATTTGAAGTGAATTATTGAGACTGGGGTCCGGATAGTTCTCTTTGTCGTCATCACCGAGACCAACATCGAGCCTAGCCATGGTCTTGAAGAGCTTTAGAAGTGCATGCTGAGTTGGCAAGCAGTGTTGTTCCTCCTCCTCTTCTCAGTGGTCTTCGATGATGTGGATTGTGGTGGAGGTGAGGGAGGAGGGACAGAGGACTTGAATTATATACTACTCTAAATCAGAGAAAATGAAGAGTTTTGGAAGAGGAAGAGATATCAGAAAAGTAAGTACTGAGTAGTGGGTATTGACTATACATATTCCTGGAGTGTAACGGATGGTGGGGAATCTTGGGGCTTGCTAGGAATTAGAGGAAAAAGAAAGGGAAATTGAAGAAGAGAAGCCACTGTTGAAGACGAATAGAATTCGTAACTCCAAAAGGGAGATGAGCAGTTTGTTGAGGAGGAATAGAATTCGTAACTCCAAAAGGCGAAGAGGCAAAAGAATTCTAAAACAAGCAGTGGAGATAGAGAGTCTGAAAAACATACGTGTGAGAGAGAGTCGGTGGAAATTAATATGAGAACTATGTGTGAGAGGGAAAGTAAAAACAGGGTAAAAGCCCAGCCCACAAAAAAAAAAAAAAAAAGTGGGCTGGATCTGGAATGTTACGAGAGAATTGAGAAGCATGAGATTTGGATTGATGTGGGAAGAGTAAATCTGACGTGGCAAGTTTGGGAGAAGACAAAAAAAAATATCTCAGCTTCACCTATTAGTTTATATAATAGATAATAGATTAGTACATGTAACGATATATGTATAAACTACACACATTCAACTTTGTAACACATTTATTTGGAGAATTCTTTGATAGCTTATAGTGTACTTTCTATTGACACTTATGACATTGATTGGTCAATAAAATATAAATTTGACATTTCTTCAATTCTGTCTTCATTAACACTCTAGATGAACCTTTATTTAGAAGTTCATCTTTTGCTAAGAGGCCAACCAAATTAAGTGATTCTGATTCCAGTCTCCACTCTCTCATGCTTAAGATGCTATACCACTATTCTTTTCTTATCTATGGTCAACCTGAATTGCTTAGCAGAAATTAGGATCTGACTAATTATGTAGCTAATACGTTTATTTTGAATTACACATTTTAGCCTCTATACATCCATGATCTAAGTACTCCTCTAATGAATGTCATTAGGGCAGTTTTGAAATCTACTTGAGCTTTTGGACCCCATAAATAGAGTGTGCATGATAATTACTATTAGAGTGTGTCCATGTTAAATCGGATCAATTGTTCAATTCAAAGGAAATCTCATCCCATAATGATTTCTGAGTGCAAATAGAGAATTCTACATTTTTAGTGAAATTTGAAAAATTCAATAAGTAAACAACCATAAAATTTTATAAAAGGTAAAACCTAAGTATAATTTCTTAGATGTAGTACATTAGATTCTCCAATAGAATATTTATTTTTATAAATAAAATAAATTTATTAAAAATCAAGCAACAACTATGCACAAAGGGGATAATACAAGGTGTAGAATCCCAATTACACCTAAAAAGGAATGAAGGTCAAGAAAATCTAAAAAATTCTCACAAGAGAGACAACCCGAAGCGGAAACCCAATCAAACGACATTTTGAGGAAAGTATTTTTTAGGTCAGAGATGGTCCGCTTACTCCCCTCCAAACACACTATTACTTTTTCCCCTCCAAACACACCACATAAAGTAGTGAGGAATACATTTCCAAATCACAAAGTGTCAGTGTTTCCCAAAGGAGGCATGCCAACAAGCCAAAAGATCCTTTACATTAATTCTACAATAAAATTTAAACATTATTTGTGTTTGATTTATCTATACAACCACGAGTTTGAATTTAATTGAAGATCCTAATATATTGTATGTACCTAAGCAACTGTACACTCCTATTAATAGGTTTTTTTGCTATTTAGAAGAAGAAATATCATATAATTCATGTGCATAGGTCAATGAATAGATAAGCATAGACTTTCAATCTTCTATTGTTTTCCCTTCCACTACCTTTTGGAGTATTTCTCCTCTCATCATTTGAAGTTAGAACATTAGAAAAACTTGGCAAAGCACAAACTTTTTATTAAGACAAGCATCCAAATAATTAAAAGCCCTACAGCTAGCAATCATCCATGAATACACAAGTTCTGATGCCAAAGTGACGAATCTATCTTTAAATATGCATTAGGGAATTTAGTAGAACAATCCATTTCTCATCAAGAATTCCAGTTTAATGATTCTTATGGACAAACCATGTAGCCCGTAAATGCAGCTATCGTTGGCTTTATTTTCAAAGCTTTAAGAATATTTCATATAATGCAACATAAAGGCCATTCTAGGCTGAACAGAACTTTGAAATTCGAATTTTGGTCTTTTGTGATAATCAATTCATCATGAAGAAGTTTTTTGGTGAATAATTGGATCCAAAAGAATCGAATCCAACATTTCTTATCCTTATTTGAAACTTTATTTTTTTATTTGAAACTTTATTGGTTATTCTAAGTATGTAAGCCTTTCTCGAAGCTAGCTAGCACATTATCTGTTCATTTTTCTAATGTTAATTAAATTATATCATATGTGTTCTATTATTCTTGTATAATAATTTATCATATGTGTTCTATTAATCTTATTGGTTGGCAGCTTTAAATTATTTGGTGGCCCATGCAAGATAATAAAGATGTCTATTAAATTTAATAATTTTCCTCAAACAAAATCCACTTGAAGGGATTTGGGGTTTGGGCATTTGGCATGTATTACCGTATACTTGCTCGGTAATATGAATACTTCAACTATTTCATGTACAGTTCAACTAGATTGACACACAGACTATATTTTACATATATCATGAGTAAAACCTTAATTTTCTCTAAATATGGTTTACCTAATATTATATATCTCAAACAATGTTCACCTAAAATTTTGTTATAGATAACCTAATGCATTTTCATTACCTTGTA
The DNA here is from genome assembly GCA_907173295.1 of Fagus sylvatica. Taxonomy (NCBI): domain Eukaryota; kingdom Viridiplantae; phylum Streptophyta; class Magnoliopsida; order Fagales; family Fagaceae; genus Fagus; species Fagus sylvatica. The sequence continues at coordinate 38,679,196 of OU015766.1, read as the reverse complement.
GACTTAACTTTCACTTGGCATATAGAATTTTAGATACAAGAGAGGCATCCTTTTCCAAACACAACATATATATGCCTAGGAAAGTTGTTCAACTAATAGACTTCTTTGGTGTTTGAATTTTTTAATCATCTCCTTATCAAGGTGATTAGTGAGTAGTGACTTTAAAAAGACAACACCTATATTTCCAATGGACTAATTAAGAAGAACTCAATTGGTGTTGAAAGAGTGCTAGTCAAGCAATTGTGCAATAACGTGCCACTACTTAGTCACTACTAGCTCATCTGCCAGAGAGAAAAAGAAGCAAACAGAGGCAAATAAGAATTGACCTGATAATGTATTTGTTCAACTAATAGAGCAACTTTCTTGCCTTCAAAGTTCATATTTCAAAATCTATAGATGGAAGTGGAAACAAGATTTCTAGTTAAAAGGGTACAAACAGCAATCACCTTCAGCTTTGAATTTAAATCCCAGAAGTCTATTTGGTGTTAGTTGGATCAATTATGACAATAAAAACCATTACAAGGTACCTAGTTTAGTCCTCACCAACCTTATTAAATAGATGCAAATCAATATTATAGAAGTATCTCAATAGGCAAGGCATTTTAAAGTCTGATTAGTTGAGAAAGAGATAAAAGCTCAAAAGTGTTTAGAACTTTGTTTTAAATCACATTAAAAGCAACAAATCAATATTTAAGGCTTCTAAGCAAAGTTGGAAACAAACTTAGAACTACTGTTCTATACACCTTTGGATCTAAGAACAGTACTTAAATTGATAATGTTCATCAGTGAGTGTAACTTTTGGATGATTTCTAATGGAATACTTGCGTTAAGATCTAATAGATTGTAAGAGCAACTAAAATAACTGCCAGTCTCTATAGTCTTAGCTTGCCCCTGAAACAAGTTGTGCACTACTTAGTGGTGGTCATCAAACAAGAACCTTTTTCCACATGCTGCATCAGCTTCCTGACAGATCAGATCACAACCCCGGAAAAAGGATTTTATCTTAGGTGGTTGGAGAATTAGGACAGCTTGCCTAACATGCATGTAGACTACTGGTTGATTCAAGTGGTTGATTCTTAAATCATAAATATGTTATTCAGAATAGTTAGCATCGGTTTCCATGATTGAACAAACTATACTGCACCACCTAAAAACCAATCAGGGCCATGGAATGTTTTTGCTATCTTGCTTTTATTGAGTTTGTGGTCTTCTAGCATCAGAAACTTAAGGTTAGATGACCTTTTGTACATGCTTCTGCCACTAATATGCATAACTCTGACAAACCTTTTCCTTGGATTCTTAGGCATGTGCTTTGGAAGACTGGAAAAAATGACTTGTATCTAACCGTGAATTTTGAACAAGGAATAGGTTAATAAAAAGAATTCATCCACAGGCTAGGAAAATATTCATAAACCTTGCTTGTCAATTCCAAAATCTGCATTATGAGTATCATTTGTTCTGGTTTGTAATTACAACAATCTATCTAACACCACAAAACCAACTCTTTGCATTGCTTGCTGGGCTCCAAGAAGTGGACTAATTCCATATACATGGCAATACTTGATTAACTTCATTTCAATCTAAGCTCTAAGATCCACTATACTGATCAATTTCACACATAGTTAATTACAAAATAAGAGCACAACTTTGATGAATACCCTGGTACAGGTTGCAAAACCACCAAGCAGCCAGAGCTGCTGCAGAACAGCAGTGTTATGTCAGATACTGAGTGGTGCATTTTTACAGGCATTTACAGAATCCGCTTAAACAAAGTTGTGCTTCTTCATATTGACAACAAGTTTATTCAGACTTGCACCTGACAGTTTGTGGACGATCTGATCATGTCCTTATACACTCACGGCAATAAGTTCCTTCCTGTCGTCACAACTTTTGAGTCAATTTCCAGGCCATTGATAGGATATTTTCATCTTTCTTCAGGAAGATTAGTTTGTGTACAACAATTCTGTTTTATTTTTGCTTCTGTAGCATGCCATCTTTAGAGCTTTCCAAATCACTTCAATTATGAAATCTTGTGCTCAAGAGCATAAAATTTCAGTATCATTAAACATAGTATCATTAAACATAGTACATATCCTGTAATCTGCATCTCCATTCCCAACAGAGCCAATGTTGTATAAATATCCCTAGTTTTGGGATGTGATTTGTCACCAGCAACAAACACATGAAGTTCTCCCCCTATTTGAACCCAGCTGCATCCAGGAACCTTCCTGAGGCCCTTTTGTTTCATTAAGTTCCTCATGTATGATACCTCATCCCACCTTCCTGAAGCTGCATTTGCATTTGAAAGTGCCACATAATTTCCAGGATTATCTGGCTCCAATTTTAATAAATGTTTGGACAAATAATTCCCAAGTTCAATCTCATGGCAGTCTCTACAAGCAGCAAGGAGTGATCCTAATATATGCCCATCAGGCTTGCATGGCATGGTCAGAATAAGCCTAAGGGCTTCATCAAAATTACCACAGCGAGAAAGAAGATTAACCACACAGCCATAATGCTCCATAGTTGGCTTCATATGGAATTTAGAGACCATATGACTGAAAAGTTCTAGACCTTCATTCACCAGCCCGGCATGGCTGCATGCTGATAAGACACTTGTGAAAGTTATGTTATCTGGTTCTATACCTTCCTCCTCTAATTGTTTAAGTACTGCTAGAGCTTCTAGAGCTCGACCATGTAATGCATAAGCACATATCATTGCATTATAGAGAGGCAATTCTTTGCTTAAAATCATATCAAACACCCAATTTGCTTGATCTATAATTCCACATTTAGCATACATGTCCACTAAAGAGGTGGCAATAGGTATCGACAGCCAAATGTTATGCCTTGTAACGTAGCCATGAAAAGCTTTTCCATAATGTAATGCTGCCATATCAGTGCAAGCTGAGAGTGCAGAAACAAGGCTTATTGTATTGGGTGTAATCCCTGCTTCTTGCATTTGCTGGAAAACCAAAATTGCCTCATCTGGAAAACCATTTTGAGCCAGACCAGAGATAAGAGTAGTCCACGTGATCCGGTTAGGCTGGACACCAAGGGAACGCAATTGCAAGAACATATCTTTAGCCTCACTGACCTGGCCACTTCTAAGGAAACCCAAAATTACAGAATTCCATGATATAACATTTGGTGGCACACCTTCCAGCTGCATCTGATAAAACAATTTCAAGGCCTCACCACTCTGACCCAGCTCTGCATAAGCAGCCAACATAGTATTCCACAATACGATATCTCTCTTGATTGTGGAGTTAAAAACTTGTCTTGCATAATCAATTCTCTCACATTTGGCATACATATCTACAATGCTACTCGCAACAACCAACATCAGATTCTAGGTTGTTTCTAATACAATAACAATGTCCCTCCTTACCAAGTTTCATATTGCTTATATCTGCCGAAGCAGACAACAACGATGCAAGAGTCATAGAATCAAACCTCAAATTTTCTTGACCTCATCAGTTGGCACATATTAAGTGCGATGTCAACCTGCCCAAATTGTGCATAACCAGTATGAGCAAATTCCATGTCACCACATCTTTCTCAAGCATCCTACTAAAAACCAGCTCTGCATAGTCAATCAAACCAACCTTGAAATAGAAGTTTATAATAGAACTACCCAATATGTTATCCAACTCTAATCCACCTATTACCGCAATAGCATGCCCTTGCTTACCCTCTTCAAGTGCACCAATATTAGCCGAAGCTGAAAGAAAGCTCGAGACAGTGACTCGAGTTGGTTCAACACCTTCCACTCTCATATCATAAAACACCTCAACCGCTTCCTTACTCATTCCATTTTGGACATAACTCACAATCATTGAATTCCAAGTGACCGCATTTCTCTCAAGCATACCATCAAAAACCTTCCTTGCATCCTCCAAAACCCCACATTTCCCATACATATCCACAAGACTACTAGCCACAAATACACACCCACCAAAACCCGTCTTCACCACATACCCATGAACCCCTTTTCCAAATCCAATCCACCCCAGAGCACCGCACGCCTTCAACGCATTCGGAACTACAAAATTATCCGGAAAGAACCCATTTTTTTGCATTTCAACAAAACCCAACAAAGCTTCTTCACTCAAACCCATCTTACAATGCATACCTATAATCGCAGCCCAAGAAAACACGTTCTGTACCCTTAGCTTGCAAAACAAACTATTTGCAACCTCCGAAACATCACATTTCGCATAGAAAATCACTAACTTTGTTTCTAAATACTCATTTTTCGCAAAGAAATAACCGTTCTTTACAATCTGAGCATGAATTTGCTGACCTGTGAAGAAAGCTCGTTGATACACACACCCCTGAAGAAGCTCACCGTAAACCTGAGGCCCAACTCTGAGATTCTTGAGCTCCATTTCAGCGAGAAGGTTCATAGCTTCTTGCACCTGGCCTTCTTTGCATAGAGAGGAGATGTGGTGGAAGTAAGATTTATACAAAACTCGATGGTTTTTCTCATCTTCTTGAAGCTTTGTGAGATGGGTTGGTGTCAATTTGTAAGAGTTTTTGGTTTTGGAGGGTTTGAAAGGAGGAAAGTGTGGGCTTGGTGGAGGAGTGGTAAAAGGAAGAGAAGCCATGCATAGAGAAGCAGAAGCAGAAGCAGAAGCAGATTGTAGATATGATTGGCAATCATTGTTGCCACACAAAGCGGGAAGGGTATTTTCGTCAATGAAATTTGCTGATTCCTTGGATCAAATTTAAGCTAAATAAGTTGGAGTAGTTTTGATCTTTGCTTCTTAAAGTTTCATAATTTAGATTAGTACCTCAAATTTTACGTATAGTTTGAAAAATGACACTTCTAAATTCTACTACCAATTGTTAGATAATTCATCTCATTTGATGTTGTTGAATTGTTGTTCTCAACTTTTGTATGTATCATTCTTATGTTTTACAACAAATTTTTTCTTAATTCTCTACGAGTTTTGCAAGTATTAATCCACATTTTTCAAGTATTAATTCTAAATTTCATGTCCAAATCTCCTGCCAATTAACTGAAAAAATAATAAAATAAACAGAATTTCCATTAAAAAGTCGTTACATTATTATTTCATATTCCTTTACATGGTTGCTACATTAGGGGCTTATATAATCACCACTGAACAAGCAAAAAGGTCTCAAAGAAACTCATGTTGGAAAACCTTTTTCCCTCCCTATCTTTTCTGAAAGTTAAAGACCTTCAAAGAGACAACAAAGAGAGAGGCAAAGAAGACACAAGACCCAATTAATGCGAGACATACCACCCACATGAAGTCATGTCTGAACCCAAAGTAATCCTTAAGAAACCCAGCAACTGTCTCGCCTGTGTCCAGCTTAGTGTGGATGTCTCCATACTGTGAAGCAGCCAATCCATAGAAACCCCATGAAATGGGGGATATCCAAAAAAACCATCTCCACCATGTGGCAATTCTCTGCAATTAGTTAACTTGTTTAATAAGTCACACTCACACCCCTCATTTCCATAGGAGGATAATAGAATTACAACAACAAGGGTTAGATGAAGATTTACCGTTAGAGGAATGACAAAGCCCGTGAAGAGATTCCATGTTGAGTGAATGGGCACCAGAAAGTAGGAAAGAATATTCAAGACTAGGACTTATTCCTATGGCCAACATTCCATAGTATACCATGGAGAGAATTGTCATGAACACGGCAAACAAGTACTGGAAGAACTTGATGGCTGTCCATTCATATCCAATCATTGAATAAACGATAACACAGCTTATAAAACTCTGAGCAAATGTGTATGGGATCTCTATTGCAACCTGAAAAATGAGAAAGTTGAGGCAAGATAGAAAACCAGCTGTAATGACCTCCTAGAAGCAAGCTTTATAAACTTTGGTGGCCACAATATCATTGGCATTTTATTTAAACTCTTGCTTGGCACTTAGTAGAGTCCAACTAACTAGAAAGAAGAATAAAATCAAAATTTGAATGATGAATACCTGTGCAATCGCGTAAGGAAAAGCAGAGTACATTCCTGCAGCTCTCTCTCTATAAAAAACTGTTCGTCCAGAAGCTAAGATTGGTTGCACTGAATTACCAGAATTTGGTCCCAAGAACATAAGTGCAGTATACATTGCACCCAACCCACTAAAAATTTCCTGCTTTGTTTCCCTATAAATTCAAAACATCTTAAATAAGTTTTTATTTTTTTTCATGAACTTCCTTGAGAAGAGCACCTTGTTCCTAGATATGGCCAGATACATTTACCTTTTGTTGCCAACACCCCAGAATAAAATTCCACTCATAATGGACACTCCAGCGGCATACAGAAGCCTCACGGCACTGTATGCTGTGTTCCTCCAATACGACTTGTACTGTTTCCACACACAGGCTTGGCATTGAGTAAAAAAGGAATGTGAGTACTTAGAGGGAAAGTGGAGTTCTTGTGAATCAGGAGGAGGTGTACTCAACTCCCTAATTAAAGCTTGGTTTCTCCTGCATACATTAGAATATATCTAAGGGATTAATTTTCAATAACTAGAGATCAAGTTGTTTTGTGTTTTTGGGTAACATCATAAAGAGCAGTAGTAGTCCTTAGTTTACTAACCTGTAAAGATCTGATTCTTTGTATACATCTGCAAATTTGACACCCAGAACCTCTTCTTGTTCCCTTGTTGTCAGTTCCAAGGCCCATGTTGCCGGGTTATAACCATCTTTAATTCTATCAATTTCAGGTATTTCCTTTGAACACAAAATAATGGAAAGGAAAAATCAAGGTAAATGGATAATCCAAAGAAAGAAAGAAAAAAGAAAGGTTCCACTTTAGTTTAGGTCCACCTCAAAGTACTTGATCAAATGGCGAGAATGTAGCCCCACAGGACCTACATATATTTCTTCACCTCCTCGTGTCATTAGAACAAGCTATATTTGGAAATCAAAGGCATTAAGATGTGTTAAGTGACAGAAGAAATGCTTTAGAGTATCTTTATACATTACCAATTTCTTACCTCATCAAATGATTCAAATATGTCAATGCTAGGCTGGTGAATTGTGCACACGACAGTTCTTCCAGTGTCTACTGTATTTCTCACAGTTCTCATTACAATGGCAGCTGCTCTTGCATCTAGACCTGAGGTAGGCTCATCCATGAATATTATTGAGGGGTTTGCCACAAGCTCAACTGCAATGGTCAACCTTTTGCACTGCTCAGTGGAGAGACCATTTACATTTGGAAATCCAACCAACGAATCTCTTAATGGTGTTAGCTCAATCATCTCCATGACCTCCTCTACAAAAACCTGCAATCATTAAGTTTTACAAGGAAATAGTTAAAACAATGTTAGACACAAAAGAAGGTTACAAAAACCTGCAATCATTAAGTTATTTCCACAACCTCTCTAGTCTTTGCATCAACCTCTGGTGGCAGACGAAGCCATGCTGAGTACAAGAGGGACTCATAAACACTGACAAGGGGAGAATGGATGTCATTTTGTTCACAGTATCCGGAAACTCGAGCAAAAGTTTCCTGCCTCTTTGGGTAGCCAGAAATGGTAATGTTTCCCTCTACAAATCCAGAGTTTTTCCTTCCAGCTAGCACATCTAGAAGTGTAGTCTTACCAGCTCCACTAACACCCATTAGAGCTGTAAGGACTCCTGGCCTAAAAGCTCCACTAACTCCCTTCAGAAGTTCCAATTGATTTTCTGAAACACCTTGAACTTTAATTGCCTGTGGAATTTGTAGCAGAAAGTTTTTAGTCTTTCTAATCAATGTATGACTCACATGGATCATAAAGCAGTAAAGCATAATTACCTTTGGCATTGTAACTGAATATTTGATATTCTCAAAGGTCAGCGAAAGGGGTGTGAATGGGAGAAGCATTCCACGCTCCCTTTGTCTATCAGCATTGATACCTGTCATTTCATGCATGGTCTTAAAGATCACATTTTATAAGGATCATTTGGACAGCCAAACATGGTTAAGTTATCACATCCTTGGAGAGTGACAGTAACGAATGACAACATTCTACAACCAATTCACCCACCCCCCCCCCCCCCCCAGAGGAGGTTAATGGCCTTACCTTTTGATGCTATGTTAGTGCTGGTTTTGATGGAGCTTGTTCCACTTTCTTGTGTCCTGGACTCCTCAGTCTCACTTATTCTGTTACTGTGCTTCTCCTCTGAAGTATCTTTTGACTGAGAAACTGCTTGAGACTTCCCATATTCTGCCAAGAGTCAAAACAGTTAAAATAGGACAGGAATACAAAAAACTGAAAATAATAGGGTGTTGAAATGAGAGTGCTCACCATTAAGATAAGCAAGAGCTAAAGCAGAAATCCCATTCAATAAGAATACGAAACCAATCAATGCAAAAAAACCAATCCAAGGCCACTGCGGACCAGTAAACAGCCCTTGTGTTTTCAAGACAGATATTCCTAGAGATTCTTTTGATCCATTAAGAACCTACATTTGGTTTTCACACTCAAACTTTAGACAAATCACACTAGAATCATCCCAGGAAAAAAATGAACCTCAAAAAAAGGAATTCTTACATGTTTCCATGTCCTTCCAAGAAATTCATTCGTTGAAAGTGCATTTTGTGTGTACATCAAGGGAGATATCCAGAAAGCCCAAATCAACCAATTTGGTGCAGCACCTAAATCAAACAAAGAGAACAACATTATGCCACGTTTCTATACATTCATGTTAAGGTTCATTTAAGAAAATATCTGGGACTTGTTAAACTATTAATACCTCGTGATATAATGAATCCACCAAATACTAGAAGAGATAATAGTGCAAGGCTTCCAATTGTGCTTTGCAACAACACCTTCCCTACTCCAGTGCACCCATGCATTGGAAAAGTGAATTTGCCATTGTTGCATGTGCTGCGAGAATAAGAAAATGTCTAAGCAACCTGAAGCAAGTAATGTAGAAGGGTTAATACAGATAATCCAAGAGAGGAAACTGGCGAGGATAATTGTTTTTTTTGTACCGACCTTATGCCACTAGAATCAAATCCTACTACAAAATAAGTTGTGGCAACCCAAAATACAACGTTGATTGAAGACAATGGAATCCCAAGGATAGCTCCTGGCAATGAATATATCCATGAAGGATAGAAGAGGAGGTCTCTTTGCTTATAGAACACAGGAAGTTTCTCAATGGTTGCAGGTAGTTCGGAATATTCAGTGAACAATATTGAACCGAGCCCAAAATAAAGAGCACCGAGATAGACTATTCCATCCTCTACAGTATCACGATGCTTTTGGCTTGTGCAAATACAGTTGCCACGATGATTGCACAAAATTCAAGCTGAAAATGTAGATTAAAAGTCATTATGTCTGAAGTGTTAGAATTCTGTTGATCAAGGGCATTCATCAGGAATATTAGTATTACTCACTTGAATTGTCTTGAAAATTAGCATAGATGCTTTCCTCTTCATCATAGTAACTTCTCTTGAGAAACAAGCTTTCATCAATTCTTTCAAGCTGGCTCCATATTTGGATCTTGTCAAAGATGCAGGATGGTTCTTCGACCTATTGAATGGGGTGGCAAGCTCACATTGGATGGCTCTTCCTACATGAAATGATTTGAAGGCCTCTGCAAATTCATTGACAGAAACATAGTGATAAGGCAGTTCTTCATTCACCCAATACTGTCTCTGATCCTTCCTTGATGTCACCTACAATATATACAAAAAAGATTGTCAACCAAGTGACAACTTTGAGACGTGGAAAACTGTCACAATGAAAGGAATAAGGACCAATTTGAAAACATACTTCCTGTAAGTATTCAGCAACGCCTTTTGTCTCAGGACACCTGAATCCCATGGATTCAAAAAACTCAAGAACACATTCACGGGGTCCCTCGTATACAATTTGTCCTTCTGAAAGAAGAATAATGTCATCAAATAGCTCATAAGTTTCTGGTGGAGGCTGCAGAAGACAGATTAGAGCAGACTTGTTGAAGATGTGGATTGACTGCCTGATTGAGTTAATGATCTGAAATGTTGTTGAACTGTCAAGACCATTAGATATATTGTCCATGAAGAATGCATTCACAGGACCAACCAGCATCTCCCCTGCATTAATCCAACTTACTCAAAAAGATTTCTATTAAAGAAAGAAAAAAAGTGATTCAAAATTTAGATTTAGGTATTCTGAAATCAAAGATTTCACAATTGCTAAGCTGGGTTTTCCTTATATGTCAATCTACCTGTAGTAACACGTTTCCTTTGTCCTCCTGATACACCCCTTATCATTTCATTCCCTACAATTGTATCAGCACACACGTCCAGTCCTAGAATCTGTGTGTAAAAACAAAGAATAAGAGAGATATTAATTTGAAATCATTTACAAATTGGATTACTCCTGTAGGCAAAGGTACTTGGTCTCATAAGTATAGATTGGCCTGGGCTATACCTTAAGAACATAGTCTGTGACTATGTCTTCCTTGTGTCCTGTCAAAACTGACGCCTGTATTAAAGAGTAAAATATATATCATGAAAATTAGAATCCATTTGGCATGAACACATGCATAACTCATAGTGACAGGTTATATAAAACTTTAGCTTCTTGCCTTCATCAACGCATCAATATAGGGATCTGGCTTTATATTTAGTTCCTTCTCTCTTCTCAAAAGCTCCGTAAGCATCTCTAAAGTAGTCAATAGAACCTGAGTTAATTTTTTTTTTTTATTTTTTTAATAATAAAAAAGAGGGTAAAAGTTTATTACACTATAATCTCTAGTGTTGTAACTTACCATAGCCAGTACCAACTCCTTGACATTTCGCAGAGAAGGTTAAGGTTTCTCTAACTGTTAACAAAGGAAGATGAACATCGTATTGGCTGATATAAGCAGAAGTCCTCGGGGGTACAAACTCATGCATCTCATGGCCATTGTATGTTACTTTCCCTGAAATCTATGATTAAGAAAGAAACTGCATTATAAGAATTTGAAAATTAAACAAATCCAGAAATGTTTTAGTTGTTTATTCAAATAAGAGTAATGCATAAGCAATAAAAGTAAGAGCTCGAGTATAACTTCTTTACTTTTAGTTCTGAGTCAAGTTTTCCAGACAAAGCTTTTAGTAAGGTAGACATTCCTGAGCCTGGTGGTCCTAAAAGTAGAGTCAATCTGAAATGCACTTCAAGAGGTTAAACAAAGCTACTATGAAACTATGAAACCCAAAACCTATAAGTTTATACAGGAAAAAAATGAACAAAGGAAAGGATAAGCCTCTTCATGACACCAATAGAACCTCCATCGATCTTACCTGCCAGGTTTGATAATTCCACTAACATTTCTAAGAATTGAGAACTTTTCCTTTCGACTTCGAACAATATGGAGGCATTTTGCTATACCCTTTAAGACAGAGGAGAAGTCATGATATAAATATAATATCAAGGCACAAAGGCTAAAAGTACAACTTTATATTTCTTCCAGTTTAAATGTCACATACCTCTGTAAGATTCAAATAGTAGTTGAAAACTGAAGGTATAGCTCTGCTGCCCACATAACTTTCTGCTTCAACAGTCAGATTCTCGAATCGAATTTCTATTGTTGGTAGATTGAGAGAAACTCTAATTTTTCATGATTACCAATCAAATGAAACACTTGTCAGTACTAATATATGCTTCATTTGGTTGCTAAGTATAAGAAAATGCAAAACATGATATCCTAAAACAAAATTGAAAAACTCCTCTCGACATTGTCATAGAAAATCTAATATGATATTCTTAATTCGTAACCAAATTTTCTGATAGGAAAACATTTTCCCACCTGTCAATTCTCTTCTTGAGCTTCTTCAAGTACCCTTCATTTTTATCAACACTACCGACCAACCTATTCAACAACGCCTTTTTTTCTTGAATCTGAAGCTTCTTAAGATCGATTTCTCTGAAGTCCCCAGCAACTCCATGCAGAAGTCCTGTACGTGCCCGGTCATACGTTGGAAGTCTTTCAAGTGCAGCCCATTTGAGAGCCTGTTCATCATCTTCTTGAAATGTATCTCTACTAGTCCTACTCACAATTGAATGTGACCTATAGCCTCCAAACTCCATTGTTTTAGAATACTATCACTATCTCACCACACCAAAATTTATAAACACCAAAGCATTGGAGAGTGGAGACTCAAGTACTTTGATTTGACAAGATAAAGGGAGGTTTGGTGGGTTTAATGAGAGAAGATCCAAGCAAATCGTGTAGAAGCTGTGAAGCTATTTTAGGAGTTTATATATGATTAGATACAAGTCAGGAATGTGAGCTGGTTGGTGAATGTGTATAATTGTACAAAATCTCTCAGGATCTTACTAGTTGTGTGTGTTTTCTTTCTTTAATAAGTACATGGTTGTTCAATCTAGACATAATAGATACACATCTCCAAATTTAGTCTTCCGTTTGAATCCAAATAGAGAAAATCTTTTTTTCCATTTTAGCTAAGTTTTAAGCACGAATTTGATTATGTTCTTCCTAGGATTTTTCATTTCTTAAGTAAAGTAAAATTAAGGTGACTTCTTTCATATATATTTTTTTCAATCTTAGCTATGTGATTTTCTTAATTAAGACTAAATTACACTTTTGTTGTTTCTCCCGCCCATTTCCGCGAGTCACATAGCCGTTAAAATAAGAAAATATACACGTCAGCAAAACGAAACATTCTCAAACAACAAAGAAAAGCAAACCTTGTAGAACAAATTGGCTGAAGAGGAAGAAGTACTATGGAGTGAGGTGGCTACTATCGCACGTGTAGGGACTGGATTGGACTGTCTTCGATCCCACACCACGATACCCAAAAGCAATAGCAAAAGCGACCAATTCCTCGGCCCATCACCAACTGGATTGCCACAACCCCAACATGCGAAATTATTGTCATCGGCGACTGAGGGGAGAGAGAGAGAGAGAGGTCTAATGGTTGAAACTTGCAGAATTGAAAATACCCAGATGAATGGGGCTTGGGCTTCCTTATTGCCATCATTTTTGGATTTTAATTGGGCCTTCAAAAGTCGAAGTGGTTGTCTCACTTTAGCCAATAGGCCCTTTTGTCTTTTGAGTGGATATATGCCATTAGTTACGATAGTATTTAAATCTATGGCGTCCGCTTATGATGGTTGTTCTTACTATCAGGCCAAGAAATCAATTGATTTTTGCTGTAGGCGGGATTTGAACCCAGGTCCCTTGCTTGACGATAAGAAACTTTACTAGTTGAGCTAACTAGAATCTACGTGGTTGTCTCACTTTTGCTAATACGTTATGGTAGGGTCATTTTACAATACTCACGCTATAATATTACATGGAATTCCAATGTAATATTAGTAATCATTGTTAGTTGTTACTATTCATCTAATTATTAAATTTATTGTTGATTTCAAGTCTATATAAATGATTTGCAGAAAACATGAGAATTTGCAAAAACAACTTAGGTTGTTTTATCCAAAAAAAAAAAGTTGATGAGTTTTAATTCATTTAAACTGACATAATTTATTACTATTTGAAATTCTAAAAACTAAAATAAAATATAAATATTAGAATGATGATTTACAAATATGTAAATTTCCAAAATTTTTAAAAAGTTAAAGATTTTCATACAATAGAAAAACGTGTTGTGTTGGATTGAGTGGGTGAGACTTGAGACTTGAGAGGTCCTCAATCCAGAGCATGTAAACTTGATCGACGCTGTGACACATAGTAGCAAACACGCAAATGACATAGCGTTTTAATAATTTTATTCCATGGTTAGATAAGACTAGTCGCAAACCCGTGCAATGCACAAGAAAGTTACTAAAAATGAAATATAAGAATATGTTCTTTTTTTAAGAAACAATGCCATTGACAACTTTGACTAATACCTGATTAGGAAATCAATTATTATCAATTTGTGCACATTTCCAAGGTAAAGAAAACTACTAAGTGAAAAACAAATGAGGAAAAGAGGCTACTATTGGGGAAGTTCATGCCAGTGATGAGAAATAATTTTTCAGTGTTTTTGGCAATTACAAAACTCTTGAAACTTTTTTGATAATCTAAACCAATTAAATTAATTGATTTCTAAACATGAAAGCCACCGAACCTCTTAAAAAAAAAAAAAAAAAACAGAAGGATATTATTGCAAATGCAAATGCACACAACTTTTCTGCAACCCAGCTCTACTCATACGAAAACAGATAAAAAAAAAAAAAAAATCATATGCCCAACCCAGGCATAGTCTGATTATATATCACATCAATAAAATACAGATAACAAACCCAGCCTAGCCAACTTCCTTCGTTTCTGCAATATGAAAGATAATTGTATGATGTATGCTTCATTCCTTTGGTCTTATATTGTGAAATCTGAAATCCTACAGAGTTAACAACATTTCAATTCCATGTCTTTAATTGACTCATCGATCAACAGATGCAAAGGGAAAAGGAAATAAAAATATAAATTCTAGTCTTATTAACTTAAACACTAAACAGAGAGCAAAAGGCCGGCATAATACATACATACTTACTCGAGGAAAAAAAAAAAAAAATTTTCATTGTAGCCCAAAACTCAGATTCTGTCCAGAAATTACCTTGTTTCATATCAATTCAAGTTTAAGCTCACTATAATGGGTTTTGCTGGTGGAGAACATGAATGTGGTAGGTGCAAGAAGCCATGGTAGAAATTTTTTTTGATAATAGCAAACATATACTTATGTAGAGTTTTTGTTAATATAAGCCATGTGGGTATGGCTCTTGCTTACATAGAAGGCCATGAATAACCATAAAGAATACCTTTTGGGAGACCAAAAAGAGTGACATTTGTTACAATATATGAGATATTGTTAAAGCCATTAGGCAGCTGGTCTTGCATGATGCATTGTTGTTGCGTCCAGGTGACCCTAGTCCACTTCTACAGTTGTTTGTATTCGTTCAGCAAGCTAGTGCCTCTCTCAACAATGGTTGCAAGAGGAAATTGCTTCCCTTCATAAAGGTGAAATTAATTGGAGGTTATAACGGTTACGTTGGGAATTTGAAATGGCAACCAAACTTAATACATAACAACTAAATAATGGGAATCAGAAATGGCAACCAAAATTAATAAATAAAACTAATGTTTGATTACTCATTAAAAAAAAAAAACACTAATGTTTGATTGTGAAGAGGATTGGAGTAATGGTGGGAAACTGGGAATCTAAACGTTTGATTGAGAAGATGATGATAGTATTGGTGGGAATCTGAAATTTTGAATGCAAGGATTAATGGTAAAATAAGGCAAAAGATGCCAGGTAAGAAAAATCCATCACCATGGTGTTACTCATAATCTTTAAATCAGATTATTATAAGAAAATATGCAAGCAATTCCTTCTTATGTGCTTTACAAACGATTTATCTGGAAAAATTGTAACAACAATGGGTTCACATGCTAAGAACCAAAAAAAAAAGGAAAAAAAAAAAACATCAGAAACATATGAGTACCTGCTCTTTAAATTGCACTTCTTTTTCTTCTTCTTAAGTAGACAAAGCCGCAAGTTCAACCTAAGATAAACCCAAACAACCCTTGTTTACCTGTTAAAACCAATGAACTTATAGTTAAGGATTTCTATCAAACAATTTATGAGCAAATCCTCATCACTCACATGTAACCAAATCCTAGATTAATGTTCTTCCAAGAGAAGCGACATCTACATTTGGATCTAGCCATCCAGGTAAGCATGTGTATCATTGTGGGGAGGGACAATTGGGGAGGTATGGAGCGGTGAGATTGGAAGAGATTTATGTACAGTGAACGAGAGAAAGGAAGAGGCAGAAAAGGGAGAGAGACAGTCAGTGGAAGAGTAAATTGTGGGTGAGCTAGACATGTAATGGTAAGGAATCCTAAAAGTAACCAACGTTAATCAGAAAAAGAACAGAGGATTTGGGAAAAACGGTAGCTAGAAGAAGAGCCTAAGCGATGGGGAGAGAGCGTTAAAACAAAGAGCATTAGAGGGGCCTGAAACAGTGAGTTGGATTTAATGAGGAAAGTGAAGAGGCAAACATTAGAAGGTTAAAATTGAAAATGAGGGATGAGAGAGAGAGGCATAGCAGTTAGGGTATAAAAAAATTGAAAGCTTCAAAACTCAAAAGACAAAAAACGTAAAAATAATAAAAGCCCAACAAAAAAAGGAAAATGGGCCAGACAGCCCAAAAAAAAAAAAAGTGGGCTGGACCTGAAATGTTATGAGAGAATTGAGAGGCATGAGATTTGGATTGATGTGAGAAGAGTAAATCTGACGTGGCAAGTGTGGGAGAAGACAAAAAAAATCTCTCAGCTTCACCTATTAGTTTATACTAGTCGCGAACCCGCGCGATACGCGAAATATGTAATTAATTTGTAACGGAATATAATCCCTATTTTGTTATTCAAAATCTATGCAAGACACAATAAATTCGAAGGTAACATTTTTTTTTATTAGAGAAGTTTTTGAGAACCTCTTTAAAATGCAATAGAATTCAACGAAATAGTCAAGCAATAGTAAACATAAAATCTTGACAATATATAAGCGGAAACAAAAGGCAAACAATATAAACTTAACTTGCAAAAGAGTTTTTCCTTTCTTTTCTTTTTTATACCATAGCCATGAGGATTTAAGTTCCCAAGGCAAAATCATAATTAATCTTGACATTACCATGACAATACTACTAGGCTTTCTCAAAGGAAAAATTCTCACTATCATGGACAAAAAACTCATCTGCTAGGCAAAATTGATTATTGATTTTGCATTACATTAGTTTTGTAGAAGAGATGACCGCAAACATAAAGTTCAAAAATGGGGAACAATTGTTGCATGAAAAAAAATAAGGAATGTGGAGATGATTTGCAACTAAAGTCTAAATATTCACAAATTACTAATACACATTTCAAGGTTCATAAATTATATGATACATCTATATCAACATGAAGGAAAACATACACAACCATTGAACTAAACTGATTTCAAATACCAACAGAAATTGTGCGAACTATGTTGGTTAGCAATGATCTTTCATCAAGAAGAGTAGTTGAAGCGTAAGCGTTTATCATTAGCAATGTATTTCCTTGCCCGATTGTGAAAAATTATTCTAGCAAAGCTGCACTAATGGCACTGTTAATGCTGTTTCACTGAGTTAGTTGAACCACCTTTAATATTAAATTGGCTTGGGTTGCTAATGATAAAGAACAACAACAAAAATCATACACAAAATCAAACACTCAATGTTTCAAGGATTGATTTAATTTATGCTCTCAGACTAAAAATTAAACGTCATTTAAACTTTTGAATTTAAAAACCCAAGTCTTTACATGCAATACATATATATTATGAAATTTCTAAAGAAAGTTCCAGTAACAAAACAATTACTTTAGTCTTCAATCACTTTAGTTTTCCCATTCGTGTAGCGAGCAGGAAAATGCCCCAAAAAAATGCCAATAAATATTTGAAGGTATTTTATATGTAGAATTGTTTTTGAAATGAATAATTTCTTCTAAATTATAAACTAACTACCTCAAATGATATTTTAACAATTAAATAACAATGAAATCAAGAATATACTCTGATTGTGGAAGTTTAACCATTCTTGAATATATATTATGAAGCATGTATAAACTATCCCAACTGTGATTTTCCCAAACTCTCTGATTTGAGAGGCAGAGAAATTCACGAAACTACATTGTATTTAAGGTTTTGGTGTAGATGAATAGCACCAAGGAAGAGGTTGTAACATACTGTAGATTACCACTATCTCTAATATACAGTAGCCCACCTACAACCAAAACAGCAATCAATCTGTCTCAAAAACTTCTAAGCAGTCAGCACCATTGTAGTCATATATAGAATATACCCTGGTTCATGTAACAATATTATTCTAGGATGAATAATATATTGTAATAAGATTGAGCTGGGCCAAATATTCTTCCCACAATAAAATTCCTGAGCAAAATCAACTTCCACTGAAATGAACTGCATACCAACATTTTAAACAAAGAGTGCTAATCAGTGAGTCATGAAAAGAACATAGAAGCAAAGCAAGAAAACTCAAAAGGATTGTGAAATCCTAGATAGTCGCAAAATGAGTAACACACATTGTTTCCACTTCCTTTCTCTTTGATATCAGTCAACATATCTAGTAGAAGACATAACAAACCAAATTATAAGAGGCTTATTAATTTGGAAGATGAATAACTGAATTATCCTCCAAAAAATAACCCCCCATAAGCTAAAACTTCTTAATCTAACCCAAAACCAATGAAAACAAAAACACCCACATAACAAAGTAGCAAAAACACAAAACCCACATAAGTAATGGTTTACCAACTCATTAAGAAAATCTTTCAGAAATCTTGCTTCAGTCCCTATCTCTTCAGCAACCTTCACCTAAATACTTGAAACTCTAAGAGAACTTGGGGGGGGGGGGGAGGAATGAAATAAAATCTAGAAAACTGAGCAATTAAAAAAATGCATATACGAACAATACGTTGCAAACAAATAAATCAATTAAATTAAGGAAGAACATGCAACCCAACCCACTTAAACAACAGGAAGAAGTTGTGGGATTATAAGATCTAAAACCTTGAAAGAAAATGCTAACCATCGTTTAACTAAACATAAATTCCAAGGGTATCTTAAAGTAAAATATAAGGCAATAACTTCAAAATTCACTAAAGTTGGTGTAATTCCACCATTCTAATTTTCAAAAATAGTTCCAGAGCATTACTACAATAAGTAAACCATTTAGCACACAAATTTCACATAACAAAATCTTTTTGAGGTATTTTATCAAACACACATCATGCATTATTGTTGCCTTAAATACATAAGGTACTTATCAGGAGAAGCTCCACAATCCAATATTTTAAAGTTGTACTTCCATTTTTCATAACAACATATTGATCATCGACAAATACTTTCATTACTTTTAGAAAGTAAATTTCCTAACATAATATGCTTTGTAAGCATTTAACTAAAATTAAATTACATCTACGACATTGTTTTCTTATCAAGTTTAATTTTGATGTATATCACTTACAACTTGAAAAAAGAATCTAGGCAGTAAGTGATATATTTTGAAAAAAAAAAAAAAGAAAGAAAAGAAAAAAACATTAACCATAGGTGTGGGTTTAGGTTCACCCTCACCTTTCTCACCTTTAGATACTGAGATATATTGGTTGTTAATTTGAATCTTTTTTTTTTTCCAAAATATATCACTTACTGAGAATGGCTTTAGAAAAACATTTATACTTTTCTCATATTCTGAATTAAATTGAATAGTACTTATGAATGTAAATGCTGTCTTCAACATGTTACTTATAATGGATGATATTGACTGTGATCATCCCTCTATAATTTCTTGCAAACCTCTAGTTGTTTTCAAGCAAGGGTTTCAAAGCCGACAACACTGGTAACTTTTCTAATCTTAACATCCATTATTTACCAAATGACAGATTGTAGAAAGCCAAAGTAAATAAAGAAGTTTATAGTCTTTATGAACCATGACAAACTTCAAGAGAAAAAGAAAAAGTTTTTAAAGACTAAAGAGAGAGAAAGATAAGCATAGCAGCCCAATTGGAACAGAGAACATGCATCTATTAACAAAAAATTACCTTATATTTCCAAGCCCTCTTTGATGAATTTTGGTGATGGAAAGTTTGGTTTAGGAATTTCTTCGAACATTTGACAGACCCAACTAAAAATGTGTACTTCCTATACAACCAAACATTAATCAAAATCAAATCAAAGCCCAAAGATATCAAAATCAAAATCAAATCAAAGCCCAAAGATATCAAAATCAAATCAAGCACAAAAAAGCAAGACAGAGACCTGTAAATCAAAAGATCAATCTGATGAAGCTATTGATTTGAAGTGAATTATTGAGACTGGGGTCCGGATAGTTCTCTTTGTCGTCATCACCGAGACCAACATCGAGCCTAGCCATGGTCTTGAAGAGCTTTAGAAGTGCATGCTGAGTTGGCAAGCAGTGTTGTTCCTCCTCCTCTTCTCAGTGGTCTTCGATGATGTGGATTGTGGTGGAGGTGAGGGAGGAGGGACAGAGGACTTGAATTATATACTACTCTAAATCAGAGAAAATGAAGAGTTTTGGAAGAGGAAGAGATATCAGAAAAGTAAGTACTGAGTAGTGGGTATTGACTATACATATTCCTGGAGTGTAACGGATGGTGGGGAATCTTGGGGCTTGCTAGGAATTAGAGGAAAAAGAAAGGGAAATTGAAGAAGAGAAGCCACTGTTGAAGACGAATAGAATTCGTAACTCCAAAAGGGAGATGAGCAGTTTGTTGAGGAGGAATAGAATTCGTAACTCCAAAAGGCGAAGAGGCAAAAGAATTCTAAAACAAGCAGTGGAGATAGAGAGTCTGAAAAACATACGTGTGAGAGAGAGTCGGTGGAAATTAATATGAGAACTATGTGTGAGAGGGAAAGTAAAAACAGGGTAAAAGCCCAGCCCACAAAAAAAAAAAAAAAAAAAGTGGGCTGGATCTGGAATGTTACGAGAGAATTGAGAAGCATGAGATTTGGATTGATGTGGGAAGAGTAAATCTGACGTGGCAAGTTTGGGAGAAGACAAAAAAAAATATCTCAGCTTCACCTATTAGTTTATATAATAGATAATAGATTAGTACATGTAACGATATATGTATAAACGCCACACATTCAACTTTGTAACACATTTATTTGGAGAATTCTTTGATAGCTTATAGTGTTCTTTCTATTGACACTTCTGACATTGATTGGTCAATAAAATATAAATTTGACATTTCTTCAATTCTGTCTTCATTAACACTCTAGATGAACCTTTATTTAGAAGTTCATCTTTTGCTAAGAGGCCAACCAAATTAAGTGATTCTGATTCCAGTCTCCACTCTCTCATGCTTAAGATGCTATACCACTATTCTTTTCTTATCTATGGTCAACCTGATTGCTTAGCAGAAATTAGGATCTGACTAATTATGTAGCTAATACGTTTATTTTGATTACACATTTTAGCCTCTATATATCCATGATCTAAGTACTCCTCTAATGAATGTCATTAGGGCAGTTTTGAAATCTACTTGAGCTTTTGGACCCCATAAATAGAGTGTGCATGATAAGTACTATTAGAGTGTGTCCATGTTAAATTGGATCAATTGTTCAATTCAAAGGAAATCTCATCCCATAATGATTTCTGAGTGCAAATAGAGAATTCTACATTTTTTGTGAAATTTGAAAAATTCAATAAGTAAACAACCATAAAATTTTATAAAAGTAAAACTTAAGTACAATTTCTTAGACGCAGTACATTAGGTTCTCCAATAGATATTTATTTTTATAAATAAAATAAATTTATTAAAAATCAAGCAACAACTATGCACAAAGGGGATAATACAAGGTGTAGAATCCCAATTACACCTAAAAAGGAATGAAGGTCAAGAAAATCTAAAAAATTCTCACAAGAGAGACAACCCGAAGCGGAAACCCAATCAAACAACATTTTGAAGAAGGTATTTTTCAGGTCAGAGACGGTCCGCTTACTCCCCTCCAAACTACGCACTATTACTTTTTCCCCTCCAAACACACCACATAAAGTAGTGAGGAATACATTTCCAAATCACAAAGTGTCAGTGTTTCCCAAAGGAGCCATGCCAACAAGCCAAAAGACCCTTTACATTAATTCTACAATAAAATTTAAACATTATTTGTGTTTGATTTATCTATACAACCATGAGTTTGAATTTAATTGAAGATCCTAATATATTGTATGTACCTAAGCAACTTTACACTCCTATTAATAGTTTTTTTGCTATTTAGAAGAAGAAATATCATATGGTTCATGTGCATAGGTCAATGAATAGATAAGCATAGACTTTCAATCTTCTATTGTTTTCCCTTCCACCTTTTGGAGTATTTCTCCTCTCATCATTTGAAGTTAGAACATTAGAAAAACTTGGCAAAGCACAAACTTTTTATTAAGACAAGCATCCAAATAATTAAAAGCCCTACAGCTAGCAATCATCCATGAATACACAAGTTCTGATGCCAAAGTGACGAATCTATCTTTAAATATGCATTAGGGAATTTAGTAGAACAATCCATTTCTCATCAAGAATTCCAGTTTAATGATTCTTATGGACAAACCATGTAGCCCGTAAATGCAGCTATCGTTGGCTTTATTTTCAAAGCTTTAAGAATATTTCAT
Organism: Fagus sylvatica; assembly: GCA_907173295.1. Taxonomy (NCBI): domain Eukaryota; kingdom Viridiplantae; phylum Streptophyta; class Magnoliopsida; order Fagales; family Fagaceae; genus Fagus; species Fagus sylvatica. The sequence continues at coordinate 38,657,051 of OU015766.1, read as the reverse complement.
ATAATGCAACATAAAGGCCATTCTAGGCTGAACAGAACTTTGAAATTCGAATTTTGGTCTTTTGTGATAATCAATTCATCATGAAAAAGTTTTTGGTGAATAATTGGATCCAAAAGAATCGAATCCAACATTTCTTATCCTTATTTGAAACTTTATTTTTTTATTTGAAACTTTATTGGTTATTCTAAGTATGTAAGCCTTTCTCGAAGCTAGCTAGCACATTATCTGTTCATTTTTCTAATGTTAATTAAATTATATCATATGTGTTCTATTATTCTTGTATAATAATTTATCATATGTGTTCTATTAATCTTATTGGTTGGCAGCTTAAATTATTTGGTGGCCCATGCAAGATAATAAAGATGTCTATTAAATTTAATAATTTTGCTCAAAACAAAATCCACTTGAAGGGATTTGGGGTTTGGGCATTTGGCATGTATTACCGTATACTTGCTGGGTAATATGAATACTTCAACTATTTCATGTACACTTCAACTAGATTGACACACAGACTATATTTTACATATATGATGAGTAAAACCTTAATTTTCTCTAAATATGGTTTACCTAATATTATATATCTCAAACAATGTTCACCTAAAATTTTTTTCTATATAACCTAATGCATTTTCATTACCTTGTAGACTTAACTTTCACTTGGCATATAGAATTTTAGATACTAGAGAGGCATCCTTTGCCAAACACAACATATATATGCCTAGGAAAGTTGTTCAACTAATAGACTTCTTTGGTGTTTGAATTTTTTAATCATCTCCTTATCAAGGTGATTAGTGAGTAGTGACTTTAAAAAGACAACACCTATATTTCCAATGGACTAATTAAGAAAAACCCAATTGGTGTTGAAAGGGTGCTAGTCAAGCAATTGTGCAATAACGTGCCACTACTTAGTCACTACTAGCTCATCTGCCAGAGAGAAAAAGAAGCAAACAGAGGCAAATAAGAATTGACCTGATAATGTATTTGTTCAACTAATAGAGCAGTTTACTTGCCTTCAAAGTTCATATTTGAAAATCTATAGATGGAAGTGGAAACAAGATTTCTAGTTAAAAGAGTAAAAACAGCAATCACCTTCAGCTTTGAATTTAAATCCCAGAAGTCTATTTGGTGTTAGTTGGATCAATTATGACAATAAAAACCATTACAAGGTACCTAGTTTAGTCCTCACCAACCTTATTAAATAGATGCAAATCAATATTATAGAAGTATCTCAACAGGCAAGGCATTTTAAAGTCTGATTAGTTGAGAAAGAGATAAAAGCTCAAAAGTGTTTAGAACTTTGTTTTAAATCACATTAAAAGCAACAAATCAATATTTAAGGCTTCTAAGCAAAGTTGGAAACAAACTTAGAACTACTGTTCTATACACCTTTGGATCTAAGAACAGTACTTAAATTGAAAATGTTCATCAGTGAGTGTAACTTTTGGATGATTTCTAATGGAATACTTGCGTTAAGATCTAATAGATTGTAAGAGCAACTAAAATAACTGCCAGTCTCTATAGTCTTAGCTTGCCCCTGAAACAAGTCGTGCACTACTTTGTGGTGGTCACCAAACAAGAACCTTTTTCCACATGCTGCATCAGCTTCCTGACAGATCAGATCACAACCCCGGAAAAAGGATTTTATCTTGGGTGGTTGGAGATTTGGACAGCTTGCCTAACATGCATGTAGACTACTGGTTGATTCAAGTGGTTGATTCTTAAATCATAAATATGTTATTCAGAATAGTTAGCATCGGTTTCCATGATTGAACAAACTATACTGCACCACCTAAAAACCAATCAGGGCCATGGAATGTTTTTGCTATCTTGCTTTTATTGAGTTTGTGGTCTTCTAGCATCAGAAACTTAAGGTTAGATGACCTTTTGTACATGCTTCTGCCACTAATATGCATAACTCTGACAAACCTTTTCCTTGGATTCTTAGGCATGTGCTTTGGAAGACTGGAAAAAATGACTTGTATCTAACCGTGAATTTTGAACAAGGAATAGGTTAATAAAAAGAATTCATCCACAGGCTAGGAAAATATTCATAAACCTTGCTTGTCAATTCCAAATCTGCATTATGAGTATCATTTGTTCTGGTTTGTAATTACAACAATCTATCTACCACCACAAAACCAAGTCTTCGCATTGCTTGCTGGGCTCCAAGAAGTGGACTAATTCCATATACATGGCAATACTTGATTAACTTCATTTCAATCTAAGCTCTAAGATCCACTATACTGATCAATTTCACACATAGGTAATTACAAAATAAGAGCACAACTTTGATGAATACCCTGGTACAGGTTGCAAAACCACCAAGCAGCCAGAGCTGCTGCAGAACAGCAGTGTTATGTCAGATACTGAGCGGTGCATTTTTACAGGCATTTACAGAATCCACTTAAACAAAGTTGTGCTTCTTCAAATTGACAACAAGTTTATTCAGACTTGCACCTGACAGTTTGTGGACGATCTGATCATGTCCTTTTACACTCACGTCAATAAGTTCCTTCCTGTCATCACAACTTTTGAGCCAACTTCCAGGCCATTGATAGGATATTTTGATCTTTCTTCAGGAAGATTAGTTTGTGTACAACAATTCTGTTTTATTTTTGCTTCTGTAGCATGCCATCTTTAGAGCTTTCCAAATCACTTCAATTATGAAATCTTGTGCTCAAGAGCATAAAATTTCAGTATCATTAAACATAGGTACATATCCTGTAATCTGCATCTCCATTCCCAACAGAGCCAATGTTGTATAAATATCCCTAGTTTTGGGATGTGATTTGTCACCAGCAACAAACACATGAAGTTCTCCCCCTATTTGAACCCAGCTGCATCCAGGAACCTTCCTGAGGCCCTTTTGTTTCATTAAGTTCCTCATGTATGATACCTCATCCCACCTTCCTGAAGCTGCATATGCATTTGAAAGTGCCACATAATTTCCAGGATTATCTGGCTCCAATTTTAATAAATGTTTGGACAAATAATCCCCAAGTTCAATCTCATGGCAGTCTCTACAAGCAGCAAGGAGTGATCCTAATATATGCGCATCAGGCTTGCATGGCAAGGTCAGAATAAGCCTAAGGGCTTCATCAAAATTACCACAGCGAGAAAGAAGATTAACCACACAGCCATAATGCTCCATAGTTGGCTTCACATGGAATTTAGAGACCATATGACTGAAAAGTTCAAGACCTTCATTCACCAGCCCGGCATGGCTGCATGCTGATAAGACACTTGTGAAAGTTATGTTATCTGGTTCTATACCTTCCTCCTCTAATTGTTTAAGTACTGCTAGAGCTTCTAGAGCTCGACCATGTAATGCATAAGCACATATCATTGCATTATAGAGAGGCAATTCTTTGCTTAAAATCATATCAAACACCCAATTTGCTTGATCTATAATTCCACATTTAGCATACATGTCCACTAAAGAGGTGGCAATAGGTATCGACAGCCAAATGTTATGCCTTGTAACGTAGCCATGAAAAGCTTTTCCATAATGTAATGCTGCCATATCAGTGCAAGCTGAGAGTGCAGAAACAAGGCTTATTGTATTGGGTGTAATCCCTGCTTCTTGCATTTGCTGGAAAACCAAAATTGCCTCATCTGGAAAACCATTTTGAGCCAGACCAGAGATAAGAGTAGTCCACGTGATCCGGTTAGGCTGGACACCAAGGGAACGCAATTGCAAGAACATATCTTTAGCCTCACTGACCTGGCCACTTCTAAGGAAACCCAAAATTACAGAATTCCATGATATAACATTTGGTGGCACACCTTCCAGCTGCATCTGATAAAACAATTTCAAGGCCTCACCACTCTGACCCAGCTCTGCATAAGCAGCCAACATAGTATTCCACAATACGATATCTCTCTTGATTGTGGAGTTAAAAACTTGTCTTGCATAATCAATTCTCTCACATTTGGCATACATATCTACAATGCTACTCGCAACAACCACATCAGATTCTAGGTTGTTTCTAATACAATAACAATGTCCCTCCTTACCAAGTTTCATATTGCTTATATCTGCCGAAGCAGACAACAAGGATGCAAGAGTCACAGAATCAAACCTCAAATTTTCTGACCTCATCAGTCGGCACATATTAAGTGCGATGTCAACCTGCCCAAATTGTGCATAACCAGATATGAGCAAATTCCATGTCACCACATCTTTCTCAAGCATCCTACTAAAAACCAGCTCTGCATAGTCAATCAAACCAACCTTGAAATAGAAGTTTATAATAGAACTACCCAATATGTTATCCAACTCTAATCCACCTATTACCGCAATAGCATGCCCTTGCTTACCCTCTTCAAGTGCACCAATATTAGCCGAAGCTGAAAGAAAGCTCGAGACAGTGACTCGAGTTGGTTCAACACCTTCCACTCTCATATCATAAAACACCTCAACCGCTTCCTTACTCATTCCATTTTGGACATAACTCACAATCATTGAATTCCAAGTGACCGCATTTCTCTCAAGCATACCATCAAAAACCTTCCTTGCATCCTCCAAAACCCCACATTTCCCATACATATCCACAAGACTACTAGCCACAAATACACACCCACCAAAACCCGTCTTCACCACATACCCATGAACCCCTTTTCCAAATCCAATCCACCCCAGAGCACCGCACGCCTTCAACGCATTCGGAACTACAAAATTATCCGGAAAGAACCCATTTTTTTGCATTTCAACAAAACCCAACAAAGCTTCTTCACTCAAACCCATCTTACAATGCATACCTATAATCGCAGCCCAAGAAAACACGTTCTGTACCCTTAGCTTGCAAAACAAACTATTTGCAACCTCCGAAACATCACATTTCGCATAGAAAATCACTAACTTTGTTTCTAAATACTCATTTTTCGCAAAGAAATAACCGTTCTTTACAATCTGAGCATGAATTTGCTGACCTGTGAAGAAAGCTCGTTGATACACACACCCCTGAAGAAGCTCACCGTAAACCTGAGGCCCAACTCTGAGATTCTTGAGCTCCATTTCAGCGAGAAGGTTCATAGCTTCTTGCACCTGGCCTTCTTTGCATAGAGAGGAGATGTGGTGGAAGTAAGATTTATACAAAACTCGATGGTTTTTGTCATCTTCTTGAAGCTTTGTGAGATGGGTTTGTGTCAATTTGTAAGAGTTTTTGGGTTTGGAGGGTTTGAAAGGAGGAAAGTGTGGGCTTGGTGGAGGAGTGGTAAAAGGAAGAGAAGCCATGCATAGAGAAGCAGAAGCAGAAGCAGAAGCAGATTGTAGATATGATTGGCAATCATTGTTGCCACACAAAGCGGGAAGGGTATTTTCGTCAATGAAATTTGCTGATTCCTTGGATCAAATTTAAGCTAAATAAGTTGGAGTAGTTTTGATCTTGCTACTTAAAGTTTCATAATTTAGATTAGTACCTCAAATTTTACGTATAGTTTGAAAAATGACACTTCTAAATTCTACTACCAATTGTTAGATAATTCATCTCATTTGATGTTGTTGAATTGTTGTTCTCAACTTTTATATGTATCATTCTTATGTTTTACTACAAATTTTTTCTTAGTTCTCTACGAGTTTTGCAAGTATTAATCCACATTTTTCAAGTATTAATTCTAAATTTCATGTCCAAATCTCCTGCCAATTAACTGAAAAAATAATAAAATAAACAAAATTTCCATTAAAAACTCGTTACATTATTATTTCATATTCCTTTACATGGTTGCTACATTAGGGGCTTATATAATCACCACTGAACAAGCAAAAAGGTCTCAAAGAAACTCATGTTGGAAAACCTTTTTCCCTCCCTATCTTTTCTGAAAGTTCAAGACCTTCAAAGAGACAACAAAGAGAGAGGCAAAGAAGACACAAGACCCAATTAATGCGAGACATACCACCCACATGAAGTCATGTCTGAACCCAAAGTAATCCTTAATAAACCCAGCAACTGTCTCGCCTGTGTCCAGCTTAGTGTGGATGTCTCCATAGTGTGAAGCAGCCAATCCATAGAAACCCCATGAAAGGGGGGATATCCAAAAAAACCATCTCCACCATGTGGCAATTCTCTGCAATTAGTTAACTTGTTTAATAAGTCACACTCACACCCCTCATTTCCATAGGAGGATAATAGAATTACAACAACAAGGGTTAGATGAAGATTTACCGTTAGGGGAATGACAAAGCCCGAGAAGAGATTCCACACACAGTAAATGGAACCAGAAAGTAGGAAAGAATATTCAAGACTAGGACTTATTCCTATGGCCAACATTCCATAGTATACCATGGAGAGAATTGTCATGAACACGGCAAACAAGTACTGGAAGAACTTGATGGCTGTCCATTC
>OU015766.1:38582201-38650607 GCA_907173295.1 Fagus sylvatica | reverse complement strand
AGGACAGGAATACAAAAAACTGAAAATAATAGGGTGTTGAAATGAGAGTGCTCACCATTAAGATAAGCAAGAGCTAAAGCAGAAATCCCATTCAATAAGAATACGAAACCAATCAATGCAAAAAAACCAATCCAAGGCCACTGCGGACCAGTAAACAGCCCTTGTGTTTTCAAGACAGATATTCCTAGAGATTCTTTTGATCCATTAAGAACCTACATTTGGTTTTCACACTCAAACTTTAGACAAATCACACTAGAATCATCCCAGGAAAAAAATGAACCTCAAAAAAAGGAATTCTTACATGTTTCCAAGTCCTTCCAAGAAATTCATTCGTTGAAAGTGCATTTTGTGTGTACATCAAGGGAGATATCCAGAAAGCCCAAATCAACCAATTTGGTGCAGCATCTAAATCAAACAAAGAGAACAACATTATGCCACGTTTCTATACATTCATGTTAAGGTTCATTTAAGAAAATATCAGGGACTTGTTAAACTATTAATACCTCGTGATATAATGAATCCACCAAATACTAGAAGAGATAATAGTGCAAGGCTTCCAATTGTGTTTGCAACAACACCTTCCCTACCCAGTGCACCCATGCATTGGAAAAGTGAATTTGCCATTGTTGCATGTGCTGCGAGAATAAGAAAATGTCTAAGCAACCTGAAGCAAGTAATGTAGAAGGGTTAATACAGATAATCCAAGAGAGGAAACTGGCGAGGATAATTGTTTTTTTTGTACCGACCTTATGCCACTAGAATCAAATCCTACTACAAAATAAGTTGTGGCAACCCAAAATACAACGTTGATTGAAGACAATGGAATCCCAAGGATAGCTCCTGGCAATGAATATACCCATGAAGGATAGAAGAGGAAGTCTCTTTGCTTATAGAACACAGGAAGTTTCTCAATGGTTGCAGGTAGTTCGGAATAGTAATTGAACAAAATTGAAACGAGCCCAAAATAAAGAGCACCGAGATAGACTATTCCATCCTCTACAGTATCACGATGCTCCTTGGCTTGTGCAAATACAGTTGCCACGATGATTGCACAAAATTCAAGCTGAAAATGTAGATTAAAAGCCATTATGTCTGAAGTGTTAGAATTCTGTTGATCAAGGGCATTCATCAGGAATATTAGTATTACTCACTTGAATTGTCTTGAAAATTAGCATAGATGCTTTCCTCTTCATCAGAGTAACTTCTCTTGAGAAACAAGCTTTCATCAATTCTTTCATGCTGGCTCCATATTTGGATCTTGTCAAAGATGCAGGATGGTTCTTCGACCTATTGAATGGGGTGACAAGCTCGCGTTGGATGGCTCTTCCTACATGAAATGATTTGAAGGCCTCTGCAAATTCATTGACAGAAACATAGTGATAAGGCAGTTCTTCATTCACCCAATACTGTCTCTGATCCTTCCTTGATGTCACCTACAATATATACAAAAAAGATTGTCAACCAAGTGACAACTTTGAGACGTGGAAAACTGTCACAATGAAAGGAATAAGGACCAATTTGAAAACATACTTCCTGTAAGTATTCAGCAACGCCTTTTGTCTCAGGACACCTGAATCCCATGGATTCAAAAAACTCAAGAACACATTCACGGGGTCCCTCGTATACAATTTGTCCTTCTGAAAGAAGAATAATGTCATCAAATAGCTCATAAGTTTCTGGTGGAGGCTGCAGAAGACAGATTAGAGCAGACTTGTTGAAGATGTGGATTGACTGCCTGATTGAGTTAATGATCTGAAATGTTGTTGAACTGTCAAGACCATTAGATATATTGTCCATGAAGAACGCTTTCACAGGACCAACCAGCATCTCCCCTGCATTAATCCAACTTACTCAAAAAGATTTCTATTAAAGAAAGAAAAAAAGTGATTCATAATTTAGATTTAGATATTCTGAAATCAAAGATTTCAAAATTGCTAAGCTGGGTTTTCCTTATATGTCAATCTACCTGTAGTAACACGTTTCTTTTGTCCTCCTGATACACCCCTTATCATTTCATTCCCTACAATTGTATCAGCACACACATCCAGTCCTAAAATCTGTATGTAAAAACAAAGAATAAGAGAGATATTAATTTGAAATCATTTACAAATTGGATTACTCCTGTAGGCAAAGGTACTTGGTCTCATAAGTATAGATTGGCCTGGGCTATACCTTAAGAACATAGTCTGTGACTATGTCTTCCTTGTGTCCTGTCAAAACTGATGCCTGTATTAAAGAGTAAAATATATATCATGAAAATTAGAATCCATTTGGCATGAACACATGCATAACTCATAGTGACAGGTTATATAAAACTTTAGCTTCTTGCCTTCATCAACGCATCAATATAGGGATCTGGCTTTATATTTAGTTCCTTCTCTCTTCTCAAAAGCTCCGTAAGCATCTCTAAAGTAGTCAATAGAACCAGAGTTAATTTTTTTTTTTTAATAATAAAAAAGAGTGTAAAAGTTTATTACACTATAATCTCTAGTGTTGTAACTTACCATAGCCAGTACCAACTCCTTGACATTTCGCAGAGAAGGTTAAGGTTTCTCTAACTGTTAACAAAGGAAGATGAACATCGTATTGGCTGATATAAGCAGAAGTCCTCGGGGGTACAAACTCGTGCATCTCATGGCCATTGTATGTTACTTTCCCTGAAATCTATGATTAAGAAAGAAACTGCATTATAAGAATTTGAAAATTAAACAAATCCAGAAATGTTTTAGTTGTTTATTCAAATAAGAGTAATGCATAAGCAATAAAAGTAAGAGCTCGAGTATAACTTCTTTACTTTTAGTTCTGAGTCAATTTTTCCAGACAAAGCTTTTAGTAAGGTAGACATTCCTGAGCCTGGTGGTCCTAAAAGTAGAGTCAATCTGAAATGCACTTCAAGAGGTTAAACAAAGCTACTATGAAACTATGAAACCCAAAACCTATAAGTTTATACAGGAAAAAAATGAACAAAGGAAAGGATAAGCCTCTTCATGACACCAATAGAACCTCCATCGATCTTACCTGCCAGGTTTGATAATCCCACTAACATTTCTAAGAATTGAGAATTTTTCCTTTCGACTTCGAACAATATGGAGGCATTTTGCTATACCCTTTAAGACAGAGGAGAAGTCATGATATAAATATAATATCAGGCACAAAGGCAAAAGTACAACTTTATATTTCTTCCAGTTTAAATGTCACATACCTCTGTAAGATTCAAATAGTAGTTGAAAACTGAAGGTATAGCTCTGCTGCCCACATAACTTTCTGCTTCAACAGTCAGATTCTCGAATCGAATTTCTATTGTTGGTAGATTGAGAGAAACTCTAATTTTTCATGATTACCAATCAAATGAAACACTTGTCAGTACTAATATATGCTTCATTTTGTTGCAAAGTATAAGAAAATGCAAAACATGATATCCTAAAACAAAATTGAAAAACTCCTCTCGACATTGTCATAGAAAATCTAATATGATATTCTTAATTCGTAACCAAATTTTCTGATAGGAAAACATTTTCCCACCTGTCAATTCTCTTCTTGAGCTTCTTCAAGTACTCTTCATTTTTATCAACACTACCGACCAACCTATTCAACAACGCCTTTTTTTCTTGAATCTGAAGCTTCTTAAGATCGATTTCTCTGAAGTCCCCAGCAACTCCATGCAGAAGACCTGTACGTGCCCGGTCATACGTTGGAAGTCTTTCAAGTGCAGCCCATTTGAGAGCCTGTTCATCATCTTCTTGAAATGTATCTCTACTAGTCCTACTCACAATTGAATGTGACATATAGCCTCCAAACTCCATTGTTTTAGAATACTATCACTATCTCACCACACCAAAATTTATGAACACCAAAGCATTGGAGAGTGGAGACTCAAGTACTTTGATTTGACAAGATAAAGGGAGGTTTGGTGGGTTTAATGAGAGAAGATCCAAGCAAATCGTGTTTTTAGGAGTTTCTATATGATTAGATACAAGCTGGGAATGTGAGCTGGTAGGTGAATGTGTTTAATTGTACAAAATCTCTCCGGATCTTACTAGTTGTGTGTGTTTTCTTTCTTTAATAAGTGCCTGGTTGTTCAATCTAGACATAATGGATACACATCTCCAAATTTAGTCTTCCGTTTGAATCCAAATAGAGAAAATCTTTCTTCTATTTTAGCTAAGTTTTAAGCACAAATTTGATTATTGTTCTTCCTAGGATTTTTCATTTCTTAAGTAAAGTAAAATTAAGGTGACTTCTTTCATATATATTTTTTTCAATCTTAGCTATGTGATTTTCTTAATTAAGACTAAATTACACTTTTGTTGTTTCTCCCGCCCATTTCCGCGAGTCACATAGCCGTTAAAATAAGAAAATATACACGTCAGCAAAACGAAACATTCTTAAACAACAAAGAAAAGCAAACCTTGTTGAACAAATTAGCTGAAGAGGAAGAAGTACTTTGAACTGAGGTGGCTACTATCGCACGTGTAGGGACTGGATTGGACTGTCTTCGATCCCTAGCCACGATACCCAAAAGCAATAGCAAAAGCGACCAATTCCTCGGCCCATCACCAACTGGATTGCCACAACCCCAACATGCGTAAGCGTAATGACTGTCATCGGCGACTGTGGGAAGAGAGAGAGGTCTAATGGTTGAAACTTGCAGAATTGAAAATACCCAGATGAATGGGGCTTGGGCTTTCCTTATTGCCATGATTTTTGGATTTTAATTGGGCCTTCAAAAGTCGAAGTGGTTGTCTCACTTTAGCCAATAGGCCCTGTCTTTTGAGTGGATATATGCCATTTCTCTGCATGCCGGTCATTCTATCATACTCACGGTATAATATTCACTCAATTATATACACTAGCATGTACCCTTCACAATTGAAGTTTTTCATTGTGTACCACTTCTTCTTCTTCTTCTTCTTCACCGTGTTTTGCAAACTCACAATCTACCACTTTTTTAGTGTGTTTTACAAACTCACGGTCTACTATTTCTTCAAAACACGGATTATTTTAACAATTTATTCAATCCCTACATTTTCAACATGATCCATTAAATCCAAAAGTTGCTCAATACATTTTGATACTATGCATATGTGTAGGCTTATCTATTACCTTTCATTCAGCAAGATTTGTTAGGTATAGAGACTTGCTCTGCTCCTGTAACTAAAATGCATAATTTAAGAAGCAATAAACATAACTAACCTTTCAAGAAGTAATAAACATAACTAACCTCATCAATTACCGACCTGTTCAAATGGTCAAAAGTCACATCATTCAACTTAATTCATTATACCCAAAAACAAACATTAACAAAAAAAAAAGAAAAGTATTTGTAAATAGTATTTTCATCTTAATCTTTATCTTCATCTTAATTTTTTCAGTGTATTTATAAATAGAAGAGATTAATCTTTATCTTTATCTTCATCTTCATCTTTTCGTAATCTTTATCTGCATCTTAATTTTTTTTATCTTTATCATCATCTTATTTTTTTCTTAATCTTTATCTTCATCTTAATTTTTTAATAAAATAATTTATCTTCATCTTAATTTTTTCTTAATCTTTATCTTCATCTTAATTTTTTTTAAATAAAATAAAAAATAAAAAGATCTTAGTATATATCAAATTCTAAGCATGCCAAATGGCAGAACCTCAACTGAAGGTCTCTGCTTTTTTATATATATATTGATATTTTATATGACTTATATATATATATATATATATATATATATGAAAAAAGAATCAAACTTCCACCAACAAAGAATTAGAGGACGTTTATTGTTGATTTCAAGTCTATATAAATGATTTGCAGAAGACATGAGAATTTGCAAAAACAACTTAATTAGGTTGTTTTATCCACCAAATAAAAAAGTTGATGAGTTTTAATTCATTTAAACTAACATAATTTATTAATATTTGAAATTCTAAAAACTAAAATAAAAAATAAATATTAGAAAGATGATTTACAAATATATAAATTTCCAAAAATTTTAAAAAGTTAAAGACTTTCATACAATAGAAAAACGTGTTGTGTTGGATTGAGTAGGTGAGACTTGAGACTTGAGAGGTCCTCAATCCAGAGCATGTACATAAACTTGATCGACGCTGTGACACACAGTAGCAAACACGCAAATGACATAGCGTTTTAATAATTTTATTCCATGGTTAGATAAGATTAGTACATGTAACGATATATGTATAAACTACACACATTCAACTTTGTAACACATTTATTTGGAGAATTCTTTGATAGCTTATAGTGTACTTTCTATTGACACTTATGACATTGATTGGTCAATAAAATATAAATTTGACATTTCTTCAATTCTGTCTTCATTAACACTCTAGATGAACCTTTATTTAGAAGTTCATCTTTTGCTAAGAGGCCGACCAAATTAAGTGATTCTGATTCCAGTCTCCACTCTCTCATGCTTAAGATGCTATACCACTATTCTTTTCTTATCTATGGTCAACCTAATTGCTTAGCAGAAATTAGGATCTGACTAATTATGTAGCTAATACGTTTATTTTAATTACACATTTTAGCCTCTATACATCCATGATCTAAGTACTCCTCTAATGAATGTCATTAGGGCAGTTTTGAAATCTACTTGAGCTTTTGGACCCCATAAATAGAGTGTGCATGATAATTACTATTAGAGTGTGTCCATGTTAAATCGGATCAATTGTTCAATTCAAAGGAAATCTCATCCCATAATGATTTCTGAGTGCAAATAGAGAATTCTACATTTTTAGTGAAATTTGAAAAATTCAATAAGTAAACAACCATAAAATTTTATAAAGGTAAAACCTAAGTATAATTTCTTAGATGTAGTACATTAGATTCTCCAATAAATATTTATTTTTATAAATAAAATAAATTTATTAAAAATCAAGCAACAACTATGCACAAAGGGGATAATACTAGGTGTAGAATCCCAATTACACCTAAAAAGGAATGAAGGTCAAGAAAATCTAAAAAATTCTCACAAGAGAGACAACCCGAAGCGGAAACCCAATCAAACGACATTTTGAGGAAAGTATTTTTTAGGTCAGAGATGGTCCGCTCACTCCCCTCCAAACACACCACATAAAGTAGTGAGGAATACATTTCCAAATCACAAAGTGTCAGTGTTTCCCAAAGGAGGCATGCCAACAAGCCAAAAGATCCTTTACATTAATTCTACAATAAAATTTAAACATTATTTGTGTTTGATTTATCTATACAACCACGAGTTTGAATTTAATTGAAGATCCTAATATATTGTATGTACCTAAGCAACTGTACACTCCTATTAATAGGTTTTTTTGCTATTTAGAAGAAGAAATATCATATAATTCATGTGCATAGGTCAATGAATAGATAAGCATAGACTTTCAATCTTCTATTGTTTTCCCTTCCACTACCTTTTGGAGTATTTCTCCTCTCATCATTTGAAGTTAGAACATTAGAAAAACTTGGCAAAGCACAAACTTTTTATTAAGACAAGCATCCAAATAATTAAAAGCCCTACAGCTAGCAATCATCCATGAATACACAAGTTCTGATGCCAAAGTGACGAATCTATCTTTAAATATGCATTAGGGAATTTAGTAGAACAATCCATTTCTCATCAAGAATTCCAGTTTAATGATTCTTATGGACAAACCATGTAGCCCGTAAATGCAGCTATCGTTGGCTTTATTTTCAAAGCTTTAAGAATATTTCATATAATGCAACATAAAGGCCATTCTAGGCTGAACAGAACTTTGAAATTCGAATTTTGGTCTTTTGTGATAATCAATTCATCATGAAGAAGTTTTTTGGTGAATAATTGGATCCAAAAGAATCGAATCCAACATTTCTTATCCTTATTTGAAACTTTATTTTTTTATTTGAAACTTTATTGGTTATTCTAAGTATGTAAGCCTTTCTCGAAGCTAGCTAGCACATTATCTGTTCATTTTTCTAATGTTAATTAAATTATATCATATGTGTTCTATTATTCTTGTATAATAATTTATCAAATCGATAAATGCCAACATGTAACATTCCAGGTGATGCTAGACTACTAGCTTATGCTCTTTTGAAGAGGAAGAAAATTTAAAAAACAGGTTGTAATTGATATAGGTTATAGGTATAGCCCATAGGTTGTAAAAGATAGGTTTCATAAACTGTAATGGCAGAATAAAATTCCTGTGGCTATTAATCGTACCTAAGAAGTATTCGAACTTTGCAACTTCTAATAAGGCTTTATGGAATAATGATATGGGCCATACTGTCTTGGCCAATATATTCTGCCATCATTGCCATGTCACTGTATACAAATACAAATAACCTTTTACTTTTAGAAAATCAAAATGATGAACTATTTGACATTTTCATTTAAATTGACATATTGTTATAGCCTTTGAACCCAGCCTTTTTCACATGATATGCATGGACATAGGATGGGATCAATTTAATTCGGTCTTCGAATGAAATATCTATCAAAAATTTGTGGTCCTTACTGGGCATTTTATAATAAAGTACGTGCAGGGTTGTAAAAATAAGTATTATATATTTAGACTTCTTTCGTTTGCCACTTTTGTCCCATCTAAAACCCATGGAGACTTACAAACTCCCAAGTCCCAACCGAACATGAATATCAATTGAAATAGAAAGAGACCATGTACCAAAAATAAAAAGCTAAAAGTTTTAATTAATTAATACTGTAAAATATTATTGCACCACCCCATTGTTGCTGTCGCCAACTCGCCATTACAACCAATGAGTAAGAAAAAAAATAGGAATAAATGATGGCAGAATATATATTGTTTAGAAAATAAGAAATACGTGAAAGTAACAATTATTGTTGCTGTCTATGTTATCTTCAATTGTTTAGAAAATGAGAAATTTGTGAAATTAACAATTATTGTTATACAAACATTTTTTTTTATATACAAATCGCATTTCATTTTATTTTGATATATATATATATATTAAGGGTATGTTTGAGATAGAGGCAGATGGAGGAATAGGAGAAGGGAAGGCAAATGAAATGTACTAATTTTTAAAATGTTTCAATCATCTTCTTTTCTTCTATCACATGCTCTTCATTTATCTTTCTCCATCCAAAAATAGGATAAGATTAGGGAAGGGGGTTGAATCTTGCTGACCCAAGGGTCATTGGCCTCTATGGCAAATATTTACGGGACAAGACCATTAGTCTATTTTTAACATAGACTTTAACTTTAACTAAAAAAAAAAAAATACTCATACAATATTTTGTATAAAAAATTATACAATTATTTGATAGTAAGAACTTATTTTCCAAAATTAATATAGTTATCATCTTCTTCTTTTCAAGATTTATATTAAATTTTACAAATCTAAAAGTATAAAAATTATTACGTCATTTAAAATTTTAAATAATATAACAGTTTGTACACGATTAAATCTAGAAAATAAATAACCATCAAATAGATAAAATAGAAATGATCTTATTCTCCAATAAGACTACAGAAGTCTCTGCATTAGACCACAACAACTCTAGGTCCCCTTCCGAACCTTATGACCTACCCATCTTGTTGGTGTAGGTTAACAAAAAACACTAACTTGGCTTAGGTTAGCAAAATGAAGCACATTGAGTTATTTTGAGGGAAGAAACTGCGTGCAATAATTTTAGAAATGTTTTTTAACTTTTCATTTTTACTGTCCAAATAAATATATTAAAAAATTACTTTTTATTTAATAACAAAAATGAAAAATTGAAAAAGAAACTTTCAATCTCAACCGTATAAAACAATTACATATTGCTATAATTTTCATACTTAAGCATGTGATCATGCTTTATGCATCCGAGCTATTTTGCTTTTACACTCGCAAGTTGCATGCAGGTGCTTCAGCAGTGGTAGACAACGCACCTGCCTCGTTTTCGGTTCTTCGCAATTTTGGTCTTAAAATAAAAAAGATAGAGAAAATTGTGGTATTATACTACATGAAAATGAGAGATGGGTGGGGAATATTCTTCAGATTTTTACGCCAGACAAAAGGGATATTCAGAAGGAGAGATATGGAAGAATATCATGGCACGTGTCACGAGGAGAATCTCACTCATTTTATTTCATTTCCTTTGCTTTTTTGTCACAAAAACATACAAAGAGAGAATCTACGCAAAAGGTATGGGTTGGAGGCTTGTACGAGAAGACTGGTTTTAGAAAGTGACCAACCATCATTATTGCACTATCTTTCTCGTCTCTCTCTCTGCTCAGGGAATTCGATGCAGTCTCTCGGACTTGCCTTTAACTTTCATGAAAAAGGTATTCTTACTGCTAAGATATACTCCATCAACTGACTGCAAATGGGTCGGGCCAACCTGCCCCGATCATACACCACAATACTTGTTGCCACCACAATAATCACATGGTATAGTATACCATATTATATGCCCAGATAATGTGCCTAAAGATTAAATGTTTACCATGCCTATTCGTGACAGTTTATTTTGATTCATTATTTTATTCAACTTAAAATATAACTTGAATAAAATTATAATTGTGCATTAAAAAAAACTTTACAAAATTCTACATAAATTAATGCATGTTTCCGTTTAACCAAAAACAATTATATATATATATATATATATACTAACTTACCAAATTGTTAAGCAAAAATTATAAACTATATAGTCACAAGTTGGATGCTTAAGTTCTGGCATATTATATGCCCGAATTATTTGCATATGCGTGTTTACTATATTCTAAGTTTGATGCTTTATTTGACATTATGTATGCATGCTAACAAACTATATGACTGATTGCCTAGAACAATTAAACGGGAAGAAAAAAAAAAAAACTTTGACTGATTAGATCCACGCCCGTTTGCAAAAAGATGAATACAATAATCAAGAATTTAATCTAGCTACCCAACTTTCACCTTCCTACCCCTTATAATAATAATATAATGTTAAGGGATTTGGGAGTTCAAAATTTTAGGGTCAGTTCTTGTTTATGATATGTTTTCACAAATTTAAATGCACTCACAATACTAGTAAAATAAAATCATAAATGTTCAAGAAATTCTTCCTCTAAATTCAAAGTGAAAATTGCTTAAGCTCTCCATCAATTTTATTTATTTGTTTTGGAAAAAATTATAGAGATATCTCAGTTTTTCTATATACTTTATAACTCAATGAATAAATAAATTAAAGATGTCTATATATATATATATATATATATATATATATATATATATATATATATGCTGGCATCGTTATATATGTTAAAACCTACTAGATATATATAAAGGTGACCAAGTCCCCTCATTGAATTCTCTCATACCCAAAAAAAAAAAAAGAATTCTACTACAGTGACCCGAATCCGAGATATTAAGGAGGTTCAGAACTCCACAAAAGTTCTTCTAAGTTTAGAGAGAGAATCTTCTTACCTTCCTACCCACTTCATTAAAGTTAGTAGCAGAAGAAGATTCCCCTCTCTTAGGCTCCTTTATCATTCTTTTGGAGGGTGGTTTTTCCGCTTTAAGCTTTGCTGGTTGTGTTCTCTTAATTTAGAGTCGTAGAATTGGAACTTAGATATTCCTTCCTTAGGGGAAAATATTATATTCTTTATTGTGAATGTCTCATTTTAGATTAGATATTCCATCTTCTCTCTCAATGCACTCAAATTTAGAGCAATTATGCAACTTTTGAAGCCAAAAAGAAAGTTGCATGGTGGATTGATACTAAGCCCCATTTGAATATGTCCTCACACTCTCTCTCTCTCTCTCTCTCTCTCTTCAATACGGTGGTAAAAATTATATACATCTATATTGATAACATGGTATATGCTCATTCCAAAGTCTTTTCTATAAGTTAATCATATTAGCTAGAATCATTTAACTCATATTATAAGGTGGAGAATACCTTGGTATAATAAGGACACCCACAAGTACTACTTCGCCGTACACGTGTCCAACATCTACTACCTGTTGGTGTCGTGGAGGCCTAGTTTTTCTTGTTTAGACTTTTACATGATAACTAGATCATGACCATAGAATTAGAATCCAATCACATCTAATTTGACCATTTTATGGGCTACCATAGTTAATTTTTACACTTCAAAAAATAAAGAAGAAAAAAGCATGCATCATATATTCAATTCATTTGATATGGGTCCTGTTTTGGTAATTGAAATCCATAGCGAGCCAAAGTAGACCTTTGTACTAAAATTGAGTTTGAGACCCGTTATACAATATGAAACTTTATATAATAAAGCCTCGAAGATTATACTGTTTATGAAGTTTGATTTATAAGTAAAAGAAGAAATATTATAGGGTCACAGAGATAGGGATAAAGGGAATAAAACTAAAAACAAAAGAAAAGAAAAAGAAAAAAAAGGAGAATAGTAAGAAGAAGAATCATCTTTTGTATTGGTGATTTTGAATTCGTACAAAGGTTCTAAAACCAGACCCTAAGCACATGACCCTCTAGTGTCAGACTCTCTGATTCCTTCTCTCTCATTTTTAGCTTTTTTTAGCCTTTGTTCTTTGCAAGAAGTTACCATATATCCCTCTGCTTTATCCCCATTGCTTTTTCTTTTCTCTCTCTCTCTCTCTCTCTCTCTCTCTCTCTCTCTCACACACACACACACAAAACCCTGCTTTATTCCTTTGAACTCAACTCTAAAAAGAGGACGATCCCCCCTCGATCCTCGTTGTGTTCACAAACAAAATCCTCTCTCTCTTTCTCTCTCTCTCTCTCGCTCCCACTTGAAACTCAATCCTAAGAAAGAAAGAAGCCAAACACCATCTTTTGCTCTTGTTTGTTCCCACATATAAGATATATATCTCTCCCTGTTCCTATTATTTGTGCATGAACAATACTAAACAGTTTTATTATTCTTCTTGCTGTTTTTACGTAACCAAAAAAAATGGCATCGCCTTCAGAGCTAACCCTGGACTGCAAGCCCCATAGCTACTCTTCACTACTCAAATCTTTTGGAGACCAAACTCATGACCAAACCCAGAAGCTCGAAGAATTCCTTTCTCGTCTCGAGGAAGAACGCCTCAAGATCGATGCTTTCAAGCGCGAGCTTCCCCTTTGCATGCAACTCCTTTCCAATGGTACCCTATATTGCCAACCCTCTGATTGTTTCTCGATGCATGCTTATATAGATATGCATATATAGAATCATGCATAGATATATGAAGATATATATATATATATATTATATTTTACTAATGGTGGATATTCATGTTCTCCTCCTTGAAGTCTGCTAATTCCATCTTTTTGTCTTTATCTTTTTTTCGTTTCTAGAAGTGAGGGATATAGATATGGCTTTCTTTGAGTATAACTTTGATTATCGAGCTCATCTCTTTAACTCCAAAGCAACCAATCGTTCAACACATTTTTTTTGTAAAGAATTAAAGCGAGCCTCTTAGTTTACCAAACATTAAAAGCAAAAAGGAACATATCATCAATATGGAACACTAGAGTGATTTTGTATATGGGGTTTGTATTTTTATATTAATTCTCTTTATAACTTGAATTACAATTTTTTTTCCCCAGCTGTGGAGGCTTATAGGCAGCAGCTACAAGCCTATAGAGCAAACCAAGGTCCAAGGCCGGTTCTTGAGGAATTCATACCCCTCAAACATTCAACATCTGAAAGCTCAGAGAAATCACCAAACAATTCTGATAAAGCAAATTGGATGACATCCGCTCAATTATGGAGCCAAGCAAGTGATGGAACCAAACCGCAATCCACAATTATATCCACTAATAAAGAACCTGATATTGGCTTCAATGTTAGTCCAAAACTAGCTTTAGATACCAAACAAAGAAATGGAGGAGCTTTCCATCCTTTCACAAAAGAAAGGAACTCTTGCCCGAGTCCAACTTTACGGGCTCTTCCTGAATTGGCTCTTGCCTCTGCTGAAAAAGACATGGAGGATAAGAAGTGCATGGACACTGAGAATGGGATTTCTTGTCCTAGAAGAGAGAATGGTAAAGTTGGCAATGGTGTGGTGGTGGTTGATCAAGGAAAAGGAGCTGGTAATAATTCATCAGATGGGCAAACAAATGGAACAAACAATGGCTCTAACAATAGTCAGACTCATAGGAAAGCTAGGAGGTGTTGGTCACCTGACTTGCATAGGAGATTTGTGAATGCTCTTCAGATGCTTGGTGGTTCTCAAGGTAATATATGGTTTGGATATATTAAATTAAGCAATAATTATAAAACAAAATGGGTTTGATTAAATCTTAATCATGATGATAACCAAAGTATATATCATTGTCACCATGATCAATATCTGCACCCATTATCATTGTTAATTAGTACAGTTATCATAAGTGTCTGACTGTTTTTTGAACCATGGAAACAGTAGCCACTCCAAAACAGATCAGGGAGTTGATGAAGGTTGATGGTTTGACCAATGATGAAGTTAAAAGTCACTTGCAGGTATATCTCTCTCTCTCTCTGTGTCTCTGTGACTATGAGACATGCAGGCAGGCATTAAAGAGCCTTTGTACTATTTTAACTTCCTCTGACAAATGTTGTACAATACTGAGTACTAATATATTGATATTTGATATTTGTTCTTTTTTCTCTTTTTGTACACAGAAATATAGGCTGCACACTAGACGACCAAGCCCAAGCCCACAAGTAACAGGAGCAGCACCACCCCAACTTGTAGTCCTAGGCGGCATATGGGTTCCAGAGTATGCCACGGCAGCAGCAGCTCATTCAGGAGCCTCAGCACTGTATGGTCATGGACATCCAGGCTCTCATGCACCACAACACTATTGTGCATCACCAGTTCCACAAGATTACTATGCTGCAGCACAAGGACCCCCTCCACCCCACCATCAATTGCATCACCACACCCTCCACCACCAGCTCCACGTCTACAAGGCCGCGTCCCAAGCTCACAGCTCACCGGAATCCGATATCCGAGGTACAGGGGACCGGTCAGAGAGTATAGAAGATGGCAAGTCAGACAGCAGCAGCTGGAAGGGTGAGAGTGGTGAGAGGGAAAGAAAAGGGTTGTGTGCACTTAGAGAAGATGGTGAGGAAAGCAATGGAAGTGGGATTACTCTCAAGTTCTAATGCTTGTTAGAGGTTTAGGGTTAGAGGTTTTAGAGTCTTTGCATGTTTGTATTGTATTGTATCCCATGTGCTTATTCTATTTTGTTGGTAACAAAATGTCAAAATACTTTGGTAGCTAGAGGGGGGGTAAAAAGGGCATAAGGAAAAAGTGAGTGTTTGTTTCTTTTCCTTTTATGCTTTGATGTCCTAATTGGAAAAGATTGAAGATTGGATTATATGTTTTTTGACGTTTTCTGTTATTTTTGCCTTTTGTATACATGGACGGATTTGCCCTTACCTTTATAGATAATGACGGCCGGTTACCAGTGGACTAGAAATAACATGTTTTCTTACACTTCTATGCCATATTGTCATAGTGAAGCAAATAATCTGCAGAAGATTTTAGTTCTTCCACCCTAGGAGGTAGATTTTAATCGGTATAAGATGATAAGCTGAACAATAATTGTGTAAAGACAGCGAATCATACATTGCAAGAACAAGCTAGCTTTGTCTCAATTATTAGAGGACTTAAAAATTGGGCTACAAAGATAGAGGCACCGAAAGTGTTTGCCAGATTTCTTTCCACCCTGTGTCTCTCTCAGCTTTCTTAAAACACATAAACAGCGTTTTCTTCATTGCCTTTTCATTTTCTTGTTTAAATTAAACAGCATTTTAATTTTGACATTGCATGGTTAAAGTGTAATGCTCCATATTGGCATTCACACCAGTTACAGATCTCAAGGTCTTTTTTAAAGACCTAAAGTGTATATACCCGATATTCAAAAGAACATGATAAAAGCAAACTTCAGGGGGGCTAACAATTATGTGGCAGTGTTGGCATAATCGCCATGTCACAATCAACTTGTGTCTTGGTGAAAAAAAAAATGGCACAAAGCTTTTTCATTAAAAAAAAAAAAAAATTGTAAAGCTTGGTAATTAGGGAAATTGATAGTCTGAGAACATATATTATTAGTACAAGATATTTTCTCCAGTTGATTTAGAATTAATATGTACAAAAACCTAGATAGATCCACAATTCTATACCAAATGCAAAAGCTACATACTACCATGACCATCATCAAAAGCATTACTGATTCTAACCCTCAAAAAAATAAAAGGTGTCATAGATATCTCTCATGTGCAAAAAATCTTCACCATGACATCATGCATTGCCATTTGCTAGGACCCCATTCCTTCAGCCAACATCATCACCAACATCAGTTTCTAACATCGCCGTATCAACAAGAGTCTGCAAGTGAAAGTTTGAGTTAACACTATCTGCGAACATATATCCTCCCTCATGAATTCATATTGTAGATAGCAAGGTACGGGATAGAAGGTAAAAATGGTGCTCAAGCTCCTTGGGAGACTTGAACCTACGCATAGACATATCCCACTAAGACTTCTCCACCTTACCGGGTCCAAAATGACTATAAAAGGGTACCCTTTCACTAATTATTAAGAATATCTTAAGCTCAGTAGTTGCATCATGTATGATCTATTGAATGCTGCTACAACTGCTGCCTGAAAGTTCCATATGTAACTGCACATGCAATATATGTCATACCGTAAAGGCAGAAATGTCCATAGCCTAGAGATGAGATGAATGTCACTTATGAGAATGAATTTATATACGGTGTGTTTAACAAGATTGGGGACATCATGCAAAGGCAAAAACATTTTATTCCAGACCACATATTATACCCGACTACGCAAATATCAACAATGTTATTTGCATGGCCTCCAAATACACATAGAAACAAACCTGGAGTTCTTCTTCACAGCTTTTGAGTCTTTCAGAGTAATCTTTCACCTGCATAAAACATTTATACAGCTGCAGAATATTGACAGAAAGCAACCATTAATTCCAAGTAATGTCCAGTAGAGTTTCTTAATAGCTGATTGATACCCAAGATAAATTACCTTGGTCAACTGCACCTGACGGTATGAAGTGTGCTTCTTTGAAGCAATCAAAGCATCCTCCAGTTTCTGCATTTATTTATCAGATTTCCAGTGAGGACATGAAGGGGCATTAACAGACTTGGAGAAGTAATACGAAGAAAAACATGGAATGGCACATCAGCTCAAAAATTAGTGCTATGTATTGGAGCAAAAATTACCTTTGATTGTTTCTGTAAATCCAACACAAGTTTCTGTTTCTCTTCTAACCTCTCTTCGATCTGAGGAATCTGGCAAAGAAAAGAATTTTAGTTTCTTTTGCCACCAACAACAGTAATTGTAAAGATACCAAATAGAAAGTTGCAGGACAACTTTGGCAGGTCTGTTAAAGACCCTTGGATGGTGTTTCCGAGGCTGAAGTGTATAGTGTGGTATGGCATGTGTGTGTCTGTGTGTGCAAAGCATGCTTTTATGTCCGATACTTTTGGTGCATATTTCAGAAATCAAATGCATAAGGTTATGCTAAAGTACCATAAAGCCTTCTCATTAGCATTAGGCAACACATTGGATACACAACTGCGGCAACATGATCAGTTGGTAAAAATATTAGCATGATTTTCTTAATTCAAATCTTAAAAGGTATAACTAACCTCCATTCTAAGTTCATCAAGCCTTTGAGTTGATATCTCCAGTTCTTCTTTTAGCTGATAATGTAAATAGAACAAGGAAGCAAGAGGG
Organism: Fagus sylvatica; assembly: GCA_907173295.1. NCBI lineage: Eukaryota > Viridiplantae > Streptophyta > Magnoliopsida > Fagales > Fagaceae > Fagus > Fagus sylvatica. The sequence continues at coordinate 38,632,933 of OU015766.1, read as the reverse complement.
TCCCAAAATGAACATAGCAGAAGTCCATGCGTGTATTATACAACCTTAACAACAAAATATAAAAATGTGCAGCTTACCTGATCGTTGTAATCATCACTTGCTTCGGATGAAATTTCCCTAACATGCCTGTCATTACTACCAAAACTGCAGGAGAGAGTGGGGGGAAATGTCTAATGAGGAAAAGCGTAAGTGATTTGTCATCAATGTCATCTAAGAGACTTAAAAATCTACTCAACAGAATCACAGATGCAATTTTAAAATAAAGTCAGTGGCATGCAAAATTTGTACAGCATGCAATATTTAACTTCCAGAAGTATTCAGGGTTACCATAAATATCAAGATACATATATTGAAAGCCCATAGTACCTCTATTATTAGTGCTTTCTTAGGATTCTTATATAAAAATGGCTAAACAATGTACTCACATATCAGGAGAGAAAAACATAAGGGTTATCAAAGAGTAAGTGTCAGTAAAACTTATTCATGAGTGTTTCATAGTCAAGTGCATGGCAACTATAAATGCACACAATTCAGATCGCAATGCCCTTCAAAGCCATATAGCCATGCCAGCTTTAGAGTTCCCAATTTTTAGGCTTTTCAAAAATCTAAACCAAACGATTGATTGGGACAACAACATTTGAAAAAAAAGAAAAGGCAAATCTTAAATAAAACCTCAGCCTTAAGGCCCTTAATGATTTGCTTAACTAACAGAAAAGTTCTGCCTTACTAGTACCACTCTCAGTCTTAGAGTTGATCAAGTACATGGTGGGGCTATCACTAAGTTTTCATTTATACATATTCTTTTAGGTGTCTTCTAGAGTCTTGCATCAATTACATCATGTCAAAACTCAAAACCAAACACAAGCCCAGTCTTTCTTTCTATTAATGGAGAGGGAAACTCTAGAAGGTGCATACAAGCAATTGACCATAAAATAGATGAAAGCTGCTGTTGCTCATCCATAAAACATAAAATATGTTGTGATATCAAAACACCAAAAAATGCCAAAGACTTGACGCAATCAATATCTTGTACAGATTAAAAATGTGTATTACAAATTAAAATCATTTGCCTTGAAATCAAATACCAACCAACAACTATAGTAATATATTTTACCCGTTCTGTCTCTTTGACTGTTGATCTCTATCACTGTCAACATTTTTGTCATGACCATTTGTCCTGTCCCATTCCCTCCCTTGTTCCAGATCCAAATCATGGTCTCTTTCCCACTCCAGTTCATGGTTCCTGATGTGCTCGTTATCGACCATATCTCGGACTTGATCTCGATCTCTTGTAAGGAGAAGGTCCCTTGCTCGATCATGACCACGTGAATGGTCATATCCTCTTTCCCTCTCCTGCTCATGGTCACGAGATCGATCACGCTCTCTAGACCAATCACCATTTCGATCCCGGAACCGATCCCTTTCATGATCATGATCATGATCCCTTTCTCGATCTCTACCTCTATCCCAGTCAGTGCCCCTCTCAACATTACGTCGAAAGCTCTCTCTACCAAAGTTGGATCTTCCACCTCGAGTCTTCACTCCATTTACTCTAACAACTCGGCCTTCAATAGTCTAATTTAAAGCTATATAATGTCAAAGGTCTAAAAATCTCAAACCAACAAAAAAAAGAAAAGAAAAATTTAAACTTTATATTGATGGAAAATAATTCGATCAAAGCAAAGAAGAAATGGAAAAATCACATACCCTGCCATTCATGTCATTGATAGCATCATTAGCTGCTCGAGGATTTACAAAAGTGACAAAACCATAGCATTTTCCTCGAGTAGTATGATCATTAATAATCTGCAGGAAAATTGGGTTAACAAACTTGATCATCATCCATCCTTTGCAACCAAATAAAGTGTTATGCACCGTGCAAACAAACCTACATACAACCGAAAATTTTTCTTGCTAGCAACAAGAGTTAACCAAATGAATTACAAGAAAGATCATTCTACATTCCTACGCTTCTACCAATGACTCAAACCATACAAGATTGATGTTGAAGCAATCAGTTACAGACTCAACTGTCTATATCCGACCCCAAAACATACATACCTGCTAATTAAATTCAATCAAATAAATTCACATAGTCCACATTCAAATACATAAAAATCGATCAAGAATTCCCGCCTATTACGCCCACATGTCCCAACGCAGATCACTTACTTCAAAATCGCTTGCCCAAGAAGCGACAGAGAATTCAGTCATTTCGATTCGGTTAGTTTCAGTACACAAAAATCAGTTCAAAAGGCCAATCTTGTTTTCACATAAAATGTTTTCTAATGAAATTATTACAGCTTAAAACACCTCCCCAACATAGTGAAAATGTAAAATTTAACTATGTGAACCCTAATATTACATGTCTACCACTAAGAAATATATGACACAGCACGATACTAAGCATGAAAACAAAGCAAGAGAGAAACATGAATTAAACAAGCGAATTAACAGTAACATAAACCCTAAATACGAGAAAGAAATGAAAACAAGATGAAAATGTTTGTTTGACGGACCTTAACGTCGAGGACGGCACCGTAAAACTCGAAGACTCTGAGGACTGTGTCCTTGGTGGAATCGTAGGGGAGTCCACCCACGTAAATCGAGCTCTCATCGTCTATCGTCATTTCTATGCCGTTACCAAATCTTTCTTAAACCATTTCTATAAATAAAACAGACCTCATTGGATTTGGACATGTACTAGTTTTTTTTTTTTTTTGGGATAAATAGTTTATTCAACCAGGAAAATAAGCAAAGAAGAGGAAAGGGAAATATTACAAAAGGGGTCTGGCCCAGCCCATCTTTGATGGTTGAGGAAAGGACCCACTCCGGAATAGAGGATATGGGTTTAAGCCCATGGACAGTTGGGGATGAGGCCCATGCTGCTAGATTATATTCACATAGTAGTACGAGTAGTACCTCATGGATAGAGTTTATTTGCATTTCGGTTTGGAGGAATTCGCCTTCAACCTATTATGTGTAAATCAAATAGATTATCCATATGTATTATTTAAAAACGTCACATGACTCATTAAAAATGTCATGTGACTAAAAATACATGTAGATAGTTTATTTAATTACCACGTAGTGAGTTGGATGAGGATTCCTCCAAATCGGTTAGAGGTAAACTATCTATGTATCGCATCAAGATCGTTTCATTGGCCGCGAGCCATGCAACTTTGGATTTTGCCCAAACAGGAGAGTTTGGTGGATTGAGCCTTAAGCTTCCCAAGGAGGAGACATGGTGAAGATTTTCTCTTCCTTTTTTCCAACACCCAAATGTTGTGATGGATACAAAAACATTTCTACCCAATTACAGTGATCTGATTGTAGCCTCATCAAAGTTCCTAGTCCGGTTTCCCTCTATCTCATTAGCATGTACTCTAGTTGATTAGCTTTGAGACCATATTGACTTAAGGTATAACATCAAGGCGAGGTTGGGGAATGAAATTATTCACTGTTGGGATCCAGGGGTCTTCCAATATTCTTACTGATCCTCCTGATCTTAGCATGAAGCATGTCCCGTGGTATTGACATCGGCAAAAACTATTTGACAACAAGGAAATTAAAGCACATAAAGGAAATAGTTTTATAAGTGATAAGTATATTAAGCCTATTTTCCCCTTTTAAATCTTGTATTTCCCCGTATTGAATGAATAATTCTTTGGTTAATTCATTTTTAGAAAATGAAAACTTAGAGATTCTAAGAATGAAATTGTGCAATAAATATTTATTTAGAAAAATTAAGTGAAAAAAGTGAAAAATTAATGACTTTAAGGATAATTTTTAATTAAACAATAATAATAATAATTATTGAATAAAATTTAAGAACTAAATATGAGGTTTACTGTAAATATTTTTATTAGAACTACAAGCACATAACTAAATAAAAACAAGTACCAACTTTAAATTAAGAGACTAAAATATGATATGAAAACGTTATGTTTATGAATAGTTGTCTTGCCACGTGTCACATTTTAGTAAGATCTTCAAATTTCGATCTTATCTTTATATCTATCTTATTATTTCCCTTCCCCCCTTCTCTTTTCTTTTATTTTTTTCCCCTTTTATTACAACAAAATCATTTCTGGCTAAGTCAAAAACTTATGCTAAGGCAGTCGAAATGACCAAAACAAGTCCAAGTAGGCTTGTTTCACGAAACCAAAAAAGTACATTACTTGTTTGGTGGCAGAGAAGAAATTTTTTGGCCACATCGAGCAGCATGACAGAGTATTTAAAAAGCTTAATTTGGTGTGCAGTCCTCTGTTCACTTCGAGCCACTTTCTGTGAACATGTCAGTCATTCTCATTCATACTTTTCAATGTTTTCATATTCATTTTAAGTTTATTTTCATAATTTCTTCTTATATGTTTGATCAAATTGTAAAAACATTAAACACCTCTCGGCTATGAATTAGTTGCAAACTGATCGTAATTTTAATTTTGTGTTATTGATTCCTATGCTATTTTTAATGATAAAATTCATCATTTTGTATTATTTTTTATCAATTATAATTGATTGATGTAAACTGATCACATATGCACTGCAGAAAGTATTTTTACAATTTGACCTATATGTTTAGCACATTTAGTAAGCTTTTGGATCCATCAATTCATGATTACCTTGCTGCATTCTTTCTTTCTTTTTTTGGTTGGGAGGCAACTCAGTAAGCATCATTGCTATAGACATTGTAGCCAAGGTTTACCATTCAACAGTATAAGAGCCTGGCCTCTCTCTCTCAACTAAATTTTAAAACATGTAGTGGAAGATGGATGGCCTATCAAGTTTGAACTATATATGCTGTTTTGACAACAACAACAAAAAAAGATCGAACTATATATGCTGTTTAGAGAATGATTTTCTTTTTTCTTTTTTTAATATGGTATTTATATTTAAGAATAAATTTAATATGTAGTTAAAAGTCTCTTTCTTGCATATATTTTCCATCCCCTAGCCTTGTTGGAACAAAAATATCGTATGTATTCATAAGGTTTACTACTGGATGGGTTTAAAAAAGGAATATTACATATTATAATTAATTCGCTACAATATATAATGACTTAACTCTTACCACCTACGAATGTGGCCTAATAGAAGGAAGTTCTTGTGATTCATCACACATGCGAGTCCGGAAGTTGTGAATTCAAGTAATGTTAAACCCCATTAACACATATGTGATTCCATACCATGCAGTTTAAGGTTTAATTAATTAGTGGGTCGTTGGCAATAACCTATATTTGGGAGTCCTAACTTGCAAAGAAGTTGTTCTCAATTTGAATTAAACGAATAATTTTTTTTTTTTTTTTTTTTTGAAATATGATAGAAATTCTAATCTAAACTCACACACACATATATTTTGAAGATCCCGGGGATCAAACCCACACCCTCATAGAGGGGGGTTTTTGGGGAGGGGATTACCACTGGACCGAATACCCAAGTGGCAATTATTCAATCTTCTTGGAGTACTACAACATGATTATTCTTTCTCTTATGAATGATAAATCTTATTAATTAAATTTATGGTGGGACACACCATTCATGTAAAAGAATAAAACATACCACGTCTTACGTTGTATTCTAAGAATACTAAATAATCGGGTTGCAATAGATATTGCATTAGGTGCCAGATAGAAAAGGAGAGTACAACTTAAAGAGAGAGAGAGAAGCCTAGTCCATGTTCACAGTGCACTTGGTGGAGCCGGGATAGTCCACGTTCACAATATAAGAGAGAGAGAAGCCTAGTCCATGAAAATTCACTTGGTGGAGCCGGGATAGTCCACGTTCATTACTATACACACACATACTTTTCCTCATCCAATCCTTTATACAATTTATTTTATCTAAAATTATGTTTTCAAAGTTTCAAGAAATTTAAAATACTACAATTAAAATTTTTTTATTTAAGAAAAAAAATTGGTCTTTTAATAAAAATTTGTTCCTACAAGACAAGTGCTTATCTTAAATAGTTTTCTTAGCTTTTGATCTCTTCTTTTCTTCAACTATAATTATATTGGAGGGGAAATAATGAAGGTAAAACAAGCAAAACCAGATGGTTAGGATTTAACTAAGTCACACCATTTTTAGTTCGGTCATGACCGAACAATATACGTGTTCGGTCTTTAGCTCGAAATATATATGAATTTTCTCACCCACGTCTTGTCAATCTAATGTTACCCTCTTCTAGGTATGTTTTGTGTTCGGTCTTTTCCGAATATGTGCTTGTTCGGGTAGAATAAAACCGTAAAGGTATCCGGCCCATATACCTAAAAACCTCTTCCAGTCATCATCCCGCTGATAGTCTTCGGCGTATATCCGGTCATCATATCCACGCGTATCCTTTGTATTCGGTGTCTAAATATGTGTTCTTTTTGGAATGGACTAAAATAATATTAAAACCCTTTGTTCGATGCTCGAAATATCTAGAGCAGAGATCATTGAGCTCCTCCCCTAAATTAAAACTCTGCACAATTGAACTTTGAATTGACAGTTGCTTTATCTTCCATAAATGCACCAAAATATCCAGATCCAAGAAGTGAAAAATACGTAACCAGCTGGGAGAGAAGGAAGTCTGTCACTAAAACCGGCAGAACGCAAGTAGGGAGCAAGGATACTAAAACAGACAACCTAAGAATATCTTTGAGAACTGACGGAATTAAATAAATTGGGAAGAGGGACAGTAAATATCTAGGAAAATATCACCAATCTTAGGGAGATATAAATAGGAGAAGACTCCACGGTAAAAGGAGAGGAATATAATCCACCATACTTTACTCAGCTTTGCGAGATAACTTGATCATTGTTCTATTTTGATAAAAGAAAAACTGACTTAGGTATCGGAGAATCAAAAGGCCAACCCCACTGGTTGACCAAGATTCTAACGATACCATACATGCTATAAACTTTCTCTTGTTGCAGTGCACTAGGATCCTGTTCGGATTGACGACCCGAGAACTATCTTCTCATCTTGAAGTCAGCTTTTTCAACTGTAACTTTTTATGCTCCGACAATCATTTATATAGAAAATCCTTAAAATTGTTTCACAGTCATATATCCATCTGGGAGCATATATAGCATGCATGGGGTTTGTACTTTGCAGTGACGTAACACTTGCAAAATGCTACGTGCCAAGTATATATACGTCAATAACAAACCACAACAGAGAAATGTGATGCATGGCCAACTTGACCTGGTTCGAAATTCATCAACGTTCAGTTAATTTGCTGAGTTTGTTTGATTAATTGACTTTAATTTTGACTAATTTAGGAAGTTTCTAAAGTATTACTATTCCGATCCATTTGGTAGTTGCCAAGTAGACACGGATAACATACGGGAATAAGGCAAAGGTAAATTCAGCAATGGCGGCCCTGGAGTGGTTTTTGTGGTCATTCTGCAATGTCACGGCAGTGCCACACATTCTAGGTAAGCATAGTTTTTATTTTTATTTTTTATTTTTTGTTGTTGTTGATAATTCGATAATCATGAGAGGGGATTTGAATCATAATTTGTTTTCACAAAAAAAGATCATTTAATTTCAGCTGAACTGTAAAACTCTTAACATTTTAGGAAGTGAATATACTCAAAAGTAAACAACACAATAAATTAAATGTTACAATATTTTTACAAATTATTGATGTGTTAAATTATGATTAATGAGAATATAGACTTATCAGTATCATCATTTTTGTGTCAATCAAATACTAAGAAAGGAGGATCAAGCTAGTGTTTATCAAAAAAATAAATAAAAAACAAACAAGGAATTGTGTGTGTGTGTGGATAGAGAAGAAAGTGATTAATATAAATTAATGAGCTGGAATATATTAATTTAAACTAGGATTTCTAGAAGCATTTGAGTGGCTACAAGTGGAGCTGAAGACAGTAAAATTTAAGAAGGCAACGAGTGGAATGACCGAACTCTGAGTCTCGCACGGCTCTAATAATGAATAGAAGACGTATACTTTAAGGATTTCTTCTTATGGATCAGTACTGTACCACTGTGCATGAACTCAATGAGATTCTTTTTGAACGGCATACACTATAGTAGTTAAGTGATAGTATCCAATTCTTTTTTTGGCATCTTATTTTCCTCCCTTATTATAAGAAAAAAAAAATCATAAATAAATGTCTATTAACTACCACAATTATGAATTTTCATGTATAAAAAAATAAAAAGAAGTGAGAGAAAGAGACCACATTTTCCTTTATTATAAGATTCGTATAAAGCTTGATTTTTATATGAATTTTTATTGTATTCAATAACTTTAATGTTTATTCTTTTTTTCTTTTCTATTTTGGTTAAGTTTGTCAAAATCTTAATCGTTTGGTTTATGTTCATCCAACGTTTTTTATTTGCTAACTTGTTGAACATATGCTTACAAGTTATAACTATAAAGAAACAAGCAATTACAAGTATAGTAAATATTTGTGTTATATCCATGTAATAGTCTAATAGATACATTTTTTCCCCCTGAATCATATAATAGATACAATTTTTAGAAAAATTACTCGTGTACAATTGTGATGTGATAAATGAGTTGCATTATTAGCAACAAATGCATGATACAACCATGAAAGGGTGAAATTATTCATTAACGTGCCGTATCAAACCACATTTATGTGAAAAAGAAAGGTGTAGTGGTGTATGGAATAACATTTAACTTCTAAACATTACAAGTTGGCTTTTAGATATTCATGAATTAAGCCCAATTCACATGTGTGGGATTTGAACATAAATTTTTTACAAAATTGTTTTGTAAGGACAAAAAACGAATGAAGAGAATTGAATTTTTGTTTTTTAAACTTGGAATTTAATAATTACGATAATTAATAGATAATTGTTATGTTAATATGTGAAAGTGGAACTATTTATTATCTTATTTAAAAATACTAATGTGACAAAATTGTAGGAATTATGTAAATATAGAAAATAAAATAAAAAATTATTCAATAGGAACAATATATGCCCCCTTCTTTTTTACATAAATGGTGGTGGATAAGTATTATTTTCAAAATATTAAATAAATACATTATCCATAATTATTTAAGAATTAAGACCCACAACATAACGTGGCACGAAATTAGCAAAAACAAACGTGGTACGAATACGATGTACTATTACATCAGCTATTCGTCGGCTGTGGGGGATTTTCCTATATAACAGGATGCTCAAGATTCCAACATGTCCAACTAGTTTATGCCATTAGCAATAGCATACTCTTGAGAACAGAGTCTTTTTGGAACTTCACATACTCCTCCGGGGTCCGATCCTTGCGACCAAGGTAAAAGCTTTTTTGGGTTTATTTTTTAAGCTTCTTTGGGTTAATTTTTTAAGCCTTTTTGGACTACGTACCACCAACTGTCCAAAACTCCCAAAACCGAATTACAGTACAAGTATTTGATTCCATTTTTCTTATGTTCAATCAAAAAGGGTTTGATTAATTCCTGTATGTGATTCTGATGGCACTATAACTATAAGTTGCTCACTAACTCACTCACTTTTCTCTTGCTTATAAATATATATATATATGTTTGCAGTACTATCAGGTCACTTGCAACTCAATATGGCCAGATTGTGTTCAAGAAATACCAAGATTATAAACGAGTGTAACGAAAAAATGATAGTGGAAGTGACACAGAATCCTGGAGGATTTGTAGACAAATCCTTAAGCATTCCGCCCGGTGGGCACCAATATATATGCTATAGCGATTTTCACATCGGATCTAATCCAGACCGTGTTATAGATGTACGTTTTTACGTGGGAAGTGCCACTAAAACAGTATCGCCATCTGAGATAAGGGATCATGGTAAACTTGTGTTGAACTACCAGGATGACACTGGCACTGGCACTGTCACCGTCACCTTTATTAAGGGAAAGCTGATCCCAAGAATTGGGTATTCATCAATTCCTTTTCTAGTTCTCTCGGTTTGCTTTGTTGTGATTATTATTTCTTTAAATAGAAGTTTTCATGAATATTAACTTGATGGATTTATAATTCTGGGTTAATTCGCAGATTATTTATCAAGTTGAACCGCGCAGCGAAAAAGATGAAATCACTTGTGAAACATATCATCGGAGGAATAATTAATGAAACAAGCTAAGGTAATTTTATAACTTATTATATTATGTTTTTTTTTTTTTTTTTGCCAGTTTGACTCATTATGATCACTTTCAAATAAATATTTGGATTTTTTTATTTATTGTTGTTGAGTTTTAGCATTTTTTTTTTTTTGGAATTTGGAAAATCATCAAATAAAAGGACCTATAGGCTATAATGATATAAAAAATAAAAAATAAATAAATAAAATCATTAATGTCTTGGCCTGTTTATCAAGAAACGTATGTAGTAGGTTCCGTAATTAAAGATGTTGAATTGATTCTCAAGCTTTTAATGCTTTACCTGATGTATATATATCATATATGTGCTATGCTTTGATGTTTTTGTAATTCTTATTTCCTGCTTGGAAAGTTAATTTTGTATCAAAATATACTTTCTTCAATATTATGAAATTATATTTAATTGATTTACTCTAACCCAGCCCTTTGTGATTAACTCATAATTTTGCCACTGATTTCCCTTTCATCCAATTTACTGTTTATCTTGATTTTCATTCTTTCCTTATATGTTTGCATTTCTTTGTCACATTTGCAGGTTGACATAAGCCGCAGGTCTATATGTACTTTACAGTGTGAATATTTCTAGTTCATAATAACATTGTTATTATTAATGTAGCCAAGATCTTTATAGTTTAGGGCATTATCTAATTCTCCCTTAGGTTCCAATTCCCTCTCCTCTACATACTGTAAATAATACAAAATAAAAATAAATAAAAAATTTCTAGTGAATTTTAAATATCCTTGAGAGTAGAAAGTATTTGGTGTCATGATTTGGATGAAGCTTCATGTATCCCACTATGTGGTGGTGACTCAAATGATTTGGACAAGAGATTGGCTTGTGTTTTATTATAAAGTCAAGGGAAAATTAAATTTTGCCCTCTAAACTATGAGATCAAATATCTCTGATGAGTATAGAAAAATGAGTCGTCCAGATACGACGTACCAAAGCATGTCTTAAATGGACGACCGTTACACACCCATAAAACTCCCTTAATTTTCTCACTAATGCAACCGTTACACATCTATAAACTCCCTTAAATACAACCGTTACACCATTTATACTGGACATTTCATTGGGTAATATAGGACTCTTAGCCTATATAAAGGCCAACCAAGTCACTTGAACGAGGTAGGCACAAAAACTTATGAGAAATCTCTCTCAATTTGGGAAATATAAAGATTCTTTGCTAACTTAAGTATCGAAGCCTTCCCCTTTGGGGCCCACACTGATAGGGTCTTCGATTATGGTTTTCTTCTTTGCAGGTGTCGACGACTCGAATTGGCTGTGCAACTAACGATAAAAATTCATGCATCATCAATTTCAATCTTCTCACTAAATTATAAAATCATAAAAATTCATGCATCATCAATTTCAATCTTCTCACTAAATTATAAAATCAAGCAATGTTCGGTCTGATTGATTGGTAATTGACAAAATACCCCTTGCCATAAACTGTTTAAAATTTTGAAATTAAGACAATTAACGGGAATTATTAGTGGTGGGCCATTTTACCTATTATATATATATATATATGATAGAAATTCTAATCTAAATTCATACACACGTATATTTTGAAAATCTCGGGAATCGAACTCACGTCCTCATAAAGAGATGAGGCTTTTTGGGGAGGGAGATTACTTCTGAACCGAATGTCCAAGTGACACCTATATATTATCAATCAATCAGGAGGTTGATTACTCACTTATTTTTATGGTTTAATAGGAGGATTAAACTTGATCCATAGTTTAGGGAGGACAAAGTACAAAGTCAATCAAGTTAGTTCCTGTACATATTATTGCCAAGATAATAGTCTACTTCTTCACATTCTTTTATTTTTTTTTGTTGCTAAAAGTCTACTTCTTCACAATCATTGTGCAATATATGCATACAGATATTGATAGACAGATTAATCATGGTATACACTTTCAAATACTAGCTAAAGCGTGGGGATCATAAATCAATGATGCTCTTAATAGTCCTAATTGCACTTTATGCTTAACAGTACTAACTGAAACTTTAAGATTGAGTAACTCCTTTTTAAGCTTTAATTAGTTGGGTGGGAGTGGTGGGGCAAATTAGTTACCTGCTAGTTCTGTGCCAATTCCTCCTACCATTCAGTCACTTCACTCAACTCTTATGAAGACCCTCTTGTGGGTTTAAAGCAATTATGTTTCACTTGAGTTCTGAATTGGCAGATTTGGCTCCAAGGAAGTTACCAATTAGTTATTGGATGAATCCCCTTACCAGTTGAGTTTTGGGCTTCGACTCTCTAAGCAAAATTTTGGTCCACCATCTGACTAATCTTCGTGTGACACATGGCAGCAGAAGAAAAAGATCCCCAGAGTTATATCTCAAATTAGGCATCTAGAGGTGAAGAAAGGCCGCTCGAAGTTACCCTAATAAATTCTCAAAGTTATATCATAAATTTAGCTTGGATACTTTTTTTTTTTTTTTTTAATGATTCAAGCTTGGATACTGAAAATAGGGTGTTATTAACATCTCGTACAAAAACCAAAAACAGCCAAAGGAGAATCATTACAATTCATGAATACTTCCAAAGGATTGTGATGATCTATTCAAATGATTGACCAAAAGAGCAAATGAATTGATCAAAGTAATAGAAAGACAAACTGCTCGTGGCAATGATCCCACCATGAGCACCAAAGACTGGGATGTTCCCTAAAAGCAGTATACAGCATCATGAGGTGATTGACCTATAAATTTAGAATAATAAGGAACTTTACAGATGCATCATCAGCGGATTGGACATAGTGTTTGAAATCTAATTTGTCGTCCTAGTTGAAAGTTGAAGGGGATTTCTAGTTGCAAACTTTTTAAGGGTAAAGCAATTTACATATCATTAACTACTTTTAAACTCGTCTTTTCCTTTATTGACATTCTTTTTGCTATCAAAGATAAGTGGCTTCGTGCTGACTGATGAGGGGTATTATCTTTGTAATCATTGCCAGTGGAAGTAAACCCTAAACGTACTAAGGCAACGGGATAGTCACAAGAAGTAAAACAGTCTACCTCAAAAATGTACTTAAGTGGTAAAAGCTAAATCCTTAATCCATAAGACAAGAGAAGAAACTATTTGAATTTTTTATTAATGAAATAACTTGATGTTTAGTGGACTATGTCCTCCAACTTATATAAGAAAACCTTAGAGGAACCCTAAAGAGGCTAGGCAAATCTTTAGAAACCCTTCATTCGTGTTAAACATGAAATCAGATTAAAAAAACAGGGAACAAAAAAAAAAAAAAAAAAAAAAGGGAGAAAACTACAAACAATAATATTACAAACTTTAGGAAACGTTTTAGAATTATCAAGATCTTATTCTGACTTTTAAAATGAAAACTATATTACAAACAAAAAATTTATAAAGGAGAATTTGTGAAAATGAAGGCCTAAACGAAAAAAATTTGGTTAAAAAGCGACGTAGCACAAATTAAGGTATAAGTTTTGCTCTCCACGTCAATTAGATTTAGGTCACCAAGTTTTTCATGCGATTTTGAGTTTGATTCCAAAGATTTTTACTAATACTTTTCACTTCCCAAACCTTTTGTGTTGTTATTTATGACAGTCTCTTTCTTCAAGAAAAGTTTGAACAGTTCATTCTACATCAAATAAACAACAACTTGATATGATATTGTTGTTTCCTCTCAAAATTGTTACATTCACTTAGGTACATGGTAGTATTTCTCATTTTCTTTTTTAATGAATTCCTCACAACATGTACGGTTATGAGCCTACATGTTACATATGTCAAATATATAAGAATTGACTATAATAATATTGGTAACTATGACACATGCTACTTTCTCCCCCAAAGATACTATTTACACAACACAATAATGCTTTCTTCTCTCTAGGATGTTTAGATTTCACTATAACAATGATGTAAGGTTTGGCTTTCATTGATGTAGTGGATTTTGCTATAAAGTATGTTCACGAACCAGAACTGGAGAATCTTTGTGTCACTGTTTGGAAGCTTTTGGAAATTGGAAGTATAGGAATGATGTTTGGCAGGGTAACTTTAGAGGCAAGCTGCTAACTATGCTTGCAAATTAATTTCTTGAGATCTATCAGAAAGGCTGGTTCGCGGGGGGGTGGGGGGGGGTGGGGCCAGTGAAATGGATCACGCCATCTCCTCAGCTGGTCAAAGTTAACGTTGCAGAATTTAGGCTTACGGCCGGCTACTGAGATGGTAGCTAGGAGCTATTGCAGAAGACTTGGAAAGTGTTGATTTAGATTATAAATAGATTAAGAATTTCCATATTTGGCATATAAAATACCAGAGCTGCCCAAGCTTAGGTAAAAATATAAAGATAAATAAGGGCTGAAAATAACTTTGACATATGTATAATACAAATGCAATTTGACAAAGAAATACAAATCGAAAATCAAAGATTGTTTAAGTTCCACATTTTTATTTCTTTTAACTTTTTAAAATCTCATATTTTATATATATAATCATATTTTAACTAACTATCAACAAATAAACAATCAGGAATAGATGCATTAATCAGTTGTTACACTCGATGCCTCTAGCTTTATTTTTAGTTTTTTAGCTTATTTGTTTATCTATAATATTTAAAAATCTCACTTTCTAAGTTCAACTATACTTTAATTAATTTTCAAAAAATAAACATATCAACAAATTAGCAAAATACTAATTGAAACACACACTTATATCAACTATCAAACAAAGTGCATGTTTGATATTGTTTTTCTAAGGATTTTGTATATATTAGTGAACTGGATGAGACATGTATCACATGTCCAATCTAATGCATTAAAGTATTAAGCTAAACTTTTAATGCATTAAGCTAAACTTTCACCCGTTTTTAAAGTCTCATCTTAAAAGAATAGATAACAAATGAAAATAAAACATATCAAACAAACTAATAAAAACATAATAAGATGTTATATTAATTTATGTGTTCTCCCCCCCCCCCCCTTTTTTTTTTTTTTTTTTTTAATAATTGATAAAATAGTGGCATATAAAACTAAAGCATAATAAGATGTCATGTTATACTTTATTGTACGATGAAATAGTGACTTAAAATGATCTGGGACCTCATAAAGAATCAACTCCATCACTCAAAGTGCTCTCTTGGTGCAATTATTGCCATTTTCCATTTTTTTCTTCTTCTTACAAAAATATATATATAAAATCTCGTGATAAATTCATGGTCCTCAAGAAATAAAGGCATAATTAATGTAGATCCATATAAGAATCTCGGAGGCCGTGCCCGCCTCCACCTTTTTATTATTATTATTATTATTATTATTTTTATCTATAAAAGCTAGAGTGCCCAGCTATTTGCTTTACACCTATCACCTGGCCTCACTTGCCGGAATTTCTCTTCCGAATCCCAATTACCGGCCACATTTTTTGTCAAGAACCTGACACAAACTCTCTTCCCTCCACTCAATTATTCAACTATATCTAATATCTTTCTTTTTTCCTTTTATATATATGTGATAGACCTTGGTCTCCAACAAACAAAGAAACCAGCTAAAAAAAATACACTGAATGCTTTGCAGAGAGCCACAGATATAGATACCACAACATCACGACCACCCACCACCACCACTCTTTCTCAGAGTATGGAATCTCACACCTTTATTGATTTTTTTAATCAATTCTCACTTCTCTCTCTTTTTTACAATTCATTCTTTTCAGTTTATATACTTCTTTGCAAAAACAAAAGCTATGTTGTTTTTGCAAATGCACGCCTTTCATCTTAAAGCTATCTCTTGCACTCTTTCGTTTAAAGTACCTTTCTCAAAGGCTGAGTACGTTTCTGGATAAATAGAAAGTGGGTTTTCATTATTTTAGTCTTAGAATGTAACATTTCCCAAAAATTCCCTACTACCAACATTCTTTATTCATTCACAGCTTGCTTCCTGGTATATCCATTTCTTCATTGTTGCTTTACATTAAGCTTTTTCAAGGTTCATCCTTTAAGACACTTTCTTCTGGAAAATTTTTCATGCATAAGTTGTAATATTCAGGTCCGTTTTATAGCTTTGAATGCATTATTTCCAGTTATTCATAAGAAAGTATTTTTCTTATAAAAAAATTTGAGCTTTACCTTTAATTACTTCGTTGTTTCTCTTAAAACGTGTTTTCTGTTTTTCAAAAACAAATCTTGTTTCTATTCAGCCATTCAGAATAGTACTATACTACATTTATATCTTTTTTTGGGGGGGAATGAAAAAGGTTTGTGCTTTAAATTTCAACGTCCAGTAGTTTTGTCTTAATACCAATGGATCTTTCAGATCTTCTGCATAAATCTCGTACATTATCTTTTTGGTATTTTCTATATCTTTTGTCAGCTAAATATACCCAAAAAGCCACCCTACTCACACAAGCAGATCAGATCTCTAAGGACTTGTCAACATTAATGTCATACCGTTTTCATATAATCCTCTAGTTTTTCTGGCTCTTTTAGCTGCGACCAGTCTAAGATTTGGCCTATACTGTGTTCAGTAGCCGAAGTTAATTGTTGCCCGTATATCTAAGCCTTTTGTATCTTTGCATTAATAAATTCCCGCTGTTGTGTGCAGAGTCGTCAAATTGGTGAGGCGGAGATCCAGTCGTTGGGAAGCAGAAATTAAGAGGCATTAAAGGCCGAGCAGAGAGAGTGAGTTTGCATTGCAACAATTAATACATAGCGTAAAGCAAAAGGTTTGTGACTTTGTGCACATAGTTACTGTAGTCGGCGTTTCTCAGACATCTTTCTTTTTGTGAATTTAATTTCCTCTCTCTCTCTCTCTCAAACATACACAAAACGTAAACAAACAAACTATACAAAGATCTTTTTACCCCTATGGACCCTATCTTGTTCTCTCATCATTGCAATGGATGTCGGTTTGTTGGGGTTTAACATATTTGGTGTTTGGTTTTCAAATTTCAACCATAATTCTTGTTTGTTTTTGTTTGGATGTTCTTCTTTGTTACATGACCATCACACGTGACGATAGTTAGAGACTTAGAGAGAGAGGAGAGCTAATGGACATAGTTAGAGGTTTTGGTCAGGCTTTATGATAGTGATGTCTCATGCTGTCATGCATTTACTTATAGTGACAAAAACTATTTTTAAAACAATGCTATTTCTTAAAATGGTTTCTTATTTTAAATCTATTTTGATTCTCTTTTTGGCTAAATCTATTTTGATTCTCACTCTTTGGAAATCAAAAATTGTTTATGCAACTTTAAACAAATATAAATTGCACTATATATAGCCAAGAAAGAAGTTTGTGTTATTGATCATTTTTACTAAGAGAACGGTGGTGCATGCATACCCCATCAGAAGACTTGCCGTTTTAATGGGTTAGAGGATATTTTTCTGAACAAGTTTGGAAGATAATTGTCTCTTTAAATAGTTATATAAGTTTCCAACTGAGTCGAAGTTTAAGGAAACCAACCATCATATTACATATTAAAAAAAAAGAAAAAGAAAAAGAAAAAAGGGGAAGGGGGGGCGGGGGCGGGGGCTTATAACTTATTAATTCATTTCAAATAGCATTTTAAAATGATATAATTATTGATATGATTTACTGTGTTTGTAGTATTAGATTTATTAATGATACTCTTTTTATAACTTACTAATTGATATAATTTATTGTGATTAGAGCATTTGAATATTTTATAGTGTACCAATCATAATATATCACATCAATAACATAATATATAAATGTTATGAAAAATTAGGATAAAATGCATAAATCTCTAAAAAAATTAGGATAAATACATAAATCACTTCAGATGCTTGAGCTGATTACAAAAACTATTAAAGTTTATTAAAATTTCGAATTTACCTCTTAAGTGTAAACAATTTTTAGATAAAAATACACAAATTGGTGTTATTTATACTTAAAGATAAACTAGATATTTTGAATGATCTTTATAGGTTCTGTCGTTATTTCGAATCTCATGTGGCTTGTGTATTTTACACAAAAAAAGAAATTATGTGTACACAGACTTTATCGATTCCGACGTTCTCATTGTTGTATACCGTATCTACTTACCCACCTTTAGAATATGACCCCCACATTTCTTTGAGATTCTTACCCTGTAACCCTTCATAAGTCAATTGTTCTATGGGTCTTAACTCTTAGGTCTATAACTCTGAAAGTGTGCCTTCACGTCAGAATTGTACTTGGTAATATACACGATTCGGATTATCTGTGTACATTAATTGACATTTTGACCTGGGTTTGATTTGCATTTTAAAATGTGTCGTACCTGAGCGTCGTATTCCATCACAAATAGTGTAGGTATGGTTAAGAGTGCCAAAAATGGAAGGATCAAATGAAACCATAAATTCGATGGACCATACTTCAAAGTTCAAACAATGAAAGAAATGAAGGAAGAAATAAGATACACCGCCTATGGCTGCTATGGTGGTGTCGTGGATTGGGTTCATTGGGTTTGTTGATAACCCGACTCCGTAAGAGTTTGGAATTTTCAAAATAAGTAATATATTTTTTAAAAGAATTGTGAACATTTCATCAAATTGTGAATAATAATATCTTAAAATCATGTTTGGTGTTGAAATTGTGAATATGAACATTAAAAAAATAATGGATATTGTATTGAATTATGAATAAAAATGTCTAAAACTTGTGGAGATGTGTATTAAATATGTACAGATTCGGCTTGGCTCCTGGAGGTGTTAGGATTCGAACACATGTCTCATTTTAAACACGTGTCATGATCACGATGGTTCCAGTGCACTGAAGCACTAGAGCCAATCCATTACTGTTAGCACCGTGTACAAAATTACAAATCCCTATAATCTATTTTACACTTTGACTATTTGTTTATGGAATACAAATCTTTTGTCATATTTTTGTATTTTACTTTATATTTCACTAATTACAATTCACTATGTATTTTTTATTATTTCTTATAAAATTAATTAAAGATTTAAAATGAAAACAAATCAAGGAATATAAAATGAGAAACACAAAAAAAAGTGAAATATAGAATATTCCTTTTTTTTTTTTTTGATAAGTTGAATATAGAATATTCATTATTCCCGGTAGAGCTTTTGACCAAAATAGGGAAATGGTAATAGTGGATTTTTTTCTCTCTAGACATGCAAAGGTTGGTTCTCGAAATATATCCAGAATCCAGTCCCTTGGTAAACGTAAAAAATAATTCACGGATCCAAGCATTGCTTGTCATGAATGTAATTATAGCTGGCCCTAATGGGGAGTAGGCACTTCATTTTTGACTGCTATGTGATCAGTCCGATCAGTCCAACTCTAACTGGGGTAAGTCCACGTAAGAGGGTTGTGGATCGATTAGGTTATTAACATCTTTTCCAAACTCTGATCCCACCTAGGCCCCCACTAGTTAAGCCCATCTTGCAGACACCGAAATTGTTTTATTTTATAGTAATTCTAGTAACACAAAAAAGTTGTGAATTTTTTCACACAGTTGAAATGACATGTTAAAAGTAGTTAAAAATAATTTGGGAGTGAAATGAAACAAACAAATTTTTATTTTTTTTTACTTTCCCAATAATACTTTTTCCCTTAAATGTGTCGAGCAGTTGAATTGAATTTTTCACATAGATATATAGGGTTACTGAATGGGACAAGACACATGATTATTCTCTATGTCTGTTAATAATCCCATGGATGATACCTTCATACTACTACTACATATCTAAGCCATGCTTTTTCCATGAAAAAGGTCACCGGCATACACACTTTGGTACTAACTGACATCTGTAGCCACTAGACCAAGCTCATGCACCATGCCAGTTGAATAAAGAACAAGGAAAACAACTAAACAGACTGAAACATTGCATGATCATTTACGCATTGTGCTGTTAATTGTGTCTTTTGGGCCCTGGTTTCCCTGTTTGTTGTGTGTTTGTCCTAGTACTTCTCTGTTTAGTCACTGTAGCTCAGCTTTGGGATGAGTTAAAGGTCCTTTATGTTCGCTGAAAAGGATTTTATTTGGTATCTTACAATTTGTCGTGCTAAGAACTCGGAATGATCCAACTATTCCCATGGGACCACAAGTCCAATGGTTCTGAGATTAACCTACAATTTACACACACACAATTAATTTTTTTTTTTTTTTGATATATGATAGAAATTCTAATCTAAACTCACACACACGTATATTTGAACCTATGGCGTCCGCTCATGATGGTTGCTCTTACCATCAGGCCAAGACACCAATTGGTTTTTGGTGTAGGCGGGATTTGAACCCAGGTCCCTTACTCGACAACAAGAGACTTTATCAGTTGAGCTAACTGGAACCCACATTTACACACACACAATTAACTGTGAAACATTGGAGTTGATTCCTTGTCTCCCTTCAATTAATTGATTTTGCCCATCTAAGGAGACAAGCTCAAAAGACCTCTCTTAATTTTTATTTGGTTGGAATAGTTTGGAAACTTTTTTTAAGTAGTATTCGACGTAACAAATTTCATATTTATGAGATAAATTATGATTAGTATAACATTATTTTTATATATATTTATGATTAATATCATTTTTATTATACATGAATCATGTAAAGTCAAAAATTGTGAAATTTATTGTAAAAGTGGTTTTTTTTTTCCTATATATTTATTTTAGTTGGACCCTTTGAATCTTTGTGGCGTGGACTCCTTAGGACTCTTACTTTTGCATGTATCCACGTCTCTTTGTCCATCTTTATCAGAAAATATACAGAACTGCGACAAGAAAAACACTGTCGAGATTTGATGCCAATCCTGTTCTTTTTATTATTTTGTTGCAGCCGTTACAATACTTCTTGTCTTTCTCCTATTACATTTTCTTTACTCTCTTTTAAAGCTATCAAAGTTTCTGATTGAAAACGTGTGAATTGTTACTACATTTTGTCACATCTCTCTTTTGCTCTCTCTCTCTCTCTCTCTACTGGTAAATATAGTGCTTCAAGAATCCAGCTTTTGTGTGTGTATGTTCTGTTAATTGAAGGTTCTCTTTGTACAGAAGTGGCCAAAATGCTAATGAAAGACACTAAGGAGAACCATGTGATAACCAGGGAACCTCTACAGAACTCAATGAATCAGAAGCTCAAAAATGAAGAATGCATGGAAGATACAAAGAAGATAATAGCGAGGAGAAAGGGAAGGAGAAGAGGTAAAGGACACAAAGTGGAGAAATTGCCAGTAGCAAAGCATGATGAGGATGTGGTTTCCCTTGCTGCTTCACGCAAAAGCCTTATGTTCCACCGCAGACCTGGTTATGGCCAGCTAGGGACTAAGTGTTTGGTTAAAGCCAATCACTTCCTTGCAAACATACCAGACTCAGATATATGTCACTATAGTGTAAGTGTTTCTTAGATTCAAGAGCCTAGCTAAACTATGAAAAAACTTTTAAAACTCACATCCAAGTTTTGTGGTGTAGGTTATGATTAACCCTGAGGTTACTTCTCATAAATTGAACAAAGCCATCATGACCCAGTTGGTGAAACTTCATAAAGAGTCTGACTTGGGGATGAGGCTCCCTGTTTATGATGGAGGAAGAAACTTATACACAGCTGGATTGCTGCCTTTTACCACAAAAAACTTCATCATAAAATTGAGTGATGAGGAGGAGGGGACATGCAATAGAAGGTTATATGTTAATCATATTTGTTTGTGTTAAGCTTGCACTATTAATTGCATGATATGTTGCTAGTATTTATGGTCTGTTCT
This sequence comes from Fagus sylvatica, assembly GCA_907173295.1. Taxonomy (NCBI): domain Eukaryota; kingdom Viridiplantae; phylum Streptophyta; class Magnoliopsida; order Fagales; family Fagaceae; genus Fagus; species Fagus sylvatica. Next base: position 38,611,115 of record OU015766.1, on the reverse strand, counting down.
TAACCTTTTTTTTCATTTAAGTTTGAGGGAGTTTTGATCAAGTTTTGGCTAATCATATCAGGGAACGAGAATTTCAAGTATCAATCAGTTTTGTAGCTTTAGCTAGTATGCACCAATTACGTGAGCTTCTTGCTGGGAAGCCAGTTGATACCCCTCACAAAGCACTTACCATTATTGATATTGTCTTAAGGCAACTAGCAGCCCAAAGGTGCATTCTAATTGTTCTATTTCTTTAGCTTTGTCTTGTTATTATTATTATTTCAAGTTAAGGCTACTGCTATTGGCTTTCCAATTACTTAATCCTTGATTGTGGGTGTGTTTAGGTATGTATCAGTTGGCAGGTTTCTCTATTCTCCTGATATTAAGAAACCACAGCAGCTTGGTGGTGGCTTAGAATCATGGCGAGGATTCTACCAGAGTATTAGACCTATTCAGATGGGACTGTCCCTGAACATTGGTGGGTATTCTTTTAATCCTTTAGGTTGTTTTCTGTTTATTGAAATTTACATTAACTTCTCCCCAAAAGTTAACATTCTGCATTTTTTCCCTTGTTGCTTATGATTCAGACATGTCATCGACTGCGTTCATTGAACCACTCCCTGTCATTGATTTTGTTGCTCAGATTTTAGATAAAGATGTGCATTCAAGGCCATTGTCAGATGCAGACCGTGTAAAGGTATTTTACTTTTGGTGTAGAAACTAAGTGATCATGTTCTTTATAGGTGCAATTTTATTCACAATTTTATACTTGATGTGCTGCACAATTGAAATCATACTAGACACGTGTAGGGCTAGTATTTAGAACCTGATCATTCATGTTACATTTGAAAGTTCTAACCCAACATCAAAGCAAGAGTGAGTGCTGCATGTTACATTCTGGTTCCTGATCCTTCTGGCTACTTTACTCTGTTCTATGATAGTTGTCTATCTTATACCGCATCAACACACTTCTAACTTGATTAGATAGAACATTTTGGTGAAAGCATTACCTACTTAGTGATTGGACGTTGTAATTCTAGATTCTAACTCACAATTGGATAACTACTATGCTAATATCTTGTATTATTTATCATTTAGAGTAACATCTTATTTCAATTGAGCCTTAGTACTTGTAGGCATTCACTTTCTTTAACACAACCAACCATGATTGAATTTGAATGTGGTTGGTTCACCCGTACAATGTTCAAGTGTCTACATATATTTTCTGCACATCTTGTCCAGATTTTCAATCCATTATTTTGCAGATAAAGTCATGAGGCCATCTTTATATGATGTCTAACCAGGTTACTTTTGTTTCAATAATGCAGGTTAAGAAAGCCCTTAGAGGTGTCAAAGTAGAAGTTACACATAGAAGAAATGTTCGCCGGAAATACCGAATTTCAGGGTTGACGTCACAGCCTACAAGGGAGCTAATGTATTAGATTTTCCCTCCTTGTTCTTCCCTCTTTTACTTGTTTTTGCATTTTCTTATTGCACTCTTTTGGGATGATTTTTTTTTTCCCTTTATACAGTTTCCCAGTAGATGAGCAAAAGAACATGAAATCAGTTGTTGAGTACTTTCAAGAGATGTATGGATATACCATTCAATATTCCCATCTACCCTGTCTTCAAGTGGGAAACCAAAAGAAAGTGAACTATTTGCCAATGGAGGTAGGCTCTGCTCAATATTTGCAACCTTTGTATGTAGCAGTCTATTCTCTTTAGCCAATTCATATGAATCTTTTTACAGGCTTGCAAGATAGTAAGCGGACAGAGATACACGAAAGGGCTGAATGAGAAGCAAATAACTTCTCTGCTAAAAGTTTCATGCCAAAGACCCCATGAACATGAAATGGACATTTTACAGGTCTACAAGACTACATCATCAATTCCTTCGGTTTCTAGCGACTTTTTTGATAAACTGAGGAGCTTAGGTCTAAATAAATTGCAAATACTGATGTTGCTTGAGTACTACTAATGGAAACTTCATAGCATTTTGCTTGTATAATATTCCACTTTTCTAGCCATAATAGAAACTTCACTTGCTTGTTTCAAAGAATTACCCCATAATAAATGTCACCAAAAGAAAAATTATTGGTCATTACAAATACTAAAGACAGCATGAAGGGTACACCTAAGATCTGACATTTCTCCAATGTCTTTGCAGACAGTTCACCAAAATGACTATGAGAAAGATCCCTATGCAAAGGAATTTGGCATCAGTATAGATAACAAGCTTGCATCTGTTGAGGCTCGGGTTCTTCCAGCTCCATGGGTAATGTTCGAAGCCACTTTACTACTTCAGACATTAAGCCTCATACTGCCAGCAAGTTGTTTATTTGTATCCCTTTTCTTTTCTTAATAGCTAAAGTATCATGATACTGGAAAGGAAAAAGAATACTTGCCTCAAGTTGGTCAGTGGAATATGTTGAACAAGGTTAGTTAATGTCTAACTTGAGAAACTTCAAAATTTAACAGCAAACTGATTTCTTAGGTATTAAAGTCATATATTAAACTATCTCTGACAGAAGGTTTGTTTCAATTCAGAAAGTAATAAATGGAAGCATTATCAGACATTGGGCCTGTATCAACTTCTCACGAACCGTCCAAGAGAGCACTGTTTGTAGTTTCTGTCAACAGTTGGTTCAGATGTGCCAAATTTCTGGCATGGTAAACTTTACTGATTCAGTTCTGGATAGTGGAAAATTTTAAGTAGAAATCGGTGACTTTGTAAAACCATCATTCTATCCAAATAATTATAAAGTTGCTTCCAACATTCCAAGTGATTTCCTGCATTTATAATCTGTTATTTTTGAATTTTCATCTCAGGAATTTAACCGAGACCCTGTAATTCCAATACATTCAGCCAGACCAGACCAGGTAAAGAAGGCCTTGAAATATGTGTATCATGCTGCTGCAAGCAAGCTTGAAGGAAAAGAGTTGCAGTTGCTTATTGCCATTCTTCCAGACAACAATGGCTCTTTGTATGGTATGTAGTTAGCTTTTGCTACTAGCTGGTTATTTGGGGCTCACTTTACAGTAGCAACTTGGACATTCCATATGTATGGTTACTATAAGCATGACTTATTCTTATAAAGTAATGTAGAATTAAAAATATGTATTTCGTTTCTCATGCTTAGGAAATTAATTGTCTCCAACATATAAACTTTGTGCAATGTCTTCAACTTCTAAGTTTTCATGTAAAGATACTCAAAGTTTCCAAATTTATTGTCCACAACTTCGTGAGATTTTATGTAGAATTCATACTCTAACTAAGTGCTGCATGCTCCACTTTCAGGTGATCTCAAACGAATTTGTGAAACAGAACTGGGGTTGATTTCTCAGTGCTGCCTTACGAAATATGTCTTCAAGTCTAATAGACAATATCTGGCAAATGTGTCCCTTAAAATCAATGTCAAGGTCTGTCGTAATTGAATGATCTTACAGATTCTACCAGCCAAATACAAAGCTTACTGTGGTTAAGATTGTATTCATTTGACTTGCTGAAGTCAGTTTCAGTGATTTCTTTTTCTTAAAAAAGTTTTTTGTCAATTTTTCTAGATGGGAGGAAGAAACACCGTGCTTTTAGATGCTTTAAGTTGGAGGATTCCTTTGGTCAGTGACATTCCAACAATAATTTTTGGAGCTGATGTTACTCATCCAGAAACTGGAGATGATTCTTGTCCATCTATAGCTGCTGTAAGCATTTGAAAACTTTAAAACCTCTCTTTTACTAGAAGTGTTGTGGTTGGCTCTAAGTTTGAGCATGCTGGATTATTGTAATACAGGTTGTAGCCTCCCAAGATTGGCCAGAAGTTACAAAGTATGCCGGGTTGGTATGTGCACAGCCTCATCGGGAAGAACTTATCCAAGATTTGTTCAAAACATGGAAAGATCCTCAACGGGGTATGGTTTCTGGAGGCATGATCAGGTACATATTTAAGGACTCCTTCAGAACTGTGCATGAATTGGGTGTTCACATGTTATGTTTACACCATAGTTTAGTGTTTTATAGTTATTAAAAAAAAAATTACAGCTTAAAGACTACCCCAAGACCCAACCCCTCCCATCCTTAAGCTATTTGCTGTAGTGGGCAAGTATACTTATACCTAGAAACGTAAGGCTATAAAAAGCTGTACATAAGGAAATAAGCTAAATAAGCTCTTAGAAAAAGCTAAACCAAACGTGCATATGCATACTTGGGGTCATACCTTCTAATTGCTTCCATAGTAGTTTTTATTAGTAGATAAAATGATGGTTGTAATAATATAATATATTGTGTTTATTGATGAGAAAACAAGCCTATTGAAGGTTTACTAATTTCATTCTACTGCAGAGAGCTTTTACTTTCATTTCAGAAGGCTACTGGACAAAAACCATTGCGAATAATAATTTTCAGGTACTCAATTTAATAATCTATTTAGACAAAGAAATAGTTTTTGATTGGCAGTTAGGTCCAAGAAATAGCTAAGGTTTGCCTTTTATAATATCTACAGGGATGGTGTTAGTGACGGACAGTTCTACCAGGTCTTACTACATGAACTTGATGCCATTCGTAAGGTTGGTGAAGATCTGGCTTCCTTGTTTTTATGAACTATGCTCTTCCTGTGCTAACATTCTGACCATCTCTAGGCTTGTGCATCATTGGAACCTAGTTACCAACCTCCGGTAACATTTATTGTGGTTCAAAAGCGGCACCACACTAGACTCCTTGCAAACAATCACAATGACAGAAGTAGCACTGACAAGAGTGGAAATATTTTACCCGGTAATAGTCTTTGTTAAAGTGATCACATTCTTTGGGACAAAGGGTTTGATCAGATTCTCCAAAGGTCATGCAGCTATCACTCTTAACTCATAAACTGAATTGTTATTGGTTTGAATTTCAAAATGTAGGTACCGTGGTGGATTCAAAGATCTGTCATCCTACTGACTTCGACTTTTATTTATGTAGTCATGCAGGAATCCAGGTATGGTGTTGAAACATACTAAATACTTCAAAATTTGAGAATTGGACCATAAGTTAGTTAAGAGTTACCAATAACCTCAGACAAAGTTGAGCATACAAGATCAACTTTATGTAGAAGCCTAGCCTGCAAGAAACTGAAAAATATTCAAACTTATGTTTAATATTGCACATGGAATTTGACAGGGGACCAGTCGACCTGCTCATTATCATGTTCTCTGGGATGAGAACAATTTTAGTGCAGATGAAATTCAATCTCTGACCAACAACCTCTGTTATACGTAAGAAATTTGGTTCCCTTCTTGCTTCTACTACATAAGCTTTTTAATTATAGTGAATTAACTTGTTTAATGATTTGATTGCAGGTATGCTCGATGCACTCGATCAGTTTCTGTAGGTAAATTTCTGACACATTGTTTACAATATGCTGACATACACATTATACCACCTAATCTGCAATTAGTGCACGCAGTTACATCAAATTTTCAAAGAAACATACACCAACAATTCTTTGCTTAGATTGTCCTATTGACATGTTCCTTGTTTTCATGATTTTTATTACCACTAAATTGGCAAGATACATATTTATCATACTGTCTGGCACTTATTGACAACTTAAAACATACCACTTCTTCGCAATGCAGTTCCACCAGCATATTATGCTCACCTGGCAGCCTACAGAGCTCGATTCTACATGGAACCTGATGTGCATGAGAATGCTAAAATGCGTTGCACACGGGCTGCAAATGGATCATGCGTCCGTCCTCTACCAGCTTTGAAAGAGAATGTGAAGAATGTGATGTTTTACTGCTAGAGGGGAAGGACTAGAAGGGTCAAGTTCAAGCACCAAATGGAAGCAGAGGGAGATTAGAGGACAGACTTGTACATGATGTACCTTGTGTAGTTGTGTTTATATTGTAGAGAGATTGTGCCTTGAAAATTTTGACATCACGTTTAACAAGGTTGTGATAGTGTAAAAAAATTTATATATATGGATGATGATGCAAAGTTTATCAGAATTGTGAGGGGGGGAACTAAAGCCAAGGGTGGGAAATGTTTTAAAAAAATCCTTTTATAGTATATTTACTATCAAACATTTTAGAGATTTAACTTATAAAAATTGGACTTGGCCCTTCAAAATATTTGAATCAGTCCAATGGTGCTCTTAGAAAAAAGAGAAAAATATATTTTAAACCCTATAATTTAAAAGAGGTAACAAATTAAACCATATAGTTTTAAATGTAACAAATTAAACCGTTATGGTTTTAAAATCAACAAATTAAACCTAAGTTTCAAAAATAATGAGTTATACTTCAATCCAATGTGTTGGAGACTTAATATAGGTTGAGTGTTTAATTTGTTACTTTTTGAAACAATTGAATTTGTTAACTTTCAAAGCTATTACGACTTCACTTTATAGTATATATTGTGACTTGTTTACAAAAATTGAAGTTTAAGTTGTTATGAAAAGTAATCATTAATGATGACTTGACACACTTACAAATCTTTTTTAAGCAATTTACAATTTTAATTGGGTTGGATTTCTATTAGCCCATAATTTTATATCCGGGTATATATAAAATTCTTCTCATAGAGTTTTATTTCTAAATCATGTGTGAGATCTCTATCTATAAATCTTATTCATAACTTTTTTTTCATTCTTTCTAAATGGAAAGCACGCGGGAGGAGGTGACTATCCTAATAAGACATGATCATAATAACTTTTTTATTTATGAAAGAACCAATGTTTAAAGAGTCTAAACAAAAAAAAGAAAGTGCATGGAATCGTTAAAGTGAGATGAGTTATAAAAGTAGCAATGATTTGAGACATTAACATCATGGTGCCGCCCTTGGAAATTCGAATTAAAGATCTTTCAAATTCCAAGATCCTATTCCTAGCTAGTGAAATACGAGTCCGAAATGGTTGTAAAACTCTCTTTACATGTAACAAAGGGATGTTACATCATGGATGCATAAAACCTTACGTGTCAAACATTGCTTAATGACTTTAGCCGTAAGCCCGTAAAGTCTATCTCTACAGTGATTGCGACAATTAACGATAGTTACAATCAACAGTCCATAATTGCGTTCTTTAACGTTAAAACATCTTATATTGTTTCTTGTTATTATTATTAATGATTGTTTTTTATCATTACATCAATTATTTTTTAAGATTTTAATATAAATCTGACTTTACCAGTTGAACTCAAAGAATATACCATTGTTATAAAGTACACAAAAAGTGAAAAAATAATAAATTACCATAATATAACAATAGGATCCACACGTTGATGGATGATATTATGGAGAGTGGATCAGAAAAAAATTGACCTATATGAGAGGGATAGAAAGAGAGAGGAAGGTGTCATCGCTGTCGACACGTGGGGAGAAACTGACACGTTGATATGCTGGTCGTCGCTAGGCTCAGTTAGGTGGTCCCCATTTTATTTTGGGTGTGGGCCACAAACCCACAAGTTGGTAAGGACTCAGGGCTAGTCGGCCAGACCAGGAGCTCCCAAAAACGGAATCACGTGGAATAGTGAGGAGGAAAAGGATTGTGGGCCAAGTTTTTTGGGTGGTTTTCTATTCCCGTTCCGTGTTTTGTGCAGTGGGCGTGGGCCTCCGGGTTTTCTTTGTATTGGTTGCTTAAGTTTATTTTGTTTGAAAAATAAATTTGATGAAAATATAATTTATTTATTTAAAAGAAAGGATATTTTAGAAAATTATACATAAATAAACAAGGAAAAGAATAACAAATTAACAAGCACTTTTGCTTATAGATTATACCCAATAGCTCCTAGCCATTCTTTTTTTTTTTTTTTTGGTTTTACCTCTATTTTTTAAATGATAAATTTTAACTATAAACTAGTTTGTAGCTCTTTTCTTATAATCTAATATGTGGTTATTTATAAAATCATTCAAGTATAGTATTTATACAAGTCATGAGATCTCAATCCCACACTCTCAATCTATGTCATCATACCGACTTCTTGGGAAGATAAATAATGCATCGATTGTCATCCTTGATTTCATCGTTGACGTGAGTAGCGGACTCGACTATTTAACACAAATTTGATCTAATAGCGTGCCAATCAGACTTTGACACAGAGGACAAAAAGAATCTCTACTAAAAATGTAAACAATTGATAACCTTCATATTTTGCCGCTGCCCGTTATTGAATGAAAGTGTTGTTATCAAAGCTTCATGTTATTTAATTTTTAAACAAAATTGATGATCATGGTCACATTGAATTTAGACATAAGTTCTTCATTAGTGGGTTTAGCATCATCGATGTTTTTGACTCCAGCCCAGGAAAAATGGAAAAGGGTGCATTTGGCCAACCCTATTAGTCAAATTTATTTAGTAAGTTTGTATTTAAAGTCCAATGGTAATAATACTGAATGTCATGTTCAACTGATTAAATGGTTTTTCGACTCCTTAAGTACTCTGTAATTAGTAAAATAAATCCCATTAATGTGACTACCAAAGATATTATAATGAGAATTGACATTTACTAAATGCTTCTTAAGATGGCTCGAATTCAAGACAAAGAGCCATCCAGACAATGGCCCTTTGTTCTCCTCCTAGGCTCCTACATTAAAGTTAAAAAAGACCAACCAAAAAAATAAAATAGAATTATAATAGACTAAAATAAAAAAACAATAATGCTATAACCTATAAAACAACATTTACATAACTTAGCCACTAATATGATAAGTTGCTATTGATTTTCACGTGTGGGTGTATCAATGACACTCATTTGCAATTTGAAAAAGACTAACTGTTCAAATAAAATAAAATTTTAATAGACTAACCCAAATAAAAGTAATACCATATTTTACATGTTTTTCACATGTTACTGATGTGGTAAGTTGTTATTTTCACATCAATCACATTCACATAGATCATGCGCTACTTTATTGTGTATTATTATTCACGCTATCTCAATGTGAAAAAAAATTGTGTAGCTAGGAATAAATAAAACTCCATTAGCTATTAGGTTGTTGAAGTATCATACATTATAGGGGCAGCGGGGCAGGTGCATGTCTCAATCGCAGCAAATACATAGGCCGAAATTATTGATGTTTGGTCACATGTAGCAGTCTAAGATGTAAATTAGCCAGGCCTCTAAAACAATTCCTATTATGGTAATTGTCAGATACTAGTTTGCCTTACCTCTTTAGTCTTTTGTAGCCCTTTGAAACAACATCAATTTTGAAAAAAAGGCAACAAAGCAAGCTGACAGCCACTTACCACAAACTTCATGCGTTGACTGCTTATGGATTTCGTGTTGTTTTAAAAATACATTGTTCTAAAACAATATGAATTATCGTAGATATATGAGATTTTGTTTTTTTATTTTTCTAAATTCTAACTTTGAAAAAGTCCAGCATACTCGTACAATTATTATTTTTTTATTTTCAATTAAATGGTTCATTTCTAGAATCATTCAAACACTGCTCACTTTCATTTTACTATATACATGTCTAATTGATTACTACTTTATTGACTCAAACAGACCGTGTCTTTTCAACTAATCTTTATTTGATACTCTATCTTACTGTATAAATCTTCAAAATCAAAATTGATTTAGATGCAACATGCAAGTCTAGCTTTACCTTTTATCAAAAAAAAAAGTCTAGCTTTACCTAAACCTATCAGTATCACCCTCATTCTTAAATGAGAAATTAATATAGCCGTTAATCCTTATTTAATTACCACACCCCCTATTCTTATTTTAATCAATTATTTATGCAATTGGGCCGCATGGTAGTACATGATAATATAAGCTACCAGAAAAGGTGACGTAACAGCCTAAGTTAAAAAAAAGGTGACGTAACAGCCTAAAAAAAAAAAAAAAAAAAAGCATTTTACCTAGGGTAAAACTAAAATGTCATGGCAGTAAAAGCATGAAAATTGTAGTGAATGAGAAAGTGAAAAGGAGGCGGAGTACAAATTTACAGCGCGTTATGATTGCTATGATGATGATGATGATTTACTATCCCAACAAGTGGTGAGTTGGCGTCTGGTACGGCTTGCCAGGCCGAAGCCGAGATGAGAGGACGGCTATGCCAGCCGAGAGTTAAACAGCCTTCAATTTCTTCTACACAGTAACCTTCAGCTGAGAAGAGAGTTAAAAGCATACTGGCTTGCTTAAACGCGTTGGATCCGAGATGTAATGGTCTAAACCCGGCTTGTCCGAGCCGAGTTCTCCATTTTGATAACGGCTCATGGCGCTCTACTCGAGCCGAGCCTTCGCAGCAAACCACGTTGCATATCTCTTTCTGTATGTAAATCTCGGCGAAGGCTTTTTCCGGTTGGAGAGTACAAGCCTCGAGGGAATCGAACATGGTTGAGTAGTAGTAAAGAGATTCGGTGAACCGGTCCATGAATCCGGGTTGGTTATGGTTCGCTTCTTGTTCAATCACCGTCATGATTTTCGGGTTCAAGTGTCGGATCCAACCGAGGACTAATTCGATGGGGGAATTTCGGTTCGGGTCGGATCCGAGGAGACGGTGAAGCTGCATGATTGAGTTCACCGCTACTGCTTCCTTGGGATTCACTTGGAGCATCCACGGTTTTACATCCTCGAGCCGCTGAGCCGCCACGCCACGGAAAGCGAAGCGTACGTTTACAGAACGAGCCAACTCGGCGAGTCTCAACCCGATTTCTCGTAGCGAGTCACGCCCGTCCGGTGACGGAGGACCAATGCCGGTTAACCGTAGCAAAGGAGGTCCGCCGGGTCTTAACGCCAACGCTTGTATCAAAGCCGGCCATTGTAGACCGTGCATTAGGTTGAAGTCGATGACGTGGACGCAATCGTGACCGTCGAATGCTTCTAATATAGCTTGGTTCGCAGTGAAGTGAGCGAATTTCAAATACGGACAGGCCTCGTAGAAATGATGGTAGAGAAGCTCATTCTCGTAAGCCGAAGCCGAGGAGCCGCCTCCGCCGACTAAACCGATACCCTGCGGCGTGAAAATCCGGCGGCTGAGCGCATCGATGAAGTACCCGGCGACCTTCCCAATGCCGCAGCTGGTGTTGACACGTCTGAGCAAGGCCTGCATATCATCGATCAAAGAGCCAGCCAATGAGATATCGCCACGTTGAACTGATTCCGCACACGTCATCAGCATATGTACCAGCCTTATTCCGGAATCTTCTTCCATCGCCGTCACAACCGTCACCTGATTCGCCGGGACATTCTGCTGTACCTGCTGAGCCGCATCGTGATCCGTCCACGCGGCATCCCCTTCACTCACCGCCGTTGGATTGATTCCTGGAACTACGTCAGAAAAATCGGGAAGATCCAACGGCAGAGACGAACTGTGGTTGAACTCGGCGAGGAGCGAGTCAACCCAGGAGGCGATATCGGCAGGGTTGAAGTGAACGGTATCGGAAGAAGCGAGCTGCGAGAGCTCTGAAGGAGAGTTGACCATGGCTGTCTCGAGACGCTCGAGTCGTTGCGCTACGTGGCGAAGATCCGAGGAACGGACCTTGTAACCAGCTCCAGCAAGAAGGCCATCGATCTCAGCAGGTTTGCTAGCGGAGGAGGCGGAGCTGCCACTGCTACTTCCGGCTGATGTGGCGGAATCGTACAGAGACATATCTGAAAGGGAGGATTCGATTTTCCTGGTGACTTTTTTGTTGGTTCTGATCAGATACTAAGATGCGCTTTTGTGGATTTCGTTGAACATTCCTAGAGAAAGAGAGTTTGAGTTCGTGTGGGTTAGTGTTTGTGTGTATACTTCAAGTGGACTAGTGAATGAGAGTGATATTGGGAGTGAAAACTGACAGGTGAAAAAGAGAGGAAAGAAGGGTTTTAGAGAGAGAAACTGTGGCTGACATGTAATGTGTCTCTGACCATGAAATGTACAATTTTTTTTTTTTTTAAATATATGAAAAGGCAATGTTACAATCAACTGTGTAATAATTTCATGTGACACAAGTATAGTATAGGTTTCAATCCACCGAGTAGTCAATGTTTTATAATAGGTGGGATCTATGTGGGACCCACAATGCAATTTTAGTCACCCAAAGATGCTGTAATTTAATTTCATACAATATAGAACCGTGAAATGTAGTAAATTCAAGTTGAATATGAACTACCACTTTGTAAGAAAAATCAACTTCTAAATAAGAACCATGAACCACCACTTTGTAAGAAAAATCAACTTCTAAATAAGAGCCAAGTGTTTCTCTCTCCTTGAGAAACCCTAGCCGCCCCTCTCCCCCCTCACCTTAGCCACCACCCCATTTATTTCCCCTTCCCTAACCGTCGTCCCCACTTCTCCATTTCTGTACAACCTCTATTCGCAAATTCGCACGATCCACGAGATCGTGGCCGGTGGTGGCCCGATCTGGTCCACGTGGCCTGTTCTTATCGTTCCGCGCTGAGCCTCCACGTTCGCCACCCCCCTTATTCTTTCTTTTGTGCCGCTTTTTCTTTCATCCTTCCACTGAAACCCGATCTCTTTTTGCAGGATCTTTTGTTGCCTTTTTCATGTGGACCTTGCCGGAACCCCTTTTCTCTCTTTTTGTTGCTTGCCGGAGGCCAGGGGTGGCACTCTTCTCCGGCTCTCTCCCTCTTTCTTGAAGACAAGTTTTGTAACTTCCAGTAGATGGCGAGATCTCCATTGGTCATGGATGTTTAGTTGGCATTGGGTTTGGGGCCTACTCTCATTTCAAGCCTTTCTTGGCTACCCTTTAGGTGACTTGAGGGTAGACCTCACAAAACTCTTCTTTATAGAGAGCCCCAACCGAATCGCATAGCATCTGATACCATGTACCATCCGATTCACTTTCTTTGTGTTTGTATGCATGGATGGGATCTTGGCTCCAAATTTTCTGCTGCACAGGACATCTCCAGTTGGTGCTGCTCTTCCAAGCTACCGGATTGTCGTCAAATCTTGGATTGTTTGTAGTATTTGTGTTTTTTATTATTGTTTATGTATTGTTATTTTCTGTTGTTGTGTAGTTTTTTATGTTGTTGCTTGTGCCACCCTCGTGGTGGGGTCCTGTACTATGACGTATGTCATTTTTGCCGCTCTCGTTGTAGGGTCTAAGCTTTGTTGTGTAATCAACTTGGTTCCTTCCAACTCGGTTTGAAAGTTTTCCAATGTTTTGATTTTCTCTAAAGTTTCTTTATTCAGCAAAAAAAAAAAAAAAAAAAAAAAGTAGTAAATTCAAGTTGGGTTTTTGAATTGACAACCTTGCATGCATTTTCTAGTGCTGTATTTCTATTTTCTTCAGTTCCCTTTTGGGCCTTTTTGTTTCTTGTAAAATTTCTTAAGCCTAACTTTGGCTTCAGTAGAACCTTTTCTGTGAAAGATTTTTGACTGGAAGATAAGTGAAAGTGCCCAAGTTTGTTGAAGATGCATAAAGCAACTTTGTACCAAACAATTATTGACGTGGAACGTTTTTCTTTTTATACTTATTAATGTTATTACGTGGAATTAACACGAAGAGATAAAATCAAATGGAATATAATATAAAAAAATAAAATTTGTAACTGGTTCTGAACTGAAATCAAGTTTAGTATTTTGGAACCCACTTCTAACTGGATAAAGACTGAGAAATGGAGCTCAAACTTGGCCAACCGTTTTGCATGATTGGAATCTAAATTTTCAATTTATTGACCGTCTTAACCTATTTTTAAGATAAAGAAAGGGATTATAATAAGAGTGATAAAGAAACCAATTTGTATTTTTATGGATATCTTTTTCGTTGATTTGCAAGTTAAATCAGCTGACTTAAACAATTAACATGGACGGTATTTACAACACTACATTGCATAGATATTCACCTTCAAATTTATTTGTGTGTGTGTTTGAGAGAGAGAGAGAGAGGCTAGGATACGAGTACTCCATACATGCACATTTAATTATTTGGATAGGATGTCTAAATCTCATTAAATTTTTATGCTAGACATGTTTATAGCAGGTGTGGGGACACATAGAAATACTATGTCAACTACATCAGGGTTAGTAGAACACTCATCAAAAAACAGGGTTAGTAGAAGGTCATGACAGTTTACCTAAAAGAAAAGCTATGAGGTCATGATTCATGACATGAGGTGCGATTGAAATCTTAAGGAAAATTCCCACCACCAACATATGGTGCTTCACTTTTGCTCAAGTTTGACAAACTTAATTTGTAAACAAGATAACCAACATGTGGCTTTTTTATTACCTCAATTCATTGACGACTTGAAGTCTCCTCTTAGAGTGGCTTCTATAATTTTTCTACTTCATGAAAATAAAATATTTACTCTCAATTTATTAGAGAGCGAGAGGACCGACATCACATCATCCTTTAATTCTAATCTCTAAGTCTTGAATTTATGATTAATTTTGTTAGATGAAACTACTAAAACTACTATCAATTTTATTATAAAAAAGGTTTTCAAACTGAGATGACAGTAAATATGATTGATACCAAATCGACAATATAATAAATAAATTTCTTAACTACTTTTTGTTGTGTATTTTAAAAGTTAACACCTTAATTTGTAAAATTTATATAATAAAATTTGTAATAATTGTAGTGTTTTCTCATTTGCTAGTGATTTTGCAAGTGCATGCTGCATTACTTCACAAATTCATATGGTGTACCTAAACTACCTAGGCTTCCAAAGACATTCTATATTAATATGTTGCTTTTGGCATAGGGTTGCGGATATAAAAGAACATTTTATAGTCTGAAGGAGTCGACCCAAACAATTCCTCAAACGAAATTTTAAATTAACCTGAAAATGACCATTTAACAGCATTGAAAGACCCAAATTGATTATAAAAATAAACAGATGATCAGATTCTTTATTAGTAATCAAATTTTGTTCTACTTGCATAAGAAAATATTATTTGATGCTCTAAGAGTTCGATTGGGCAAACGCTTCAAATTCAGCCATCACTTTTGATGTCCACAATGTGCGAGTGGGATTTCCACCGTAGTAGTTGAGTGCAAAACTTTAATCTCTGGAATGGAATAATTAGAGAAAAGGTTAAACCGTTTTTGCAAAAAAAAAAAAAAATTTCTCAATATACGTTACCCCAAATGTCCATATTGGAAGAAATAAGTACAGAACATATTGGTATTCATTTCAAACACCTTGATCTTAATTATGTTTGTAAATTTGTAATTTCCAACTAGATTAAAAAAATAATGTAAAACCAATGGGTCCAGAGGCAAGTGCTTCTCTGAACTTTCTGAGACATATCCCCCACATCATAAAGCTCTTTAGGTACTACATTTTATTTTTTATTTTTGTTTTTTATATGAAGCTGGGTACTTATTGACTTTACCTACAAAAGATCCATGCACATTGTTTAGCTACCTTAAATTAACAGTATTTCCATTAATGGTATAGTGTCACTGTAATAACCAACATCCATAGAAAGACATGTGTCAAAGAGACCAGTCAAGCAGGTGTCGCTCGCTGTTGATGAATCATTTATATATATATATATATATATATTATGTATTGAACATCAGTTGAAGTAACAACAGACTATAGTATGTATTTTTATTGCATAATTGAGGGTTGAGATAAGGAAAGAATTATATTTTACTTTGAATATCTACAACTTGGCTATTTATTAAATATGGGCGCCAGGGCATCAACAAATATAAAGAAAGAAAGAAAGTTGAGATCAAGAGGGAGTACTTAAACGAAAAACACTAGGTCATGAGCATAATTCAATGAGACCTAAACCTCGTAATACCTCCATTTAATAGTCCAATGAGTCAATTCTAAGACAAGGGTCTCCTCTAAATTCTAATGCCTGCGAACTTTTGTGTCCATCAAGGTAACAAAATGTTATGTGAGCACTTTTGTCCATGTAATTGTTCTAGTACTATATATATTATTCTCTCTGTGTCTCACCCCATGAATCATAAAAGCTTTAAAGTTAAAAATCTGCCACTTATTCAAACACATTATTGGAGTTTGATTATAGAAATAGATTGCATGAGAGACTTTTCACTATAATATCAATTAAGATCTAAAAAAATACAAAAAGAAACTTTTTTCCCCTAGCAACCATAAATCCATAATGTGTATGTATTCAAAGCAAGCCTTCTTTCATAGAGGTGAGTGGAAGTGGTCATTGGATTATGTCAAACTTGGGACCATTAATTTGAGAAGTGCAAAAAGCTGAGATTAAGATTATTGGAGATGAAAGATAGTTCATGGGAATTCGAAAAATTTAAAAATGATTTTGCATGACGAGTTGTCCAGTTAGAAAAAATGTATCAAATCAAGACCATAAAGAAATAAATACTCTGCATGAAAATTATTGGATTTCCTCCAATAGGAGCAGTGAGTGAGGTGGTCCACGAGATAACTCATAACATGGAATTTGGGACCATTTGCAATTGCAAAGCCCAAAAAGCACGAATTTAAGTGTAAAGAACTGTTACCATCAGCCATCAGGGACCCAATAGTGCTTGGAAGAATAAATTTTAGCCACGTACTGAGTGTGGGAATCAAAAACCAATTGAATTTTCAGCTCTTGCTTTTGAGAAGGGGAAGGGACTGGGAAATTGGGACCAGAGCATTACCTAGAGAACATGTTGTGTTTGGGACAGACACCTCTATTTGTGCCTCCATTCCGTTCTTTAAGCTGACACTATCACGTTATTGCACCTGTAAGGCTGTAATACTTTCTTTCTTTCTTTTTTCTTTTTTTGCTGGGAAGTGGGAAGGACAAGATTGCACCTTGTGTCCATATTGAGAGAAAGATATCATATAGATGGGTGAGACTTGGGATTGGGAACAGGGAGTCCTGTCCAGCCAACAAAATAAACAAAATTATAATAAAAACGATCAGTGTGTTAAAAAGTAGATTCCCAGGAAGAAGGAATTTGGTATGATAATCACAATGCATGTTTGCCTAAACTCTATGACAATGGCCTACAAATAGGTGATAACGTGATTTGTATGTGCCTCCCTTATCGGGGGAGTATTATATTATTATCTATACCAGGCCTTATTATATTAAAAATAGTTTTTATTTTATTTTAATTTTTCATATGGTTTCTTGTAGTGTTGTATTATTGAATTTATGTTTCTATAATAAAACGTTTGAATTTTTTATTTTTATTTAAATAAAAGATAGAAATTGTTTAAGATTTTTAAATATTGTATTGTTAAGCTTGAATTGTTTTTATGTTTTTTTTAATACAATTGTTGTATTGTTATACTTTGATGGTTTTGTAAGTACGAACTTGATTTGGGATATTTTATAAGTTTTAATTCAATGATGATGGATCAAATTTTATTAAATTATAAAAAAAAAGATATGAATATTTTGAGTGGGGCGCGTAAGCTAGGCACTCGCAGGTGTACATGAGTAATTATCTGATTTAGTTAACTTTTGCTTTCCAATTGAATCGATTGAATAGTGGAAATCACTATCAGCAAGTTTTGGTTTGGAATCTTTTTAGATTTGAGTTATTAGTATGAGTAATTATTAGTCAACAATTCTTTCAATTTTTTAATAATTTTCTATTGGGGCTTTTTAAAGTGTATGAAAATGAAGGGAATTTTTTTGTTATTTTTTTTGAATTGTCTTAATCCAATGACCCACGCAAGATTTGACTCTCTACTTAAAAATGTGATATGAATGATTCGTCCAAAGATTTTTCACTCAACATGATCAGGTCAATTGACGATTTGAACCCAACCGAACCCGGCTGATCTGTGAGCAGCCCTATCTGAATCCCTGATGGACTTAGACCAAGATAAGAGTTTTTTTTTTTTTAATTAAAAAAAAAAAAATTTAACTAGGCGGGTTTTAATGTTTATAAGTACCTCTTCCAAATAAGGCTTGGGCTTCACAGAGAATGGGCTCGTGGAACAGGAAATTGTTGCTCATTTGAAAGCCCAGTGATTTACAACATCCACAAGTATGAGGATAAAATATTAGTCACAATCAGCATGTAGATCTAAGCGCACTTCTTGCTAAGTAACAGTTAGATGTATATTAGAAAATAAAATACTGGTAGACTTTATCAAAATCCTATCTAAATCCAAATCTTGATACAAACCAAGAAAAGTAACATCTGACATTACCACTGGTTGCCTGGTTGGACTTCAACCCAGTATTTGGAGAACACAATTTAAAATCCCTAGTTTTTTTACTATTTGTTTGTAGTAAATAGTAATAGATTTCCACATAATTTTAGCATTATGGTTTTGGGAGTACATTAAATGCGTACTCTCTTCTCTCACATAAGTGGTGGGTTCCATCATATATTTAATTAGCGGGATCTATCACTTATGTGAGAGGAGGGAGTACGCATTTAATGTACTCCTGGAGTATTCTATTTGTTTTAAGTTGAAATTCATATTTGTTTTTGGCAGAAATTGTATTGCTTCCACGTTGTGAGAGTTGATTCAGAGCTCAAATTATGGAGAGTGAGTTTATCCTTGGAAAATAAAACTAAGGAAAAGTTTTATACACCCAAAAAACAAAGAAAAAGTTTTATTTCATGATGGGTTGACTTTATACTGAAAACTTAAAACATAAATGTTTGCGATTATGGACATTCACTTCACAAAATAAATTATAAAAAGCAAAAAACTACCCAAACTAGGTACAAGAAAATGACCATACAGTACAATGCTGGGAGCACCGTATTTGCTCTTTCTCTGTCCAATAGTGTTTTTTTTTTTTTGATAAACTGTCCAATAGTGTTTAGTGGTCTTGATCATGACAAAGTAATGCCAGAGGAGAAGGCAATTCCAGCCATGTTTGAACCCTTCATCTTGCAATCAGGCACTATGACCCTAATCCAATGCCTTGTCTTTATGTCATATGTTAGCCATATAATGTGCCATAAACCTTCAAAATTTGACATCAAAGCAGTCCTAACTATTCCATCTCTTTCCTCTAAACACCCCACCATAACCCCATAAGGCTTCTTAATCTGCTCCATTAATTTACTAGGAACTTTTGAAATGTATTGCCAATATCTACCATCTAAGCTTAATCCCCACAGTTCTATACCCGTTAACATCATTTTATCAATGCCATCAGACATCATGATTATCATGTGACCATCACCGTACACGTGTAACCGATCAATAACATTTCCCCAGCTAAATCTGACGGTCAATTGTCCATCATCGACACCTCCACTGCCAAATCTTGGCCGTAGAATCAATGGTTTAGACGTAGTACCATGGGAATTTACTACAATTAAAACACTTTCACTTCTCCCATTAATCACGCTAAGATAAATACAATGACTCTCTCTTTCACTAAGACATGGCAAATTTGCAACATTTTCTTTAACTTCCATAGACTCCCACTTCTCACTTTGTGAATCATACACAAACAGAATGGGTCGGTTTTCTACTAGCTCCACAAACAAAAACCGGAAATGATCCGATCCAGATGGCCCAGCCACTAATTTCATTCCGGATCTTCTCCAAGATGATGTGCCACGTGCACCCAGTGGACTTGGAGGGATTTTTTTAACGGTCTTGGTAACTAAATTAACTGAAATAACTACCTTCATAGTATTTAGAGACAAAAAGGAAAAAATTACCAGATGCTGTCAAAAAATAAAGATCTTCACCCGGAGAAATTATGGGTCTTAATGATTTGGCAATGGGAATTTGGAACCAGCGGTCAGATTGATCCGTAAAGCCATGAAGCATCAAATCACGAGGCCATCGCTTCTTGTACACAAAGAGCCATGTAGTAGACCTTGATCTTGTATTGTATTCTCTAATAAAATCTTGGTCAGAAATAAGGTGAGCAATGGATTTGCTGACTAATTTTAACTGAATGATTTGGGGTAAAACTAAATAGAGTAAAATGTTTTGTATAAGTTCGGATGGGAGGAGGCAAAAACCAATGGCACTTGTGGTTGAATTCCGATGATTATCCATGTTGGGCAAGAGGCAGTTTTGTATTATTTTCTTTTTTTGTGCTTGGTTGGCTTGATGAATTTTTGAGAAGCTTATGAATTATGAGTTATATAACTTATAATAGGCTGAATTTTTATTTTTATTTTTATTTTTTATATAGCTAAATGACACATTGACTAATAGACACAATTAAAGGACAAATGTCCCCTAACATCCGATGCAAATTGTGCGTCATGGTCGGAATGGACGGTGGCAATATTGTAGACTTTTAGTTGAGGGGATAAGGCTGATGATTTTGATTAGCTATTGTGTTGATGTATGACAATTTTAATAACAATATATACAAAATGAAATAAAGTTGAAGTGTTTAACTAATACGCAGGTAAGAATTCACAATGGCCTAATGGGTTTTGCTATTCACTTTCTTTTTCCAATTCCACCACCCCAACACCCATAGAATATGGAATGGATTGGTCCAGTGCTTCAGTGCACTGGAACACTGGACCCGTTGAGATGTAGACACGTGATCAAAATTGGACATGTGTCGTGATCACAATAGGTCCAATACACTGAAGCACTGGACCTAATCCAAGTCCCATGGAATAGGCTACATTGCACACACATTTCAATATTAGCCTCCCAAAATTGCGGCACAATCACCAACTTTAACTAAATCCTTTTTCTAATTAAGAAACCCTAACTTGTCTCCAAAAGGTTATTTGTTTTTTAAAATAGCTTAATATACTTTTTGATAAGTCAGTCAGATTTTACCTTAACCTTACTTGAAAAGTAGAACATGCCCCGTGGGGGTGTGCATACGGTAGCCAGGCTGCAAAACTTTCAACTGAAATCCAATAGGGTAATATTCTATCAATTCTTACACAATGTCTGAAAATTTAAAAGAATAGAATGAAATGAAATAGACAAAAAAATATATAAAATATTTCTCTAAGTTTGTTTGGAAAATTATAAAAGAATAAATCAAAAGAATAAATAAATTTATTTATTTTTATACTCTTCATTTTTTATTAATCTTTTCTTAAAATAAATATAAAATCAATATCTCTTTCAAATTTTAAATATCCAAACATTTATCACCCGAATCAAAAGAAGAAGAAAAACGACAAATTGTTTTTTTTAATGAATAAAAAATTTATACAATAATATTAAAGACACATCATTTTTATAACTTTCACATGGATCCGTAAACACCATTTTTATCATGCATAAATTATTTATCTGAAAAACTGTGAAAAATTTTATATTTTATTCCATTTGGAAAGGACAAAAGCATATCACATAGAAGATAAAATTGTAGCAACGGATGCGAGAGACCGTATTGGCCTTGCAAGTTTCAACTCTGAGTTCGAGAAACCATACGTGCAAAACTTCCTTAAAATATTCATGGAAAAGTGAGCTTTCTTAACGGAAATACCGTACACATCCACAAGCAATTAATGGCTGCTACTTTGTCCCTCAACTACCTCAAACCACCCTTATTCTCAGACAATCCTCTCTCAAAAAACCCCACTTCAACCACCACCATTTCCATCATTAACAACTCAATTCAACCACACCCATGTCTTGTTTCACTAGAAAATTGCTCCAACATGTTGGAGCTCAAGCAAATCCATGCTCAATTGCTAAGGACAGGCCTTTTCTTCGATGCATACACAGCTAGCAAAGTCGTTGCCTTTTGTGCTCTCCAACAATCAGGAAGCCTCCATTATGCTCGTTTAGCCTTTACCCAGATCGCCAATCCCACTACTTTCACTTGTAATTCAATAATTCGAGGCTACACGAACAAGAACTCGTCACGTGAGGCTATTCTTTTCTACCAAGAAATGCTAGCTCAAGGCCTTGTCCCTGATAGATTCACGTTTCCCTCGTTGTTCAAATCTTGTGTGGATTTGCGTGAAGGGAAACAGCTGCATTGTCATTCTACTAAGCTTGGTTTTGCTGCGGATACTTATATTCAGAACACGTTGATGAATATGTACTCTCATTGTGGGTGCTTAGTTTCAGCTCAAAAGGTGTTTGATAAAATGGTGGATAAGACTGTGGTGTCTTGGGCCACCATGATTGGAGCTTATGCGCAATGGGATCAATCGGATGAAGCTGTGAAGCTTTTTGATAGGATGGAAATTGAGGGTGTGAAAGCTAATGAGGTTACTTTGGTTAATGTTTTGACTGCGTGTGCTAGAGCGAGGGATTTTGAGACGGCGAGACGGGTGCATAAGTACATTGATGAGAATGGTTTTGGGTTCCATGCGGTCCTTATCACGGCTCTTATGGATGCTTATTGCAAGTGTGGTTGTGTGTCTCTTGCTAGGGATTTATTTGACAACATGCCGGAAAGGAACTTGGTTTGTTGGAACATAATGATTAATGGACATGTTGAAGATAGTGATTATGAGGAGGCCTTGTTGCTCTTTCGAGAGATGCAACTCAAGGGTCTTAAGGGGGATAAGGTGACTATGGTAAGCTTATTGCTTGCTTGCACCCATTTGGGTGCTCTTGAGCTTGGTAAATGGTTGCATGCTTGTATTGAGAAGGAGAAGATTGAGGTAGATGTTGCCTTAGGAACCGCGCTAGTGGACATGTATGCAAAGTGTGGGAGCATAGACATTGCAATGAGAGTATTTCAAGAACTGCCTGAGAAAGATGTTATGAGTTGGACAGCCTTGATTGTAGGTCTTGCAATGTGTGGCGAAGGGGAGAAGGCATTGGAGTATTTCCATGAGATGCAGATTGGAGGGGTGAAACCAGATGCAATTACCTTTGTTGGGGTCTTGGTAGCATGTAGTCATGCCGGATTCGTGGATGAAGGAATTTCACATTTTAACTCAATGTCTAAGACATTTGGCATTCAGCCTAGCATTGAACACTATGGTTGTATGGTTGACATATTAGGACGAGCTGGCCGCATAGCTGAAGCGGAGGATTTGGTACAGAACATGCCAATGACACCGGATCGTTTTGTTTTGGGAGGGCTTCTGGGTGCCTGTAGAATCCATGGAAACCTTGAGGCTGCAGAAAGAGCAGCTCAGCAGCTTCTAAAGCTTGATCCAAATCATGGAGGAACATATGTTCTTTTATCAAAAATATATAGCTCATTAAGGAAGTGGGAGGAAGCTAAAAAGATTAGGGAAGTCATGGCTGAAAGAAACATAAAAAAGCCCCCAGGTTGTAGTTTGATTGAGGTTGATGGTGTTGTTCATGAATTTATAAAGGGTGATTCATCACATCCACAATCCTCAGAGATCTATGACATGTTAGAAGACATGATAAACCGATTAAAGAAAGCCGGTTATGTTCCTGACAAATCAGAAGTATTGTTTGATATGGAAGAGGAAGAAAAGGAGACTGCACTTAGCCTTCATAGTGAGAAGCTGGCAATTGCATTTGGGCTTGTAAGTACAGCCCCTAGGACCCCAATTCGAGTTGTAAAAAACCTTCGTGTGTGCAGTGATTGCCACACTGCAACCAAACTCATCTCCCGAGTTTACAGTAGGGAAATCATAGTGCGGGATAGGATTCGATTTCACCATTTTAAGGATGGAGTTTGTTCGTGTAGGGATTTCTGGTGATGTAAGAATCATCCTATACTCTCTGATGTCTTACTATTTTTGGGCATTTTGTACCATATTTACATATCTCAAATTTCTTTTTATCCTATTTAAGTTTACATTCATATGAATGTATGCATACACGCTGTCAAGCGTGTGTGCTTGAAATATTACCAAGCCGTTCTGTTGCTTAGTGATGGCAAATCTAAAGAATGTTGTCCCAATCTTAGGTTTACAACCTTAAGCATCTTCTAAATTCTAATGAAGCCATGGGTGATAAGAGAAACGTGCATAGTATCACTAGTTAAGCAGCAAATTCTTGCACCTGCAGAACGTAAATGTAGAAGACATATAAAGAGAGAAAGACATTACTAATCATTACTTGCTTGAATTTATAAAGCATATTATAGAACTAAACAAATTCCTAATGCTTTAACTAAATAAACTCTCATCTAGCATTGGAGGTTAACAGTATCAGATTTTAGCATATAGCCTTACCTAGAGAACAAGAAAGATTTGCAGTATATGTAGATCATCCAAATCAACATAGAGATAAGATTTCTGCGGTTAATGCCATCCACAAGAATAAAGGGTTATTTTCTTGGATCGTATGTGTCAGATCAAATTGATGAATAATGCACTTGGCACTCACAAACGACAAAAAAGTTAATAACTCTGATCAAATTCACATGACATCTCAGTGTCAATCAGAAGCAGGTCAGAGAGGTCCAGCCTCAATCCAAGGCCTTGTTTACAATTAAGAAGCATGCCGACACCAAAGTTAAGAAGAAATTATAGAAAAAGCACACACAAGGGAAGATTAGTTGTCCAGTGATCTGGGTTCCCATACATTCCCATTAAGTTGAATCACTTTAACAGTTACAAATTACAGTAAATCAGTAAGCCTTTCCAAAGAGCATTTCACCATTACTGACACAAAATTGAAGTAGCAGCAGCTCAGTGAAAGATCCACTTAAGGATGCTCCTCAATGTAGTTCAAGGGCCAAGAACATTTGAGGAAATCAGAACTATTAAAACATTATTCATCCCACTTTTAGAGCAGCATGTTATGCATTGGACTTAGAGAGATAAGGAATTAGATGGTATTCATTCTAACAAGCTACGCACAACATTTGTTGCATATCAGAAAAATCTAATGTTCTCCGTTCTCCTTTTAGAAAGCACAAACAACCATAATTTCCTCAAGCAACAAGCTCACTTAGCTGCTTTGAGTAAATGAGGTGCATGGAATGTCCTCAGTTCAGTCGATAAAAATAAATAAATGAGAAAAGAGAGAGACGTTGCAATAAAATTCTCAAGCCTACTGAAAGAAAAGGATTAGTTCCTCAGATGGAGATGTTCAGTCATCACTAGAATTTTAATTTAAACAAATCTCTGCACCATAAATAATTTATTTTCATTGATGCTTAGCCATTAACATCTTGAAAGCCTCTAGCCTGCTACATTACAGAAAGGCCTTAAAATCCACCCTGAAATATCTAATTGGTTTTATAACGATCACAGCACCAATGAGTATTACTCCCTAAAAGTAATATGAGAACGTTATAGAATTGTAAAAGAACCAGAGCACAATCATTTATGATCAAAGGAAATATATGATGAAGTTAGGAAGTAACATTATGGTGGATTTTATTTTGTTTATGGCATGGAGGAACAGGAAAGACAGGAACAATCTTTGGATTTTATCTTTGGAGGAACAGGAAAACATATCTTTGGAACTTGCTCTGATTACTTGGATTCCGTCAGAAGGGAAAATTGTATTAGCTGTGGCATCATCAGGAATTGCTGCATTGCTATTGCCTGGTGGCAGAACGGCGCACTCAAGATTTCAAATACCGATTAAAGTAGGTGATGAATCTACATGCTCAATAAAACAAGGCACACATGCAGCAGAGCTTATGTCTAAAGTGAGCCTTATCATTTGGGATGAAGCTCCAATGGCTCATAGAAATTGTTTTGAGGCTGTCGATCGTTCACTCCGAGATTTGTTACGTTTTACTGATCCAACAAGCCTTGACAAACCTTTTGGGGGAAA
Organism: Fagus sylvatica; assembly: GCA_907173295.1. Classification (NCBI taxonomy): domain Eukaryota; kingdom Viridiplantae; phylum Streptophyta; class Magnoliopsida; order Fagales; family Fagaceae; genus Fagus; species Fagus sylvatica. The sequence goes on along the minus strand of OU015766.1, from coordinate 38,585,663 downwards.
AACTGTTGTTTTAGGAGGAGATTTTCGGCAAATACTTCCAGTAATACCTAAAGGACGTAGAGAAGATATAGTGGAATCTTCAATTAATCAATCGCTTTTGTGGGATTACTGTACGGTATTCAAATTGACACAAAATATGCGCATTCAACAAAATCGTGGTGACAAACCAACAAGAGACTTTGCGGAGTGGATCTTAAAAGTGGGAGATGACACAATTGGCCAATGCTGATGGGAATTCAATCATAGAAATACCTAAAGATCTATTAGTACCTGGTGAATTGGACCCAATAAAGGATATCGTTGAGGCAACCTACCCCAATTTGCTAGAAAGCTATATGGATGGAAGCTATCTACAAGAAAGGGCAATCCTTGCTCCAACAAATGATATTGTGCAAGAACTTAATGAATATATCATTGACCTTATTGACTCTCCGGAAGCAACTTATTTAAGTGCTGATTCAATTTGTAAAGCCTCTAGCAATATTGAACATCAAGACGCGCTCTACCCTGTTGAGTTCTTGAATTCACTCAAATTTGCAGGAATTCCCAATCATGAGCTAAAACTAAAAATCGGGCTGCCAATTATGTTGCTTCGGAATCTAAATCAAAGTGCTGGACTTTGTAATGGGACCAGACTTACAATCACACAAATGTCAAGATGGGTGATAGAAGCTCGAATAATAACAGGCACACATGTTGGATGCAAGGTATTCATTCCAAGAATAATTCTGTCACCATCTGATTCTAAGTGGCCTTTCGTCTTAAAAAGGAGGCAGTTTCCTATTTCAGTTTGTTTTGCAATGACTATAAACAAAAGCCAAGGACAATCATTACATAATGTTGGACTTTATCTACCAAGACCAGTATTCAGTCATGGACAATTATATGTGGCGATCTCAAGGGTTACCAGTAGAAGTGGTCTTCGGATTTTGATAATTGATGATGATGGTGAACGCTCATCTTCAACTAAAAATATAGTTTACAAAGAAATATTTACTAATTTGGTATAAGGTAAATGTTAGAAGTTAGGTATGCTAACAATATATTACATTGTTTACAATGTATTATAAAAACGGTTATATTTATAATTAACTAATATTTACACATCTATGCATTTAAAAAATCAAATCAAAAGAAATAATGACAATTAACTATTTTTAATTGCAGGTGATACCATTGTTCAAGGAAATGTCTTACAATACCTTGAAACAAATCTCAACAGATAAAGACACATGGATCATTAAGGTTCGGATTGCAAGAATGTGGGATGCAATTAATACAAACACAAATCAACTCATCAGCATCGACATGATTCTGGTTGATGAAGAGGTATGCAACTCAAAAAAAATATATATATATATTAGAAGTTTTTATGCTACATGAAAAATATATATATATATACTCTGACCTTATGTATTTTTTTAGGGAACAATGATGCATGCATGTGTTAGGAAACATCATGAACTACGTTACCGTCGTCATTTGGCAGAAGGACAATCATATATTATAAAAAATTTCAATGTTACCATGAATACTGGACAGTTTAGACCTATTCAGAGTGACATAAAAATCCTTTTCATGATGACAACGACAGTAACTTTGATCGAAGATGAAAAAGTTTCTATACCCATCCATTCATTTCAATTTGCAGATTATGGTACTTTGACAAATCGCTGCATGAACAACACTTACCTATCTGGTAGTATTTTTAATAAATTATTGTACACAATTTTCAACTCTCTCTCTCTCTCTCTCTCTCTCTCTCTCTCTCTCTCTCTCTCTATATATATATATATATATATATATATATATATATATTTATATAAAAACTGAATATTACGTAACATTATTGAAATTTGAAATGCACATATAGACGTTATTGGAACACTGACTGGAGTTGGACCGGCTGAAAATATCAAGGCAAAAGGAGCTACGTGTATACTGCGCAACATCTACTTGAAGCTGAAAGAGTAATGATACTATCCCTTCTAATTATGTGTAAATCATACAAAAAAAAAAAAAATAGAAAATCTTTACATACAAAAAAAACCTAAACTTTATACAATTCTCAGGGGAAAAACTATTAGAGTTACACTGTGGAATTCAACTGCAACACAAATTGATGATGAATTCTACAAGAATAATCTAGGGCCATTCATCATCATTGTCACCTCAACAACTATCAAGACATTCGGAGGTATTTATATACAACATATAAAATAAATTATTTTATGATTTGTGTTATGTTGATTTCTTTTAAAGAAAAATTAACTATGATACTAGGTCAATATTCATTATCTTCAACAACTGCGACTAAGGTGTATATCAATCTTGAGATACCAGAAGTTGATGAATTGTTACAAAGGTAGATACTTCATATTGATAACTTCAATTCACAAATTATAAATATTTTAGTATATTTTCGTAATACATTTGATACACTAAAAAAACTTACATCAATATGTAGACAACCAGATGTACATGTTGAGGAAATAATAACACAAAAGAAAAGTAAGGAGCTCCTAAAGCAACTTACTACATCAAACAAGAAAACAATTGCCGAGATCAAATCAATTACATGGGAATCAAATAGTGAGGTAATAAATTTCCTTTCAATTTTAGTAAATACAAAACAATAAAAAAAATAATAAATAGAGAATTAAAAAGGAAAAATTATTTAAACTTCATTTTATGTTGAAATACAGGAACTTGAATTCATATGTGCTGCAAGAATTGAAAACGTTGATGGCTCATTTGGATGGCAGTACCCTTCATGTTTTTTATGTAACAAAAAAGTATGGCCCAAAGATGGAACATTTTGGTGTCCAAAATGTGATTTGGAACGAAAATACCCTATACCAAGGTGAGTAACAATGATATTGTGAATTACGTCGTTTGGGAAAAAAATATATGAAAACTAAAGGAAACTAAAGCGATAAAAGATATTATATGATTATTAAAATTATTGTTATTCAGGTACAGACTACAAGTTCAAGTCTCAGACGAAACAGGAACTACAACTTTCGTTCTATTTGACAATGAAGCAAAGAAAATTGTGCATAAAACTGCAAAAGAGATTGCTGAAACACATGCAGAGGTAGATTAAATTTATTATAAATAAATTAAAAAAATTGAAAAAAAGAGTGTCAAATTATTTATAATTATTTCTAAAAAATATGAAGTCAATAATGATGCAGGAATCAGATGACAAAGAGATCCCACAAGAATTAAAGAAACTGGAAGGGAGAAATTATGTCTTCGAAATACGACTTAATGAATATAATAGCCACGATGGGCTTCAAAATTACACAGCCACAAAGGTCTATGAATCAGAAGAAGAAATAAAAGGAAAGAAACAAGGTACAATGCCAAACTAATTGTGCATATATATCGGGTAAACAAAATTAATAACAATTATAAAGTCACAAAAAAAATTAACATAATAATAAAATGATGCAGGAA
>OU015766.1:38501488-38582101 GCA_907173295.1 Fagus sylvatica | reverse complement strand
AAGAGGGAGTACGCATTTAATGTACTCCTGGAGTATTCTATTTGTTTTAAGTTGAAATTCATATTTGTTTTTGGCAGAAATTGTATTGCTTCCACGTTGTGAGAGTTGATTCAGAGCTCAAATTATGGAGAGTGAGTTTATCCTTGGAAAATAAAACTAAGGAAAAGTTTTATACACCCAAAAAACAAAGAAAAAGTTTTATTTCATGATGGGTTGACTTTATACTGAAAATTAAAACATATATGTTTGCGATTATGGACATTCACTTCACAAAATAAATTATAAAAAGCAAAAAACTGCCCAAACTAGGTACAAGAAAATGACCATACAGTACAATGCTGGAGCACCATATTTGCTCTCTCTCTGTCCAATAGTGTTTAGTGGTCTTGATCATGACAAAGTAATGCCAGAGGAGAAGGCAATTCCAGCCATGTTTGAACCCTTCATCTTGCAATCAGGCACTATGACCCTAATCCAATGCCTTGTCTTTATGTCATATGTTAGCCATATAATGTTCCATAAACCTTCAAAATTTGACATCAAAGCAGCCCTAACTATTCCATCTCTTTCCTCTAAACACCCCACCATAACCCCATAAGGCTTCTTAATCTGCTCCATTAATTTACTAGGAACTTTTGAAATGTATTGCCAATACCTACCATCTAAGCTTAATCCCCACAGTTCTATACCCGTTAACATCATTTTATCAATGCCATCAGACATCATGATTATCATGTGACCATCACCGTACACGTGTAACCGATCAATAACATTTCCCCAGCTAAATCTGACGGTCAATTGTCCATCATCGACACCTCCACTGCCAAATCTTGGCCGTAGAATCAATGGTTTAGACGTAGTACCATGGGAATTTACTACAATTAAAACACTTTCACTTCTTCCATTAATCACGCAAAGATAAATATAATGACTCTCTCTTTCACTAAGACATGGCAAATTTGCAACATTTTCTTTAACTTCCATAGACTCCCACTTCTCACTTTGTGAATCATACACAAACAGAATGGGTCGGTTTTCTACTAGCTCCACAAACAAAAACCGGAAATGATCCGATCCAGATGGCCCAGCCACTAATTTCATTCCGGATCTTCTCCAAGATGATGTGCCACGTGGACCCAGTGGACTTGGAGGGATTTTTTTAACGGTCTTGGTAACTAAATTAACTGAAATAACTACCTTCATAGTATTTGAGACAAAAAGGAAAAAATTACCAGATGCTGTCAAAAAATAAAGATCTTCACCCGGAGAAATTATGGGTCTTAATGATTTGGCAATGGGAATTTGGAACCAGCGGTCAGATTGATCCGTAAAGCCATGAAGCATCAAATCACGAGGCCATCGCTTCTTGTACACAAAGAGCCATGTAGTAGACCTTGATCTTGTATTGTATTCTCTAATAAAATCTTGGTCAGAAATAAGGTGAGCAATGGATTTGCTGACTAATTTTAACTGAATGATTTGGGGTAAAACTAAATAGAGTAAAATGTTTTGTATAAGTTCGGATGGGAGGAGGCAAAAACCAATGGCACTTGTGGTTGAATTCCGATGATTATCCATGTTGGGCAAGAGGCAGTTTTGTATTATTTTCTTTTTTTGTGCTTGGTTGGCTTGATGAATTTTTGAGAAGCTTATGAATTATGAGTTATATAACTTATAATAGGCTGAATTTTTATTTTTATTTTTATTTTTTATATAGCTAAATGACACATTGACTAATAGACACAATTAAAGGACAAATGTCCCCTAACATCCGATGCAAATTGTGCGTCATGGTCGGAATGGACGGTGGCAATATTGTAGACTTTTAGTTGAGGGGATAAGGCTGATGATTTTGATTAGCTATTGTGTTGATGTATGACAATTTTAATAACAATATATACAAAATGAAATAAAGTTGAAGTGTTTAACTAATACGCAGGTAAGAATTCACAATGGCCTAATGGGTTTTGCTATTCACTTTCTTTTTCAATTTCCACCACCCCAACACCCATAGAATATGGAATGAATTGGGTCCAGTGCTTCAGTGCACTGGAACACTGGACCCGTTGAGATGTAGATATGTGATCAAAATTGGACATGTGTCGCAATCGCAACAGGTCCAATACACTGGAGCACTGGACCTAATCCAAGTCCCATGGAATAGGCTACATTGCACACACATTTCAATATTAGCCTCCCAAAATTGCGGTACAATCACCAACTTTAACTAAATCCTTTTTCTAATTAAGAAACCCTAACTTGTCTCCAAAAGGTTATTTGTTTTTTAAAATAGCTTAATATACTTTTTGATAAGTCAGTCAGATTTTACCTTAACCTTACTTGAAAAGTAGAACATGCCCCGTGGGGGTGTGCATACGGTAGCCAGGCTGCAAAACTTTCAACTGAAATCCAATAGGGTAATATTCTATCAATTCTTACACAATGTCTGAAAATTTAAAAGAATAGAATGAAATGAAATAGACAAAAAAATATATAAAATATTTCTCTAAGTTTGTTTGGAAAATTATAAAAGAATAAATCAAAAGAATAAATAAATTTATTTATTTTTATACTCTTCATTTTTTATTAATCTTTTCTTAAAATAAATATAAAATCAATATCTCTTTCAAATTTTAAATATCCAAACATTTATCACCCGAATCAAAAGAAGAAGAAAAACGACAAATTGTTTTTTTTAATGAATAAAAAATTTATACAATAATATTAAAGACACATCATTTTTATAACTTTCACATGGATCCGTAAACACCATTTTTATCATGCATAAATTATTTATCTGAAAAACTGTGAAAAATTTTATATTTTATTCCATTTGGAAAGGACAAAAGCATATCACATAGAAGATAAAATTGTAGCAACGGATGCGAGAGACCGTATTGGCCTTGCAAGTTTCAACTCTGAGTTCGAGAAACCATACGTGCAAAACTTCCTTAAAATATTCATGGAAAAGTGAGCTTTCTTAACGGAAATACCGTACACATCCACAAGCAATTAATGGCTGCTACTTTGTCCCTCAACTACCTCAAACCACCCTTATTCTCAGACAATCCTCTCTCAAAAAACCCCACTTCAACCACCACCATTTCCATCATTAACAACTCAATTCAACCACACCCATGTCTTGTTTCACTAGAAAATTGCTCCAACATGTTGGAGCTCAAGCAAATCCATGCTCAATTGCTAAGGACAGGCCTTTTCTTCGATGCATACACAGCTAGCAAAGTCGTTGCCTTTTGTGCTCTCCAACAATCAGGAAGCCTCCATTATGCTCGTTTAGCCTTTACCCAGATCGCCAATCCCACTACTTTCACTTGTAATTCAATAATTCGAGGCTACACGAACAAGAACTCGTCACGTGAGGCTATTCTTTTCTACCAAGAAATGCTAGCTCAAGGCCTTGTCCCTGATAGATTCACGTTTCCCTCGTTGTTCAAATCTTGTGTGGATTTGCGTGAAGGGAAACAGCTGCATTGTCATTCTACTAAGCTTGGTTTTGCTGCGGATACTTATATTCAGAACACGTTGATGAATATGTACTCTCATTGTGGGTGCTTAGTTTCAGCTCAAAAGGTGTTTGATAAAATGGTGGATAAGACTGTGGTGTCTTGGGCCACCATGATTGGAGCTTATGCGCAATGGGATCAATCGGATGAAGCTGTGAAGCTTTTTGATAGGATGGAAATTGAGGGTGTGAAAGCTAATGAGGTTACTTTGGTTAATGTTTTGACTGCGTGTGCTAGAGCGAGGGATTTTGAGACGGCGAGACGGGTGCATAAGTACATTGATGAGAATGGTTTTGGGTTCCATGCGGTCCTTATCACGGCTCTTATGGATGCTTATTGCAAGTGTGGTTGTGTGTCTCTTGCTAGGGATTTATTTGACAACATGCCGGAAAGGAACTTGGTTTGTTGGAACATAATGATTAATGGACATGTTGAAGATAGTGATTATGAGGAGGCCTTGTTGCTCTTTCGAGAGATGCAACTCAAGGGTCTTAAGGGGGATAAGGTGACTATGGTAAGCTTATTGCTTGCTTGCACCCATTTGGGTGCTCTTGAGCTTGGTAAATGGTTGCATGCTTGTATTGAGAAGGAGAAGATTGAGGTAGATGTTGCCTTAGGAACCGCGCTAGTGGACATGTATGCAAAGTGTGGGAGCATAGACATTGCAATGAGAGTATTTCAAGAACTGCCTGAGAAAGATGTTATGAGTTGGACAGCCTTGATTGTAGGTCTTGCAATGTGTGGCGAAGGGGAGAAGGCATTGGAGTATTTCCATGAGATGCAGATTGGAGGGGTGAAACCAGATGCAATTACCTTTGTTGGGGTCTTGGTAGCATGTAGTCATGCCGGATTCGTGGATGAAGGAATTTCACATTTTAACTCAATGTCTAAGACATTTGGCATTCAGCCTAGCATTGAACACTATGGTTGTATGGTTGACATATTAGGACGAGCTGGCCGCATAGCTGAAGCGGAGGATTTGGTACAGAACATGCCAATGACACCGGATCGTTTTGTTTTGGGAGGGCTTCTGGGTGCCTGTAGAATCCATGGAAACCTTGAGGCTGCAGAAAGAGCAGCTCAGCAGCTTCTAAAGCTTGATCCAAATCATGGAGGAACATATGTTCTTTTATCAAAAATATATAGCTCATTAAGGAAGTGGGAGGAAGCTAAAAAGATTAGGGAAGTCATGGCTGAAAGAAACATAAAAAAGCCCCCAGGTTGTAGTTTGATTGAGGTTGATGGTGTTGTTCATGAATTTATAAAGGGTGATTCATCACATCCACAATCCTCAGAGATCTATGACATGTTAGAAGACATGATAAACCGATTAAAGAAAGCCGGTTATGTTCCTGACAAATCAGAAGTATTGTTTGATATGGAAGAGGAAGAAAAGGAGACTGCACTTAGCCTTCATAGTGAGAAGCTGGCAATTGCATTTGGGCTTGTAAGTACAGCCCCTAGGACCCCAATTCGAGTTGTAAAAAACCTTCGTGTGTGCAGTGATTGCCACACTGCAACCAAACTCATCTCCCGAGTTTACAGTAGGGAAATCATAGTGCGGGATAGGATTCGATTTCACCATTTTAAGGATGGAGTTTGTTCGTGTAGGGATTTCTGGTGATGTAAGAATCATCCTATACTCTCTGATGTCTTACTATTTTTGGGCATTTTGTACCATATTTACATATCTCAAATTTCTTTTTATCCTATTTAAGTTTACATTCATATGAATGTATGCATACACGCTGTCAAGCGTGTGTGCTTGAAATATTACCAAGCCGTTCTGTTGCTTAGTGATGGCAAATCTAAAGAATGTTGTCCCAATCTTAGGTTTACAACCTTAAGCATCTTCTAAATTCTAATGAAGCCATGGGTGATAAGAGAAACGTGCATAGTATCACTAGTTAAGCAGCAAATTCTTGCACCTGCAGAACGTAAATGTAGAAGACATATAAAGAGAGAAAGACATTACTAATCATTACTTGCTTGAATTTATAAAGCATATTATAGAACTAAACAAATTCCTAATGCTTTAACTAAATAAACTCTCATCTAGCATTGGAGGTTAACAGTATCAGATTTTAGCATATAGCCTTACCTAGAGAACAAGAAAGATTTGCAGTATATGTAGATCATCCAAATCAACATAGAGATAAGATTTCTGCGGTTAATGCCATCCATAAGAATAAAGGGTTATTTTCTTGGATCGTATGTGTCAGATCAAATTGATGAATAATGCACTTGGCACTCACAAACGACAAAAAAGTTAATAACTCTGATCAAATTCACATGACATCTCAGTGTCAATCAGAAGCAGGTCAGAGAGGTCCAGCCTCAATCCAAGGCCTTGTTTACAATTAAGAAGCATGCCGACACCAAAGTTAAGAAGAAATTATAGAAAAAGCACACACAAGGGAAGATTAGTTGTCCAGTGATCTGGGTTCCCATACATTCCCATTAAGTTGAATCACTTTAACAGTTACAAATTACAGTAAATCAGTAAGCCTTTCCAAAGAGCATTTCACCATTACTGACACAAAATTGAAGTAGCAGCAGCTCAGTGATCCACAATAATATCAAGGCAAAGAGTCAAAACTACCCCATTGTATTCTTAGAGATAATTAGATGGTATTCATTCTAACAAGCTACGCACAACATTTGTTGCATATCAGAAAAATCTAATGTTCTCCGTTCTCCTTTTAGAAAGCACAAACAACCATAATTTCCTCAAGCAACAAGCTCACTTAGCTGCTTTGAGTAAATGAGGTGCATGGAATGTCCTCAGTTCAGTCGATAAAAATAAATAAATGAGAAAAGAGAGAGACGTTGCAATAAAATTCTCAAGCCTACTGAAAGAAAAGGATTAGTTCCTCAGATGGAGATGTTCAGTCATCACTAGAATTTTAATTTAAACAAATCTCTGCACCATAAATAATTTATTTTCATTGATGCTTAGCCATTAACATCTTGAAAGCCTCTAGCCTGCTACATTACAGAAAGGCCTTAAAATCCACCCTGAAATATCTAATTGGTTTTATAACGATCACAGCACCAATGAGTATTACTCCCTAAAAGTAATATGAGAACGTTATAGAATTGTAAAAGAACCAGAGCACAATCATTTGGCAATGCCAAAACATTCCTGGGATCCTGGTAAAGTGCTAACAGAATTCAAATTCTAGAGAAAATAATAAATATGATCTCATACAGAAAATTTCTTAAATCATTAATACTAGACATAAAACTTCAAACTACCCACTCAGCCTCTTCATCAATGAGCTAAAAAAAATGGAACATAGCTAATACAATCTTTCATACAGAAGCAAGTCTACCAGACATGCCCTTTCCTTGACTCTCATCTTCAAAATCATCACCATCATTCTCACTATCAGTCTGCTTCAAAGCTGTGGAATCACACTGCGATGGAGCACTGATAGCTCCAGTAACCGATTGCTGATAAAGAATTCCACCAGCAAGTGTAAAGAGGAGGCACAGCAAACCAAACGGACTGGCATGCTTATCCCAAATCAACACATTGATGGCAACCGTAAGAAACTTATTAACAACACCAGTCACTGTAAAAGCTGTAGCAGAGATTGCCTTCCTCGCTGCGAACCCAAAGAAACTGATGGCCAATCCAAAAACACACGACAATGAAACTGCTGAGAATGCAACAATTTCAAACCAATTCCCAGAATTCGCTCCCAACGCAGCAAACACATCGACATACTCTCCCGTAAGAAACCAAAACACCGGAGCCATCATCAACGACAACAGGTTATTATAATACACAAAACCCCAGGTGTTCAACCCAAGATTTGTCACCATATGTTTGATATAAACCATCTCAGTAGTAATTGTCACCAAATAAGCAAATGCCCACGAATAAGCAGTCAAAGTAAAAGCCGAATCCGTTGCCACATACCCAACAGCTCCACCCAATATAATCACCAACGACACAAACGTGAGCTTTGATGGGCAAGGCTGTTTCCTAAAGGTTGTATCCGCTATAGCAACCAAAAGGGGTGTCAATGATCTAAACACTATAAACGTATCCACATTAGCGTGGCGAAGAAGATTCGTGTTGGTAAAGATTGCTAGATAGAAAACAATGGCAGCAGGTAAAAACTTCTTGGCAGTCTCAATTGTAAATGGATCATGATGCAAAAATCCCAACTTTCCCAAAACCCAAACTCCCAAAGCAGAAGTTAGATACTGTAATGCAGTCAAAAGGCCAGGGTAATTGAATTTGGTTATGGCAAACTTGTTAATCACAGCAAGCAAGCTAGAGCAAAGCGCGTACCCAAGCACGAGACTACTCGTGGCATAGTACTGCTTTGTAGAATCCAATCGAATCGAAGACATTATAAACTCTACTCCAATATATTCAACCAAAAATTAAGTGCTAAACCTAGTAGATCTTCCACAAATTTAAGCAGCTATAAACTGAGAGAGGCATATGAATCAAAATTGACAGGAAATGAAGAGGTAAAGGAATTCATAGCAAAATCTGAGACATGGGTATTCGAAATCAATATCGGAAAAAGCAAAAAGCTGTTAAATTTAGCTGATATTTCACTACCCTTTTGGATTAAGATCAGTAACAAGATAATTAAAGCATGAAAATGAAACCCATTAGAGAGATTTTGAGGTACACATCACCGAGAGAAACAGGAACACAGATCTTGAGCTCCCCCAAAAAATGGAGATAGATTGTGAATCGGAGACACCTTATGCTCGAGCCAAAGGTCAAGAAATGGGTGCAGTGTGTATGAGACAGAGTCAGAGAGAGAGAGAGCTGATGTGGGTTTCGTAGGCCCAATGAATGAGTTGTGGAAGAAAAACTATGGCGTTGAATTGGTAGTATAAGGAGGAAGATGAGACAGTTTTTCCAACAGCAATATGAGTGTGTTTTTGGGGCCAAGACTAAAGCTATAAACTTTATAAAAGAACCACGTCGGTGGATTTATAGGTTACCAAAAACGACTTCGTTTTTGGAGAGGGTGACACCTTCGCACGTCTATGGTGTAAATGAATTTCCAAATTTATCAAATACTATATTGCTGGATATGATGTGGATTGTGGACCATAACATATATAAAATATTTCCAATAAAAAATATGAATATGACTGAGAGGGTAGATTTAAAAATAAAAAATAAAAAATATTGGGAGTTTAATTTACCTTTGCTCTCTATCTCTCTCTCTCTCTCTCTCTTTTTTTTTTCAATTTTGTAAAATTTTGTTTTACGGAAAAATAATAGGAAAATAAATTTATAATGATGTCTTTTTACTCATTTTTAAATACTTTAATAGGAGCTTCTCAAAACTCAAAAGTCTTAAAAAGTAGGAAAATAAAGGTCTGTTCTCTTTTTTCTTTTTTACGAAAAAGATTTTGTCATTTTCCCATTCAAGTTAATTAATGTGCCTTGATGCCTTCAGATATTTTAGGAAGTTGAACTGTTTATGAACAGAGAGTATTAATATCTTGGTTGTTCAAAGTTTTTTTGTTTTTTTTCCCGTTTATGTATAATTCTTGGAAAAGTGCATGCCAAACCAACAACACCAAAATTAGAATAAATAAATAAATAAAATCCAAATCTCGTCCTAGAAAATGCTTTTTGGCAAAATAATAATAATAATCTTTGAAAAAAATTGTTTTCTATGAATTAATTGTAGAATATATATATATATATAAATATATATATACCTAGTAGTTAGTCGAAAAATGGAGACTCTTGGCAAAATATTGGGTGGAATAAACCATTTGTTGGCATAAATAGATAAATTAAATTAAATTTTTAATATTTCCAAAGCAACACAATTTTTACTTGATTATTATTTTATTTTTCCTAAATTAATGCTCTTGATCATATTGTACTTTGTTATTTTACTTGTTATTTGGAACTAAAAATTTTGTTATTGTTTAATTTAAATAGATAAATTAAATTAAATTTTTAATATTTCCAAAGCAACACAATTTTTACTTGATTATTATTTTATTTTTCCTAAATTAATGCTCTTGATCATATTGTACTTTGTTATTTTACTTTTTATTTGGAACTAAAAATTTTGTTATTGTTGTTGAGCTTTCAATTGTTTGTCAATATTTGATTGAGACTTAAAACATTAAATTCATTATAAAGTTTAAAGAAATAACAAAACATAGAAAATTTAATATTACGATAGTACTGGAAAGTGGAAAGAGTAATGGTGATTTTTTTGTACCTATTTGTATATACAATATATGTGTATAAATGTATTTTAAATTTTTGTTGATTGGTATATCAATACCATAATTGCGTCCCCATAAACAATTTTTTATTTACTCCACCAGTAGAGAGACATGACCAAACCCCACGACAATGCGAAGGGGTAGGGTGCCTTCCATCACTAATTAATAAGATATTTTTTGATATATAGTTACGATAGCATTAATAAGATATTTAAGGAGAGGGTTGTTTACTTGTTTTGGGTTTGAGTTGAAAATGCATGCCAATATATAGGCATGTAGAATTATATATATATATATATATATATATATATATATAGAATGTTATAAGAGAAAGGGGCTATAAGTTTTGAGTATAACAAATACAAGGAGCCATATATATAGGCAAGAAAAGAGTCAGGAAGGAGTCTTCGGAAGACTACAAAATGCCTTGGATGTTTTGGAATTTTCATGATCGAGTTTTACTATCTGCTTTTCCAAAAGCAAAAGTGAATTGCTTTTACTAAGAGTTAAAGTGTAGATTCTCTATAGGTAGGAAATTTATCTGTTGCAGAGGATTTATATATATATATATATCCTCAAATAGTCAAATTTATTTAAAGTGTAATTTCTACAATGTGACCTAGCTAGCTCAATTAGAGCGCACCAAGTCAATAAAAAAACCCAATTTAGCTTCCACTTCATCCACTTCTATGTCTTAACCCTTTCTCTCTTTTTCCTTTGTTTTTTCGCTGACCAAACAAATACGAGATCTCATGAAATTCACAGTTAATTAATATTTGAGACTCAACCTTGTTCAAGCACTGAGTTGTCCCATTACCTCACCATTTTCTAAAAAAAGGAAAAAGAAAAAACCCACCAATATAATTCATAAACCACCAAGTGATGTATTCAAATCCAACCTAAACAAAGAACAAGGAGTGATTGTGTTGGGTTTTTTAGTATTTTACTACTTTACGACTTGAACAACAGACTTGGGCTTGGCCTATGATCAGGCCTTAATATCATTAACAAATGAAGTGGAGGAAGAGTATAACCTAGAAGGAAATCATGATCGAATTGAATGTGAAATGTACTAGTCTCTACCAAATGAAGTGGAGGTGGCAAGCTATAAACAAAAAACCAAATGTGTGCAGTAATTGAGGCTTGAATGCTGAGCACAATGCATGCCAAAGGCGTGGTTTGAAATACTCTGTTTGAAGATGATAGAGACGTATGACTAAAAAGAAAGCAAATAAAGGCTACTGATAGAGACATGGTTTGAGTAACACAATCTGAAAGATGTGTGATTGAGATGCATGACTAGAAAGAAAGCCAATAGAGGAGGTTACCAATCAGCGTGATCTGTGATACTTGGCCAAGATAGTTAAAGACAATTGATCAAAAGAAAGTCGAAAACCTATGTATAAAAGAAATATGCACATGTCCGTTAAATATAGTTGAAATTACTAAGATTGTGAATAAATTATGATGATCCTGCAGAGTGACTGACTACAATGGTGAAGAGAAGAAGCCTTAGATTTAGTGATTATGATTTGGATTATGGAGATCACAAAAGTTTGGCTTTGATAATTAATGAAGGTCATATGGGACAAACTTTGATAACATGTTAGAAAATATAAAACACAACCCGGATACCATATTAGACATGATAAAACATAGAAAATATGTGAGATAGCTTTGAAGTCTTTGAGGAAAAATGAAGGATAAAATAAGGAATGCAAAGAGAGAATGGACCACAGGTGAATGGTCTATCTATGATTAATTTGATAAGCCACTAGTCATTCTACAATGCAACTGGAAAAGTCAGGAAAAATAAAAAAATAAAAAAACGCAGTTAACAACATAGAAACATCAAACATTGGATTCCACTGCCAACTTTACTTGACCTAAATTTTTGACTGTCAGACCAATAAAGTAGTTATTAATTTTTGACAGAGGTAGGGTATATGTGACAATGATTTTTTATGTATCTCTATTTTGGTCTCTGTGAATGAAAGTTATAGTGCGACATTGTGGTGCAAAATTTGAACCCCACCCCACGTGATGAGGTGCACGTTTCTAAGGCTGGGCCCGACCATTGGTCTCTAGCTCAGCCCAAACTATTGTCTACCAATTATGTTACCTAAGCCCTCTGACCACTCTTTAGGCCCAAATTCATGCCACTTCCACACAAACTGTCACCATTTTTGTGCAATTGACATTAAAAGAATTGTAGCAATACATCCCTAAATGAAGAAACTACCTGGATTATCACAACACAAATGATACATGACATACATCGGCCATTTTTGTTAAAACATAAAAAATATTTTTATTAGATTTAATTTAACTATCAAACTAAAAGATATAAATTCCAATCGGTCAACAACGATCACAACTTTGTGATTGTGGTATTCTCTGAATGGTTATCACTTATCACTCTTTTTATAATAGTCTACCGTTAGACTCACCTACATTTCCCATCAATAAGCACACAACATATTAACTAGTTGTAACAAAAGTTGTGGGAAATGTTGTGACTTTATAATTTTTTATTTTATTATATTTTTTTATAAATTATTTTATTTTTAAATAATATAAAATGCCATGTCCCACTTATGCACAGGACACTTTAGGTATTTTGCTCATTTAAGGTACATTCTTAGAGCAACTCCAAGACTGCTCTGTATTTCCACAAATACAGAGCCAAACCCAAAAAACAAGCTCCAACAGACTCTTCATCCGGCTCTCCATTTGCTTATAGTGCTACAGTAAAAATACATTTCTGAAGACTCACTGTTCATTCTTCATCCAATATTTTATTCTATTATAACCGGCTATATAAGCCATTTTTTCTTCTTTTCATTTCATTTCTCCAGTTTTTTTTTCTCTCTCCTCACATTTTTCTCCGTTCTCTTCGCTGTGCTCTCCCTCTTTTCTCCGTTCTCTCCCTCTGTTCTCCATAGCTCTCCCCTCTCCTATGTTCTCCATAGCTCTCCCCTCTCCTTTGTTGATTTTCTGGTGGTGGTTGGGTTGACGGTGGGCTTGGGTTTTGGTCTCGGCGGACTTCGGTTTGTTCGTGGGTTTGGGTTTTGGTCTCAGCGGCGATCTGGGCTTCGGTTTGCTCCGGGTGGGCTTGGGTTTTTGTCTCGGTGCCGATCTGGGTTGATCTCGGCGTGGGTCTTGGGTTTGCCGTGGGTCTTGGGAGAGCACAGCGAAGAAGAAAATAGAAATGAGGAAAGAGCAAAGAGAAATGAGGAGAGAGAAAAAAAAAGTTAAAATAAAATAATAAAAATATTATTTTAATAAAAATAAAGATAAAATAGAGAGTAGTGCTGGAGTGAAGTTGAAAAAATGACTCTCTACATGTGAAAAACTCTCCACATGTAGAGATAAAATGAAGAGCAGTGCTGGAGATGCTCTTACAATTCTCTAAAATTAGGATGTCAATTTTCAAATTATGTAAACTATAGTTTGTGTCTTTCACAAACTATAAGAACTCAAAATCTCGAAATTGCATTAATCATAAAAGCTCACATGCTCCCCCAACGGAACAACGTTGGGTTATTCCGGTTTATTTCCCGCCACTTCTTTTCAAAGCCACACTTGTTCTCAACCATCTCTTACAGCCCCAGGCTAAGCAAGACATCATGCATTCAATACCTCAAGAGCTGCGAATCCATGACCCAGCTCAAACAAATCCAGACCCAGATCTTCCGGGTCGGGCTCCACCAAGACAACGAAACCCTAAACAAACTCATAGCCTTCTGCACAGACCCATCTCTTGGGAACTTGCACTACGCTGAGAAAATCTTCAATTACATCCAAGACCCGAACTTGTTCATATACAATGTGTTGATCAAAGCATTTGCTAAAAAGGGTAGCTTTAGAAAAGCCATTTGGTTGTTTGGGCAATTGAGAGAAAATGGTCTTTGGCCTGATAATTTTACGTATCCATATGTGTTCAAGGCTATTGGGTGCTTGGGAGAGGCTTGGGAGGGTGGTAAGGTTCATGGGTTTGTGGTGAAAACTGGGCTTGAGTTTGATACTTATGTTTGTAACTCGCTTATGGACATGTATGCTGAACTGGGCAAGGTTGAGAATTTCAAGCAGGTGTTTGAAGAAATGCCTGAGAGAGATAGGGTGTCTTGGAACGTTATGATTTCTGGGTATGTTAAGTGTAGGAGGTTTGAGGATGCTGTGAATGTTTTTCGGCGAATGCGAAGGGAGACCAATGAGAAGCCTGATGAAGCCACAGTTGTAAGCACTCTATCGGCTTGTACTGCATTGAAAAATTTGGAGCTTGGTAAGGAAATTCACGGTTATGTTGCGAATGAGCTTGGGTTTACTATTGTAATTGGGAATGCTTTGTTAGACATGTATGCTAAGTGTGGGTGTTTAAGTGTAGCCAGGCAAATTTTTGATGAGATGCGGATAAAGAATGTGATTTGTTGGACCAGTATGGTGTCTGGGTATGTGAACTGTGGTCAGCTGGATGAAGCTAGAGAGTTGTTTGAGAAGAGTCCAGTTCGGGATATAGTTCTTTGGACAGCTATGGTCAATGGGTATGTGCAGTTTAATCGTTTTGATGAGGCAGTGGCTTTGTTTCGAGAGATGCAAATTAGAAGGGTTAAACCAGATAAATTCACTATGGTTTCTCTCCTCACAGGTTGTGCTCAGTTGGGAGCTCTAGAGCAAGGAAAATGGATTCATGGATACATAGATGAGAATAGAATTACGATGGATGCAGTTGTTGGCACTGCTCTTATAGAAATGTATGCAAAATGTGGGTGCGTAGAGAAGTCTTTGAAAATTTTCTATGAGTTAAAGGAAAAAGATACAGCCTCTTGGACTTCAATCATTTGTGGGCTTGCCATGAATGGTAAGACAAGGAAGGCACTTGAGTTGTTCTTAGAGATGAAACAAGCTGGAGCCAAACCTGATGATATCACATTTATTGGTGTTTTAAGTGCTTTTGTTCATGGAGGATTGGTTGAGGAAGGCCGCCAGTTCTTTAATTCGATGACAAAGGTGTATAATATTGAGCCAAAACTAGAACACTATGGGTGTCTGATTGACCTTCTTGGTCGAGCTGGAAAACTGGACGAAGCCGAGAAATTGATAGATGAAGTCCCTAAAGAAAATAATGAGATTATAGTTCCACTTTATGGTTCTTTGCTCAGTGCTTGCAGAATCCATGGCAATGTTGAGATGGGTGAACGGGTGGCTGAGCATCTGGTGAAAATTCAGTCAAGCGATTCCAGTATTCATACACTTCTTGCCAATATCTATGCTTCCGCTGACAGATGGGAAGATGTCACAAAAGTGAGAAGGAAAATGAAAGATCTTGGAGTAAGAAAGGTGCCCGGATGTAGTGCAATTGAGGTTAATGGGATTGTACATGAGTTTGTTGTTGGAGATCCATCTCACCCAGAAATGAGAGAAATATATTCCATGTTGGATAGAATGGCAAGACCTTTGTTGGATTCAGAAGAAAGTGAGATGGAAAGAGAAATCATGGTTCCATTTTGTTGGTGAGGAACAAAGCTGCATTTTTATAATTTTGTAAGTCACAATGGAAGGATGACATAAAGTTATAGCAATTTGTAGTTTGCTCAACAATCACTGGAGAAAAACGGTCAAAGAGATTTCTCAGGTGAGAAAGGATTCAAGTAATCGAAGACAACCCATTGAGGCAACATGCTATAATTGTCTTAGGGTATGCTCGGAACTGAGGGAGATGGAGGGAGAGGAGATGTGAGTAGAGGGGAAAGATGTTGAAATGCACTAAAATTTAGTATATTCTAGTCATCTTTCATTCTTCTCTCCTCTCCTCTCCTCTCCCCCCATCTCCCTCCATCCAAACATAGGGTAAAGGTGTGGTGCAGTATGCAGATGCTTGGTAAAGTCTCAACAACTTAGCAGGACTCATGACCAGAGTCTCTTATGAGCAGGAATATGGATATAAAAAGCATCCCTATATGTTGCAACTTTAGCTCTTTATAATCATACTTACATCTGGACATCAAGAGAAACGGTTCTGATTAATGATTAGATACTAGTGTATTCATTCAGAAGCCCTGCTCTTTCTGCCATATTTTTGGTCCTGTTGGCTTTAAGTCTATGCGTGTTAATGGCAGTAGTTCATCAAATATTGTATACTTGAACTACTCAGGGGTAGGAAATTTTTTCAGTAGTTTTATTTAAGAAAGTGTGGGTCTATGGGGGTAACTGTGGTATGTTATGCTACAATATCAATTCTTCTATATGATACTTAATTTGTTTGTAGAATAACTTTAATATCTAAGAGAGTGATGATTGGATCAGATAATTTTGGTCTAATGCAAAGCATAGAGAATTATTTTTTCAAATTGCTTGCTGTCCACAGAGTCCAATATTATTTCAAGCATAGAAGAAAACTAAAATACTGCAGAAAGTTTAATTCCATTCTACTTAACATAAGCTGCAAAAATATTATTTATTTGCCGCAATATAAATTAAGCAAAGCTCTTTTCAAGCAAGCAATTATATATAATAACACATAACAATAATTATCTATTATTAGCATGATAAATATGACAAACATTTAGTCACTTGCATGTCGTCATTAGCATGTACTATGCCCCACTAATACATAGCTTGAAATTTGACCATAACCGGCAAAACTTTGGGGTTTATATCTAATTGGCTAGACACCATAATAAAAATTTGAAGTTTTCTTTTTTGTTGCGCATACGTAATACTACTAACAGTAAATGCTTATTCATGCAGCTGGAGCATAGTCTCCATCATCATCATCGTCGTCATCACCTTCCATGGATGCTGCTGGAGCATAGTCATAGTCCCCATCACGTTCAATGCAGGCTGCAGGGGCTATATCATTATCATCATCATCATCGTCATCTCCATCTGCATGCTTCTTGCACCATGGGGCAATGGCCTTGGAAATGAATAACATTTTCATACTTTTGTGACAAAGATAAGAGAATAAGAATGATTTTGAGATTCTTTCACAAGCTTAAGACAAGGAGATAGAAGTAGAAACAAGTGTGTGCATTTTATGGGAATGAGAGGTGGTGCTTATATAGAGGGAAGAGAAGGTAGTGAACTCGTTCTGGCACAAGTCATCCACGTGGGGAGTGTGGAGTAGTGCTTGAAGGGTGTGCATGAACCTATGCCAATGACAGGTGGTGCTGTATAAGTGAGACACTGTGGAACCCCCGTTTGACAGTTCAGCAAACACGTTGGAGCTAGCAACCGTGAGAGATAACATATATGATGCGTGAGAGATAACATATATGATGTGTGGTTACGAGCATCTCTGGACTTGGGTGCATAGTTTGGTCATACAAAGTGTGAGATTTTTTTCTTGAGCACGTTGGTGGGACTGAAAAATGTAAAGTAGATCGAAGATTCGCCTTTTTCTTTTTGGATTTGAAAACGGCAGCTAATATAGAATCAAAAGATTACATCATTATTAGGGAGAGGATGTGAATAGTGACCTCCTCCAACCACAATCTAATATTGTGGGTTTATAGAACGTTTCAAGCTACCCAATGACTTCGTGTCAAGCTCAATTATGCCTCGACAACTCGTTGATATCTGCAGCAATATTGCCCTAGCTGATAGCTCATAGGTTGCATAAAATGAGACTCGGTGGGTGGACCTTAAGGTTTTTACAACTGCTGAAGAGTCATTCCATGTATTATTTATATAATTAGTTCCTTTGTCTATAGCTAATTTCATTTCCTAAAATAGATGGATTTTAAAATGATGTAGTAGTGTGTAATGTGTATACTGTTAGATCTAAGAAATAAAATCTGAATCATAAAATAGACAAATAGAGGAATCAGTGAACGGCATATGGAAAATTTAGAATTCATTTTTGTTCTAGAAAATGTCTTGGATACTTGGTAGGCAATTGGGTTGGAGCACATAATGGTGTACTATTATGGATATGCAGGATATTGTCTCTTCACTCCTCAGCTAATTAATTAGCTATTATTAATTAACTGTCTGTGGTAGGCCATGGCATTCCACTATATATTCTCTGGCGCAAGACTTGAGTAACGTTACTTTTGGAATTGTGGCACTTCTTTAGTCTTTTGTATTTTGGCTCTTGGAGTTGGCTATTTGCTTAGGTGAGTTAGGTCAAGTGTCCCAATGTCAAATTATGGGTTAATTAGATGTTTTGTGCGTTATTTAGACCATATCTAGAGCTGTTGGCTTGTCTGTCCCCGTCAACACCTGTTTAACCAATGCCTGGAGTGAGAGGCTAGTCTACGGCGCAATAGCAATCTTGATTATTTTCTCCATACCAAATTGGTGCAAAATAGCCAATGATCTTTGGATGTTGCCACCTCCTAGCATTCTAATGGAGGCATCTAGAGTATCAGTTGGCCTTTCTTGGCATTCTCAACAAAGATATCTAGCCCCCTTCTCCAAATTTAATGTAGTAAAACAAAAAATAAGGTTAAGATATTGTTTTTCATTTTTAAAGTTTGTACGAAGTTCTCTTTTCGTTTTTAAACTATAAAAAAAAAAAAATTGTTTTTCGTCCCTAAATATTTTAAAGATACATTTTCAATAGTTTAGGGGCAAAAATAAGGATGAAAAACGAATATTTTTCAATACTTAAGGGATGAAAAATATATATTTTAAATTTTAAGGACGGAAAGTGTAATGCTTTCAATAATTAGGGACGGAAAACGAATTTTTCAAAATTTAGGGATGAAACAAATTTCATGCATGCAAAATTAAGGAAGGAACGAAAACAATATTTCAATAAAAAAAAATAAAGTATAAATAAAAGAAGAATAAAAATTATATTTCATATTATAATGTTGTTGGCTTCTCAACACCTATTTAACTAATTCCTCCAGCAAGAGGTTATTCAAGATCACAATAGCATTAGGATTGTATTCTCTAGACCAAATTAGTGCAAAATAGCCCATTAGCATTAGGATTATGATTATATTCTTGGGTAGTTGGCACCTCCTAACATTCTCAATGAAGGCATCCAATGTCAATAGTTACCTTTTGGCATTCTCAACGAAGATATATAGGGATAACTCCCATTCTCCAAACTTAATATAGAAAAAGAAGAACAAAATTTATATTATAAATAGGGCAAATTGCACTTTTCCCTTTTTAACTATTGACTCATCTCAATTCCTCCATTTATCTATAAAATCAAGCAATTTCCCCCCTTATGTATTAAAAATATGCAAATAGCCTCCATCGTCTAATTTTATGTTAAATCCAAGCCAAAATAACATAATATTTTTATAGTATATTAATATATAATGATAGATTTTGAGTATTATGACTAGAAATTGACAAAATAAATAAAAACATTTCGTTAATTTTGTTGGAATTTAATATAAAATTAGACAATTGGGGTTATTTGCATATTTTCAATACATAAAGGGGGATATTGCTTGGTTTTATAGATAAAAGGGGAAATTGAGATAGACCCAATAGTTAAAGGGGGGAAAGTGCAATTTCCCCTTATAAATATGAGTTTTAGAATAGACATTGAAGGGAATGTTTATCAACCTTTCCCAAGTCAGAAAAGGCGACCGTCTACTTTGCGAAGAAAGATAACGACCGTCCAATTCCCAACTTGAATGGAAGACCTACTACGCATGGCTACTTATCTCAACTATCTGTGACTCATCCCTTATCCATTACGGGAATAAAGCAAAACAGCTCACCAAGTTGAGCCTTCACCATTGACAGGTGTTCTCCACGAATCTAGGGAGTTAAGGCCTCACAACATTACCTAGCACTTCCCTCCAAACGAGCAACAGCCTTCAAGATCAAAGGGCTACTGAGTCACCACGTGTCCCCAGATCCAATGGAGTCTGGAAGGCCACGTGTTATGACCAGAAAGCATAAAATGTCATTATCTCTTCTAATCTCACGTATGAATAGTATTTTTCAATACAGAATTATACTCTCAAGGTTTTTTCTGGGAACTTATACTGACAAAGGCATCGGAGCCCCCTAGGCCGGCCCCAAACCGGTGTCAATTCCGATCAATCTCTTTGCTTTTGCAGGTCTTCCATCCCTTGGCTCGACTGACTGTAGTATACTGATTTTCCAACAACATCAGACATTATTTTTTTTCGTTGTTGTTATAAACAAATATTTTCATTGAGAAGTAAGAGAAGACAAGTCTCTCAGTCAAGCCTAAAAAACTAATGAAGAGAGAAAATCCTTATTACAACAAAGGTTAGATCGATTTGATACTAAGGTTTGGTTGAAAACCTTAGATATCTTTGTTGAGAACACCAAAAGTTAACAACATTGGAATGGGTTGGATCTATTTCGTGAGGAGAGAGAATCCATTCAGGCTCACATTTGAATTTTGGGTAATGAAATATGAAATGTTGTTGATGTATGCAATGCGCATGGGTTGGATCCATTTCGTACATCAATTTTTAAGCTAACATTCTCAATTAACATTATCTCTTCTTATAAAATCAAAACACTACTCTTCACTAAAACCTTTTTATATGGAATATTTTATTAATTGAATTTTGGGACTAAGGTTTAGTTGTTATTATTTATTCATTTGCTAAAGTCACATACCTTCCTTCCAAGACATCCAAAGCACCATCACCATCACTTCACAACTCACAAGCACAAGCAGTAGTAGTATAACCCAAGAAATACTCAATTCTATCTTTCTTTGCTTCTTTTCCACTTTAATCTTTGCACACAGACAAACTCCAATATTTCCATTAACAAAAAGTACTAACATTATCTTATTGTCTTGGCTTTTTAAAACCCATTAATTTGTGGCCTATTTAGTTTATTTGGTTCGCAATGAAGTTGCTTGATTTGGTATTTATAGCAGCTTCGGGGTTGCAATTATCACTCTTTTCCTTAAGAATTAAAAGAGTACTAAAATTTTCCCATCTCTGATATGATGTAGCAAAACCCATTCAATTAGATAAGTTTCATTACAGGGTCATTTTACTTCATGGTACAGACACTTAGCAGACCAATTAACGAAAAAGAAAAATGGTATTCCAAAAATAGACCTAAAATGAAGATGGAATAGCAATGCTAATTATATGTTAATCTTCACTCTGCACTTCAACTACTTTAACTTCTGAGCTGCCCAGGATAATTAACATGCATGATTGATATAATCGCAATTAATATTCTTAATATTCTTACTCTATAAGACAATAATGAACGGTATAGTCATCATTAGTTTCATCAATGATCACCTTAATTGACATTTGTCTGTAATTATTAACCAATCTTACACATCTTTGAGTTCGATTAAGCAGCAAAGTGCAGATGGCGGCTAGCATAACATCTGAATTGCATTGGATTTGAAATGCATTATGTATCAGGACTGCTTTTGGTTGATCACAACTCAAAGTGCGTCAAGTTTCTCAATAATTCATGAATCCGTTGCATAACAAAATTAAACATGCTGTAATTATATATATTTTTGTTCTTGCTTTTTTTGTAGTGCCTATTTCAACTTCTTATATAGGTCTTATATATAAAATAGCATTACCAACAGCACCATTAACGTGTGAATTCGTGAGGTCATTGGGGTGGGTCTTCTACTGTCTTAGAAAGGTCAATTATATCATTAAATAACAAACTCTTAGTTACATATCGTACGGGTCACTTTCTGAATATCTAATAGCACCAGTACGATGTCTTCAAATTTACTAATACAATAAAATCATTACATAATTTAATAATATATATGTAAGATTAATTGTAATTTTTGCTACAAGCAAATAGCAATGAGAGATTATTGTAAACTAAGCAAAGTTTTACGCATCAAAAAGAGATTTTTTTTATTTCATATAAGGGCAACTGCAAATTTTAGGGTTTTAGGGTTCTAACACGAGGGTTTTGAAAAGATGGTACCATGTTGATTATCTCATCAAGCAGCTGGGGCATAATCACCATCACCGTCATCGTCATCATCATCATCCCCATCACCTTCATTGGAAGCAGCAGGAGCATAGTCCCCATCATCATCATCATCATCGTCACCATCTCCTTCGACCAATATTTTCTTAGGGTAATAATAACCACACACATTGTCATGGTGAACATGATCATGATCATCACCATCATGCAGAATAGCATGCATGATGCATTTGGACTTAAGCATCATGGAAATGTGAAACATTTTCTCTTCTTCTTATAAATGGTTAATTGGGACACTCAATTAAGCTGCAGAATGAGTATAGTTGAAGTGATATATATAGTGTAAAGAGAAGATGTAGAGCATGCTTCGGTTCAAGTTAGTCTCGTGGCGAGGCGTGCCTTGACGCTTCAGCAATGTGTAAGAAACGTGCTAGACAATGCCAGGTGGAAACCTAGTTGGCAGCCCATGAAATGAACACGTACGTGATTGTTAACATTCAATCAAATTTAATTCTGGTCAAAAAGACATGTAGAATCTATGCGAAATTTGCGTTGTCGATTTGCTCATAGAAAGCTACTTGGGATCTTTATTGATCAGTAGTGTGAACAAGTGAATAGAAATGCACTGGTAGAAAAATAAGTGGGCAACGTATTTCTGTTGTGAGGGAGGCGGTATTAGAATGCAGGAGTTGAAAAGTAGTTCTTCTCTCGAATCATAAAAAATGGAATAACTTATCTTTTTTGTTTTTGGTTTCTTTTGTGATTGTCACATTTGGACAATACTATGTTTAATTTTAGTACTTGGCAGCTTGCCAAGATCGAAGAAAGGGAATCAGAATTCTTTAAAGTTTTAAGATATTCTACCACTTAAAGTTCTTTTAATCCTGACATCTCTTACAAAATAAATGGTTCAGATAATGTTATGTCATCAATCCACTAACAAACGTGAAGATTGAAGATATCACCAAAAAAAAAAAAAAACAACAACAACAACAACGTCAACAATAATGTTTGCAAAGAAAATAGACATCGTCTTCCTATCCCCTCCCCCTTTTGTAGCAATTAGATCTCCTTCTGAAAATTGAGATTTTTGTGTGAAAAAAGTTAGAATCTACTTGGTAGACTTTGAAAACAAAAATGAAAAAGTGAAAGGGGAATGTGAACGAATTGAGAAAGAGTGTGAATTGCTTATATATATATATATATCACAAAAAGTCTTTTTGAGTTCGCTTTGTTATCACCTCGGAATTCTCAGACATTTTCTCTCAAAGAAGAATGACAAAAAGAAAGTTAGAGACTCCCCATTTTTGTTAACTTCAAAGAACTTTATTCAATTTGATTTTGATGATTCTAGTAGTTGGTTTCGGGAAACTCACCATTAGCGCTTTGAATTGCAAAATTTTTCTATTTCCCAATTGCTTTGTGTTCCTGTTAGGTTACTTTACACGTTCTATTCGTAGATTTAATGATTTCCTCCATTTGATTCCTTAAGAAAGCGTCAACGTTAATTTTAGGTTAATGATTTGTTTTTAAAAACTATTATTTTAGGAATTTTGTTAGTGGATTGATGACATGACATTATTTGAATCATTTATTTTAAAAGAAAGATCAGGATTGAAGAAACTCTATGTGATAGAGTACCTTAAAAACTCTAGAGGATCTTGATCCGAAGAAAAGGAAATATTAAGGAAAGCAACGGAACAAGCTGGTTTTGGCATATTAATTATTATCACTATGTTCCAATTATCAAAAAAAAAAAAAAAAAAACATATGTATTCTTAATTTTCTCACTATGTATATAATCCAAGATGTTAGAATGATTGCTTGTGAATGATGGTTATATGTGTATTAGTGCATTACAAGTGTACAGCTAATAACATTAGTTAAGTGGTAATTTTAAAATAACAAATAGCAACATTCCCTTTTCTTTTCTTTTTTGGGTAATTACGACCGAAAACAAACTAAAGAGTATTATGTACAAGACATAAAACCTTCAACTGAATTATCAGACTTAACAAAATATCTAGTTAGAGGGAATGAAAACATAGTAAAATCTTGATCGACCTTGATATCTCCCCAAAGCTAGCACATCTATTCTTTTTTCTTTTATTTTTTAATAATTTGATGGTTGGAAGAGAGGAGATTTGAACCTTATATGTCTATGTTGGAACACCAAAAATGTTAGTTTCTCTTGGCATATCTATTCGTTTCTATGTATACATGTTTGACTTTCCTTTGCAAAAGACACAACCTACAATCATACACTAGAAAATCAACCCAAAAATGAACTTTTAACAGCATTATCAAGAAAGGAAATCACCAACAGAGAATCCAATTCAACTATTACATAAGGAAACCACAAAACTAATGTCCATCATGATCTCTAATGACCCCACCACCACTTGCTTGTCCTAGATTGTCTTATGAGGATTCATCTATATTCAATTTTGTTAAAGTTATGAATAATTCTTTGTATATTGAAGTGAGTAATACAATACAGTAAAGTGCCTTTATATAGGAGACATATGAGTGATGTATAAAGAAAGGGAGTGGTGCAAAAATAATGTGCTATACAAGAAAAGAGAGTGATGCACAAATAAATATATACACGGGCTAAAGCCCAAAGCCCAATAGACTAATTATAACATTAACAAATTTAATACAAAGCAGCCCTTCCTTTTACCAAAATAAAAAAAACCAGGTCTAATGGTGGCTATATGATAAACTACTAAGCTTACTTTAGAAGCTAGATAGTGCGAAGAACACTATTTTAGTATTGTAGAATAAGACATCATTTTACTCTCTTAATCCTAAAAGCAACCATTCTAAATTCTAGATACTAAAATCGCTTATAAATTAACTTTAGAAACCATATAACTCTTGACAAGTTTCTTAAAAATAAAATTTACTATTGGTGACTTTTATAAGGAGAGATTGAGATTGATCAATAGTTAACAATTAAAAATAATAAAAATTTGACTCTAGTAGACACGCTTGCCCTTGCCCTTGCCCCACGTAACACATTCACTTCACTTGGCCAGCTTCAACCAACTCAAACCAATCATTTTCTTTTGGCTAAGATTCACACTCTTCTAGACCCGACCAAAGCCAAAAAAGCAAGTATCCACAAACTATTACCACGCCATTTGAATTTTGAACTCCCCAAACAAATGGCCAACACCCAACTCTCCCACCACATTTTCCGTCCAATCTCCGCCGTGCATGTCAGCTCCACCAAACCCACCACCAGACTTCCCCTCCAATTTTTCAAAAACAAAAGCTTAGCTCTTAAAGCTGACCAAAACTCCAAGTGGGCCATTGGACTAAGCCTAGTGGACCAAAGCCCGCCAAAATCAACGGTCGACACGGAACGGTTAGTGGGTTTTTTATATGATGATCTGCCACATCTTTTTGATGATCAGGGGATTGATCGAACGGCGTACGATGAGGTTGTGAAATTCAGGGACCCAATCACCAAGCATGACACTATAAGTGGGTACCTTTTTAACATAGCTCTCTTGAAGACACTCTTCAAGCCTAACTTCCAGTTGCATTGGGTCAAACAGGTTTGCTTTACTATGATTTCTGTTATAGTTTATGTTACAAAAAAGAGTTAATGGGTGCTTTGACTTAATGGGAGTAAACAATTTTTTAGCTTAGAGAATGAAGATGATTGTAGTTAGAATTTTGATTAAGTTAATCCATAATTTTGAATGTGATTAGATGTTTTAATAATGATTTGGTGTATCTCAGTGTCTCTCATGATGTAATGCTATAAAGTACTATAATGTAGACAGCAAAACCTTAACTTTGGCTTACAACCTCAGGAGACTTCTATTCATGTTATTGGAGTTAGGATTTTCTTTCTTTAGAGCACAATGGTTTGCAAATATAATAATATGTATGACCGGTTTTATGAATCTTTGTCTTTTTTTAATATTAGTTTTGATTTCACTCTTTTTTTAAGCATCGTTTTTTGCACATTGTATGATTGCAAGTAAGCCATAACTTCTTTTCTCCACCTTCTTTGCCTCTTTGGCACTATGCATGATTTGTAAGGAAGCAATTACCTTTCTGTTTTTTGTTGTCTTCTTTGATCTGGTCGTTAAAATAATGGTTAAATGATTAAATTCATCATTTCCTATCAGTTTAAGATTTTGGGACAATCTCACATTTATCATGATACCATAGCAGGTGGTCATGCTTAAACTTTTGGGACAATCGTCAATTTATCACTAGTAATGGTGACCAATTGATCAATTTCACATTGAATTAAGTCCTTAAGTTTTCTCACAAATGCCAAGTAATCAAATGAAACATTTTTTTTTTTAATCATATGAATGAACTTCAAGAAGCATGGTAGTTAAGATGCAAGTATGCAACATATGACTCGGTCAATAACTCTGCTTAGGCATAACCTTGTTGTGCATCTTCAACGAGTTTAGTTCAGTATGATATTGTCTGGTGACCTTAAATTCCAATTTGAGATCTTATAAATTTTCCAGCTCTTAAATTTTAGAAATTTTAGGTTAAGGTGAAATTCCTTCCTCTCGTTGACCATTTGAACGACACAATAAGATTGTATGGGATCAATTCTTTGACTGATTGAATAGCTATAGACAGGACCTTATGAAATTACTACAAGGTGGACTATGATCATGAAGTTCATCCTTCTGCCATGGAAACCAGAATTGGTCTTTACAGGAACCTCTGTCATGGGCATCAACCCAGATACTGGAAAGTTTTGCAGCCATGTGGTAAGTTTCATTCCTCTTACCATATGAAAGGAGGACAGTATGTATGGCACATCAGAAATGTTAGTACTAATAATATTCTTGTAAAATTGTAGGATTTTTGGGATTCCATAAAGAAAAATGACTACTTTTCTCAAGAAGGTTTGTTGGATGTGTTCAAGCAGGTACTGGCTCTATCATTACTTGAAATGACATGATATGGTCATCTTTGTGTTTGTGTAAATGAAAATCCCTTCTAATCTATTTTAACTCTTTGCAGCTTCGGATATACAAGACTCCAGACTTGGAATCACCTAAGTATCAGATACTGAAAAAAACTGCTAACTATGAGGTTTCTCAATCTTTTCTTAAAGCAATTGTTTCTGCATTTACTAGCTTATGCCTTTGCTGCTACTTCAGATTTGCACTAATCAGAATATAATGCCTAGTGTATCATATATGCTCCCTTAAAGATGGCTGTTGTAAACTTGTAATTACTAGGAAATGACTCATGATATCAGTGTTTACAATGATATTCATGAGCTTACCTTATATGTGGCTTATCATATATGCAGGAATGTCCAGAAACTATATGAGTTCACTAGATTTTCAAATGATTCTACAGGTGAGAAAGTACACACCATTTATAGTGGTAGAAGCAAATGGAGACAAATTAGCTGGTTCAACTGGCTTTAATGATGTTACTGGGTGAGTGTTTTTAAGAATCCCAATTCAGTTGTGTTATTGTGTTGTTGCTCTCTTGGATAATACAGAAGTTAATTCATCTCTCTAGGTACATATTTGGAAAGAATTCCAGATCAGAGAAGATACCAATGACTACTCCTGTCTTCACGCAGGCATTTGATGCTGAACTGTCCAAAGTATCCATCCAAGTTGTTCTTCCATTGGAGAAAGATATAAGCAGGTTGGGCTCTAAAATATCAAAGTAAAGATTTCGATTTAGATATCTGAATTTGTGTTAAAATATTCCACTGGATGCATTTGATTAGTTATATAATCATTTCAAAATGATTTCAGTACTTCTATTCAATAATGTAAGCAGTTTAGCACTAAGCATGTATCTCTGCCCAGTTTACCAGATCCTAATCAAGAAACAATTAGCTTGAGAAAGGTGGAAGGAGGTATTGCTGCAGTTTTGAAGTTTAGTGGAAAAACTAACGAAGATATTGTTCGAGAGAAAGAGAAAGCACTTCGCTCGTCTCTTATAAATGATGGCCTCAAACCTAAGACAGGTTGTTTGCTCGCACGGTACAATGATCCAGGCCGAACATGGAGCTTTGTAATGGTATGATGTGGTATCTTTATGTTACTTCCTCTATTTTTTTCCCGGTATATTATTTAAAAATGAGTTCAGCCATTTAGATAATCTGATATATGATTATTGAGTTACATCAATTCAGCAAAATTAATAAGGAAGCAGAACTGAGAAACTAGGTGGGCTAAATATAGTAGTACTGAAATTCAAAAAAAAAAAAAAAAAATTCCATTTCCTTTATCTTTTTGGCAAACAAGCATAGCGTAAGGAACCCTTTATAATATATAAAGACCATCAATTTGGCTTTGAATTCTTATAGAAGAAAATGCCTCTGTCCATTTGAAGCTCACATGTCTTCCAAGAATCAAGCGTCATAGAAGTCACCCATTTACCCTTACCCAAGGAACTTAAAATGTATTTAGGCTCCTGTCAGCCACTTGAATACAATATTAACTCAAATTTAGAAGTCTGGACATTGATTGTAGCTCTGATGTCTGCAAATAGAGAATTCCTTACTAATATACTCAAATATTGAGTGAGAAAATAGAAGTGTAGTATGAAGACAAATATAGATGAATTCGTGTTTTAGCTCAACTTCAGTTTCATTTTGTTTCGAGAATAAAAGAAAAAAACAAGACTTGATATCCACTTCTCATATTTTTTATATTGGAATTCTGAATCTCCTATGCTAGTGATCTTCGTCGCTACGATTATTTTGCTTCATATTTCCGAGTGTAGTAGGCTTGATCTTATTCTTTTCAGTATATACCACACGCCAGTTTTTCTTCTATATATTTCATTTAATGCAATTTAACATTCAATCAAATTCAAGACTAATCAATAATTCTTCCATGCAAATAGTGTTACGTCTAATGTTTATTTTGATGTCAGATATAAGTCAGATTTGCTTTGCCTCCTAGTCTGTTAAACCAGCTATGTTAATGCCTCTGCTAGTTTTATAAATTTGTCTTCATTAAAACTTACAAGTTGCTTGTCCCTATGAAAAAATGATTACTCAGTATTTTGTGTATTTTCCCAATTCCCATACTAATTACTGACCATTTTCTGTCATTTTTGGTGGTTGGTTGCATTGAAGAGAAATGAGGTGCTGATATGGCTTGAGGAGTTCTCATTGGATTAGTGCATTGAACGTGGCCACCCCCTTTGACCTGCACTTCAGGTTTATCATTCTTGCCCTTTTTGAATATAGCATGAATTTATCTGGATGAATTGTAATGAACAAAACAATATAGGCGTAGCTCGCCTGGGATAGAAAGTTGTAAAGAAATGTAATTATCTCTTGTTTCCCTCTCTGACAGCCCCATACTTTTGCTGCTTATTTACAAAATTTTGTCAATGTTCAGCAATCACAGTATTTTGCATTTTTCTTTTCTTTTTGGGTTCATTATGATCCCAGTTTTCCATTTACAATCTGAAGATACAGACACTGTTCTAATTCCCTCTAACATCAGTGTGTTTTTTTTTTTCTTTTTGGTAAAAGTAACTTTCCTAATAAATGGGGCTAAAATAGTATTAAGAGCTTGTATCAAATCAAAAGTTCTCCTTCTTTCAAACCCACTTTATTGTTGGGCTCTTGCGCTTACAAAAAAATCTCTTGATCTTCTTGGCTCTTGATCTTGTAATTGCCCATCTCTTGTAAAGGATCTTTAAGGCTAGCATTGATTCCCATCTTCTAGGACTTTGGTTCCCATCAGGTGGTGATTTATCATATAACACATAAGTAGAAACTTGTCGTGCACCCATCTTAGCTAGGAAATCGGCACATTGATTAGCCTCACGAATAATGTAGTCTATTTTATGGTTGGTAAAACTCTTCAATAGATTCTTGCAATCAGAGAGAAGAGATTCAATCAGCATGTTAGTACAAAAGTCCACCCATGAGGTTAACAATGATCTTAGTGTCAAGTTCAACCTGCAGGTCTGTAGCACCAAATTCTAAGGCTAAAAGGAATCCATCTCAGTAAGGCTCATAACTCAACTAGAATGCTAGTAGCTAACCCAATTGATTTGGAGAACCTCCTTAACCAAAGGAAGAGCCATCCTTTTTAAGTTTAAACCACCCCACCAAAGGTCATTTCAGAGAGATGGTTGAAAATAAGTGAACCATAGCACAAGTGTTCACTTACTGATTTTTGGGTGTTACTTAAAAGGTACTAATTTTTATTATTTTATGGATTGAATACACTGTATCATTGTTGGACCTAAAAGCCAAATATGACCACAATCATTGTTTTATCTCCCAACCTAGCCCCTTCTTTTATTGGTAGGAAGTATTAAATCAATCACATTTCTTTTCTCTTTGGATATTTCTTGCTTCGGTTCTTCTTCAATGTATGAAACCAAAAGTAATAGTGGGGAAATTGTTCACTTACTGATTTTTGGGTGTTACTTAAAAGGTACGAATTTTTATTATTTTATGGATTGAATACACTGTATCATTGTTGGACCTAAAAGCCAAATATGACCACAATCATTGTTTTATCTCCCAACCTAGCCCCTTCTTTTATTGGTAGGAAGTATTAAATCAATCACATTTCTTTTCTCTTTGGATATTTCTTGCTTCGGTTCTTCTTCAATGTATGAAACCAAAAGTAATAGTGGGGAAATTGTTCACTTACTGATTTTTGGGTGTTACTTAAAAGGTACGAATTTTTATTATATGGATTGAATACACTGTATAATTGTTGGACCTAAAAGCCAAATATGACCACAATCATTGTTTTATCTCCCAACCTAGCCCCTTCTTTTATTGGTAGGAAGTATTAAATCAATCACATTTCTTTTTTCTTTGGATATTTCTTGCTTCGGTTCTTCTTCAATGTATGAAACCAAAAGTAATAGTGGGGAAATTGTTCACTTACTGATTTTTGGGTGTTACTTAAAAGGTACGAATTTTTATTATTTTATGGATTGAATACACTGTATCATTGTTGGACCTAAAAGCCAAATATGACCACAATCATTGTTTTATCTCCCAACCTAGCCCCTTCTTTTATTGGTAGGAAGTATTAAATCAATCACATTTCTTTTCTCTTTGGATATTTCTTGCTTCGGTTCTTCTTCAATGTATGAAACCAAAAGTAATAGTGGGGAAATTGTTCACTTACTGATTTTTGGGTGTTACTTAAAAGGTACGAATTTTTATTATATGGATTGAATACACTGTATAATTGTTGGACCTAAAAGCCAAATATGACCACAATCATTGTTTTATCTCCCAACCTAGCCCCTTCTTTTATTGGTAGGAAGTATTAAATCAATCACATTTCTTTTCTCTTTGGATATTTCTTGCTTCGGTTCTTCTTCAATGTATGAAACCAAAAGTAATAGTGGGGAAATTGTTCACTTACTGATTTTTGGGTGTTACTTAAAAGGTACGAATTTTTATTATTTTATGGATTGAATACACTGTATAATTGTTGGACCTAAAAGCCAAATATGACCACAATCATTGTTTTATCTCCCAACCTAGCCCCTTCTTTTATTGGTAGGAAGTATTAAATCAATCACATTTCTTTTCTCTTTGGATATTTCTTGCTTCGGTTCTTCTTCAATGTATGAAACCAAAAGTAATAGTGGGGAAATTGTTCACTTACTGATTTTTGGGTGTTACTTAAAAGGTACGAATTTTTATTATATGGATTGAATACACTGTATAATTGTTGGACCTAAAAGCCAAATATGACCACAATCATTGTTTTATCTCCCAACCTAGCCCCTTCTTTTATTGGTAGGAAGTATTAAATCAATCACATTTCTTTTTTCTTTGGATATTTCTTGCTTCGGTTCTTCTTCAATGTATGAAACCAAAAGTAATAGTGGGGAAATTGTTCACTTACTGATTTTTGGGTGTTACTTAAAAGGTACGAATTTTTATTATATGGATTGAAT
The DNA here is from genome assembly GCA_907173295.1 of Fagus sylvatica. Lineage (NCBI taxonomy): Eukaryota > Viridiplantae > Streptophyta > Magnoliopsida > Fagales > Fagaceae > Fagus > Fagus sylvatica. The sequence goes on along the minus strand of OU015766.1, from coordinate 38,550,527 downwards.
ACACTGTATAATTGTTGGACCTAAAAGCCAAATATGACCACAATCATTGTTTTATCTCCCAACCTAGCCCCTTCTTTTATTGGTAGGAAGTATTAAATCAATCACATTTCTTTTTTCTTTGGATATTTCTTGCTTCGGTTCTTCTTCAATGTATGAAACCAAAAGTAATAGTGGGGAAATTGTTCACTTACTGATTTTTGGGTGTTACTTAAAAGGTACAAATTTTTATTATTTTATGGATTGAATACACTGTATCATTGTTGGACCTAAAAGCCAAATATGACCACAATCATTGTTTAGGGAAGTCCAATGCATTGCCTAACGGAGAAAATTAAAAAGTGGCAATATGGGTTGGTGCAGTGGAGTAAGAAAAAGTTTGGAGGGGTTCAAGATTAAGTTAAGACTCGCCTAGATACTATGGAAGCTTTATCGGTGGATAATAGAGAGGGTCTCCACAGTGACTATATTAAGGAGTTAAAGGGAGAAATAAATTCTTTACTTCTTGTAGACGAACTTCATTGGAGACAAAGGTCAAGAGCTGTCGGGTTAAAAGTGGGAGACAAAAACACCATATACTTTCACCAAAGTGCATCACAAAGGAAAAAAAACCAATCTCATAAATGGTTTGTGGGACTCATAGGGCCAATGGTGTACAGAGCCCAATCAGTTAAGTGAGATAGCCTTCAGCTACTTTCAAGACCTTTTTTCCAGTAGTAATCCGAACCGGATTGAAGAAACAATAGATGCTGTTGAAAGTGTGGTGTCCCCTGACATGAACAGGGAGCTGCTAAAGCCATACTTAGCTCAGGAAGTTAAATGCGCCGTTTTCCAAATGCACCCATCAAAAGCTCCTGGCCCGGATGGTATGTCTTGCCTTTTCTTCCAAAAATTCTGGCATATTGTGGGTATTGATGTTACTCAAGCTGTATTATCTGTCCTTAGCTTAGGGCATTTACTGAAAAAGGTCAATTTCACTCACTTAGCTCTCATTCCTAAGGTTAAAAACCCTTCCAAAATGTCAGATTCTAGATTTATTAGCTTGTGTAATGTCTTGTATAAGATTATTTCAAAGTGTATTGCAAATAGGTTAAAGACTTTCCTTTCTTTGGTGATTTCGGATGCCCAAAGTGCTTTTGTTCCAGGAAGACTGACTACTGACAATATTATTATGGCATATGAGGTGCTGAATTGTTTAAAAACCAAAATAAGTGGTTGGAAAGGTTTGATGGCAATCAAACTTGATATGAGTAAGGCTTACGACCGGGTGGAATGGAGGTTTCTAGAGAGGATCATGCAAAAACTAGGTTTTGAGGATAGGTGGATAAATTTGACGATGGAATGCATTTGAACCCCATCCTATGCTATGATTATCAACGGTGAGCCGCAAGGTTATATTACTGCTTCAAGAGGTATTAGACAAGGGGACCCCTTGTCACCCTATCTCTTCCTACTATGTGCAGAGGGTTTCTTGGCCCTACTTCGGAAAGCAGAGAGAGAAAAAACTCAAAGTGGCATCTCCATTAGTCGTGGGGGACCTAAACTATCTCATTTGCATTTTGCGGATGATAGTTTGATGTTTTGTCATTCTCATTCGGCCGAGTGCAGAAAATTGTTAGAGGTCTTGGCGCTGTATGAACACTCCTTGGGGCAGAAAATCAATCTAGACAAAACAGCTATATTCTTTAGCAAGAATACACTAGAGAACACAAGATTGGAGATTCAAAGGATATGGGGGACCTAGGTAATCTTGCAATATGACCGATACTTGGGAATGCCAGCCATGGTAGGACGATCGAAGGAGAGGGCTTTCTCGAGTATAAAGGATCGCATAGACGAAAAACTTCAAGGGTGGAATGAGAAATTTTTGTCAAAGGCGAGAAGAGAGGTCCTGATTAAAGAGGTAGCTCAATCTATCCCCACATTCACTATGAGCTGCTTCAAGCTTCCGGTTGATTTCTATGAGGAAGTTAACGCTATGATTGCAAAATTCTGGTGGGAAATCTCCAACAGTGGGCGGAAGATCCACTGGAGAAATGGCAAAACTTGTGCACACCAAAGGAGGAAGGAGGGATTGGTTTAAGAGATTTCAAAGCTTTTAATCTAGTATTACTTGGAAAGCAGGGATGGAGGCTCATGCAAAATAACCAGTCTTTGGTGTACCGTGTGTGTAAGGCCAAATATTTTCCAAGATGCTCATTTATGAAGTCAATTCTCGGCTCAAATCCATCCCTCATTTGGAGGAGCATCTTCTCGGCTAAGGAAACTATTCAAGCTGGAATGTTATGGAAAATTGGTGATAGGAGGACCATAAAAATCTAGGAGGACAAGTGGTTGAAGGGCCCCATAGGCCGAAAACCAAATGGCCCGTGTGTCACAGTTGTGAGAGATTTGATAGACGAGAATCGGAATTAGTGGAATGAAACCATCATTGATGAGGTTTTTGATCCCAGTACAGCCAGGGTGATAAAACGAATGCCATTGTGAAGTCTTTCTAGCCACGATGTTGTTACATGGAGTGAGACTCCTTCTGGCACCTACTCAGTCAGTAATGCCTTCCTATGAAGCACTGACACTGGTACGACATGAGACACGATACGACACGGGACATAGTGATACGACATTTCTTAAAAAATTAGGACACGACACGGTGGGGATACAACCATTAATTAATTGATTAATATATATCTTTAGGTATATTTTATTTATTTATAGGCTTATTTTATGTTTATTTTAAGTTGTCAACATAAATAACAACTATCAAAATCTTTAAAAACACATTTATAATCAAAGGAAACTTTTTTAAATAAACAAATATTTTTTTCTCTTTCAATACAATGAGGACACGCATGCAAGAGTGTCCCCAATGTGTCGGACACCGACACGTGTCAGACATGGACACGGCGAGGGTTTTGAAGTGTCCATGCTTCTTAGCTGCCTACGCTTTGGAGCTGAGGAGATCGAAGATAAAGCACGAGGGAGAAGCTTCAAACTCAGAGGAAATAAAGGGTATGTGGAGGAAGTTATGAAAGTTAAAGGTTCCTGGAAAAGTCAGACATTTTATTTGGAGAGCGTGCGACGAGGCTCTTCCAACGTTCCACAATCTTCTGAGGAGGAAAATTCCAGTTGACCCATGGTGTCGTATTTGTGAAGGAGCAGTGGAAACAACGACCCACATTTTGTGGGAATGTCCTATGGCTAACTGTGTGGGCTTTGGCTTGTGGCAAACTTCCCAAACAACATGTCTCATCTAAAGAATACCAACTGGTTGTCAAAGATCTTGTGAAATCCCTGCCACGTGAAGAGCTTGAGGAGTGGGCGTTGCTGTCTTAGTCAATTTGGAACGCTCAGAATAGTTTTATTCATGAAAACTCTAGCATACGCCCTATGGTGGTTTATGAGAAAAGTCAAGATCTTCTAAAAGATTTTAAGCAATCGCAAGTGTTCCAATAATTCTCTTACGAATTTTGTTTGTTGTGGGGTCTGTGTGCCAGTAGTTTTATTATTTAACTTTTTCTCTCATGTATTGTTGTGCTTTGTGTAGCACTTTTTAGGGTCCTCTCTGGGCTCTAATCCTTTGTTTGGTTGAGTTTGTTCCCAGTTGATATATTTGTATTCGTGGTGGTGTTTCGCCTTATTATTAATATATATCTCTATCATGTTTATCAAAAAAAAAAATGTTTAATATTCAATTATGGGTTGTGATATATCTCTATCATGTTTTTGATAAGATATCTCTTCAGCAAGAACCTTTATCTTATTTTACTCCATCTAATTAATTGTAGAATTAGCTTAACATTGCAGTGATGTTGTCTTCATTCTTTTTCTTTGTTTTGAAGGAAAATACTATATTCCTTAAAACTTCTTTACGCTAGTTATGTACTTTGTGTGAGTTATTTAAACCTATAGATGTTGCCATACTTTCAACAAGGTGTAAGTGAACAAGTCGGCTCAATACATTTTTAGAATTAAGGCGATAAATTTTAATGAACTTTTTTTAATGTTTAGATATTAAATCAATATTATTTTTTTGGTGAAATAACTCAAGATTTCAATTGGGTTAGATTTTTTGCTAGCTAAATAATTTGAGAGTCTTCTTGGAGCTAAGTTAGAGGAAATAAAGCAAATCCCACTTATATATATATATATATATTTTAAATATCAATTATCAACCTACAATACAATTTTTTAGAAATTTTTGTGCAAATTTTGGATATTTTATTAATGTAATGGAAGGCCTTAGAAGTTAGAACCCTTTTAAATTTTTGTGGATAGGTGGGAATCTTAGCCTATTTCTGAAGCCGGCAATGTAAACAAAGAAAGTCATATACTCTCAAAACCTAGGCATAGGTAATGAATAAATAAACTAACGATAAGCCTTATATTGTTTAACATATCATAAATGAATGCGTACTTAAACATAAAGATAGACTTATTACGTGTTTGATTATTGCAAGGTGTAGAGTTTTAGGATCAGGATCCTCTAGAGTTCCTAGGGTACTCTACCAAACGTTTAACAAACAATAATGATAAATCACTTTGAAATTGTTACACGCCCCTTTGGTAACCAAATTGATAAACAGTTTTTAAATGTAGAAATAACAAAAATTAACATAATAAGTACTTTCATATTTGAATCCAATTAATTCAATTAATTGCTAACGTTTATATAATTATTATCTCTGAAATCAAGTAGGCATATGATGTCATTTAAAAAAAAGGGTCCGGGTAACAAAATCCTTAAAAAAAAAAAAAAAAGTATAAACATTTATGTCAATCCATTATTTCTATTAAAAGTTGGATTTTTGCACTAAAGAGTTTTTCATGTTTAAGTTTGGAATTATTAGCTAGAGTAAAACTGTGTCCTTAATATTTATGATAAGCCTTACATTGTTGATTGGGAGTTTGGTCTTAATTGTTGCCGTCCTTGTCTTACTTCCATTTGCGCAAACCGGCATTAAATGGCCTTGCGAGATCCAGAGAGCTTAAAATCCAGTTTAATAAAAAACTCAATTATTTATGTTAACTAGTAGGGTACCCGCGCGATGCGTGGTTTATATTGTAAGTTGTAGTAAAATAAAGAAAGTTATGTAATGAATGCTTGATATCATATGTATTTTGAATGAATGCTTCAAATACAATTTAGCAAATTATTTAACACTTAATTGAACAATTGAGGAATATTATTTAAAATAGCAAATGATGTCAATATTAAATATAAACAGTCTAGTATGTCTTCCAAAGTAAACATAAATTGTCTAATATATTAAACATAAATAGTCATGTATTTGCTTCTTCATCGCTTTTGTTTCTTGAATGTATTGTGTTTTGTTGCGTTGCGACGTTTGTAAAACAATTGATTTCGTAACAACCAACACATCCTTTCAAACCATTTTAATTTTTTCTAAGACACAACATTTTAAGAAAACAACTTCACAACCAATCTTAAATAGAACATTGATTTGGAAGATACCGTGGTAATCATGCTTGTTTGTAGACCTTTGTACTTTGTCTAATGTGCTATATTCCTTTCTTTAACATTTTACTTTTGTAGTTTGAAACTTTGAATAAATATCTATCTTGTTTTCCACTTAACATAAATGACCAAACGGTAGTTTAAGATTATCAACAAAAGCAAGCAAACAAAAAAAAAAAAAAAAAAATGGCAATTTTTTATCTTTATCAACAAAAAAAAACTTTCTCTTTATTATCAACAAAATTTGAAAAAAATAAATAAATAAATAAAAGAAGACGGCAATGAATTAATTAACGTAAAAAGGTTAGAACTTATTGGCAGAACCTAAGTTAACAAATCAAGAAGAAAACATATAGAAGTTAACAAACCAAAATATAAAAGTTGAATATTTAATACAACATAGATTATTTAATGAGACACAATCAATTATAATTTGACTTGGATTTTTCTTTTCTTTTCTGTTAATTATACGTGCATTAACAAATATTAGAAAAGCAAATAAGTTTGCCTAATCTTTCAATTTGCTTCAGTATTTGAACTTGTTTGGATCTCTTCTAACTTTTCTTGCAGAAAAACAAATGACTTGCTTCCTTGAGTAAATTGGTTTTGCAGAGAAAACTATCGTTGTTTTTTCTGTAACTGATTTGCAAGGGAAGAGAATGAATAATAAAATAGAGGTAGCGTTTCAAATAATAAAACACATGCGTATAACACAGAAATTGTTAATTTAAAAAAAAAAAGATTTTATAAAAAATAATAAAACACACGTTAAAACATATTTAAAAAATATATATAAAACACACGTTTAAAAAGAAAAAAAATTGATATTTAATACAACATATATTATTTAATGAAACACATGAAAGTTAACAAAGCAAGAAGAAAACATATAAAAGTTAACAAACCAAAATATTAAAGCTGAATATTTAAGTACCCCTTTGAAATAGAAGGGAAAACAAATGTTACGTCAAGATTTCAAGTTGTATTTATATGGAAAAAAAAAATTAAAGAACCTGTATTAGGTGTTATACTCAAATACTATGTCTTTTAAGTTAGGTGTTATACTCAAATACTATGTCTTTTAAGTTTTATCTTTATCATAAAAAAAAATAAAAAAAAGAATTCAATCGTGAAGTTAAATACAACAACTAATTAACTCTTCGTAAGGTTTGTCCATTATTTAAAGAATCCTCTCTAAAAATGTTAAGCATGCACGGTATTTTATTTTTATCAACAAAAAATGACTTTTTTTTTAACAAACAAAAGTTTTATCTTTATCATCAACAAAAAAAAAAAAAAAAAAGAAAAAAAAACAATCATATAATTGAATTCAATCAGGAAGTTAAATACAACAACTAATTAACTCTTCCTAAGGTTTGTCCATTATTTAAAGAATCCTCTCTAAACTTGTTAATGCGGTATTTTATTTTTTAACAAAAAATGTTTTTTTTTTTTTTTAACAAACAAAAGTTTTATCTTTATCACAAAAAAACAAAAAAAAGAAAAAAAAGACGGCAATGAATTAATTAACTTAAAAAGAATTAGCACTTAATGAATTAATTAAAAAAAATTTGGAATGAGACACTTGGCAGAATCTCACACTGTGAAGAGAGAGACACTTGACAGAACCTCAGATGAAGGTCTCTGCTTTTATATATATATATATATTGATATTGATTTGGTCCACTTTAAAAATTACTCATTGTTGTCATTTTCAGAGAGCATGAAGGATGGCTACTAATGCTGGTCAGTGGTCACATGAATTAATATCTCTCTCATATGGCTATAAGATTCCTCAGAGTCAGGGTCCATGTGCTAAGCTGTTTATCCACTCCATATCTCCATCCCGTGCCTTTAGGCCCATAATGAAGGTCAAGAATGCAAAGAAACATAGATAAATAAGTGAGATTGACAAGATTTAAACAAGCCACTAAAATAATAAAAGAGAGAAGTTTTGGTTTTTCTTAAAGAAAAAAAAAAACACTTATTTGTTTATGTAAAGTTGTATTTGTTAGGTACAAATACAATTATACTTATATTTTGTTAAAGAATATTGTTTTCATTCCCCCGAAATTCATTTGATTTTGAATAGTTACTCACCCTTTGAGGATGGGGGGCGCCTATAACCCAAGGACGAGGGGGTATGCTGAGATAAGCAAACAATCTCACCACTCCAATTCCACAATATGAGATTCTAAACAATATTCCTTAACATATTTTTACTAACTTTGATCATTTAAGCAACGGATCATGTTAACAAGAGCATTAAATATATACCCTCATGCACTGTTAACAAAAGTCTTATTAAATACGATAATCAACAATTAAGTCATTCCAAACGCACAGTCAAGGAAAGATAGAGTGCTAGCACGGGGAAACAGTTAATAAAGTGGAATCCTGGAAAGCTTGAAAGTTGAAACTGGAAAGGCCAACTTCTAGTAGTTGGCAAAACTTGAAAGTGCATGCACTATTATTAGGTATTTATTCGGTTGGCTACCGAAATGAGGCAGCCAACTGTGCTAGATATGCAACATGTCACGTGTACTTCCGGTAAACCAAGGGTTCAAGGGTAGCCACATAGAACTGCTCGGTGAACTGCGTTGTCAATATTCAATGGTTAGAGACTCAGAGCTTGTGGAATAGAAACAACATGTGAATTTTGACTTTATCCGACATAGGAATATGTTGGAAAATTGTTTAGAAAATACAAAAAAATAACGTTAGAGATACAATATGTTTGATATGTTATCATTAAAGTAACATAATTTTTAGTTAGATTTACTACTTACACCATTTTTATTATATACCAATTATAACATACCACTTTTAACAGTTGTGAAAAATATTATTTCCATAAAAAAGTTATGTTAGTTGCGATTTGGCAAAGCAATCGGGTGTAGATGTAGCCGTGTAGGCATTACCGCATTAACAAGTGCTTGTATTTGCATGCCAAGAACAGAACAAAGCTCTGGCCCCATCTATATATGGTCATGCTTTGATTTAAAAAAAATTTCCCCACTATTACTTTAGGTTTCATACATTGAAGAAGAACCGAAGCAAGAAATATCCAAAGAAAAAAGAAATGTGATTGATTTAATACTTCCTACCAATAAAAGAAGGGGGTAGGTTGGGAGATAAAACAATGATTGTGGTCATATTTGGCTTTTAGGTCCAACAATTATACAGTGTATTCAATCCATAAAATAATAAAAATTCGTACCTTTTAAGTAACACCCAAAAATCAGTAAGTGAACAATTTCCCCACTATTACTTTTGGTTTCATACATTGAAGAAGAACCGAAGCAAGAAATATCCAAAGAGAAAAGAAATGTGATTGATTTAATACTTCCTACCAATAAAAGAAGGGGCTAGGTTGGGAGATAAAACAATGATTGTGGTCATATTTGGCTTTTAGGTCCAACAATGATACAGTGTATTCAATCCATAAAATAATAAAAATTCGTACCTTTTAAGTAACACCCAAAAATCAGTAAGTGAACAATTTCCCCACTATTACTTTTGGTTTCATACATTGAAGAAGAACCGAAGCAAGAAATATCCAAAGAAAAAAGAAATGTGATTAATTAATTTAATACTTCCTACCAATAAAAGAAGGGGGTAGGTTGGGAGATAAAACAATGATTGTGGTCATATTTGGCTTTTAGGTCCAACAATTATACAGTGTATTCAATCCATATAATAAAAATTCGTACCTTTTAAGTAACACCCAAAAATCAGTAAGTGAACAATTTCCCCACTATTACTTTTGGTTTCATACATTGAAGAAGAACCGAAACAAGAAATATCCAAAGAAAAAAGAAATGTGATTGATTTAATACTTCCTACCAATAAAAGAAGGGGCTAGGTTAGGAGATAAAACAATGATTGTGGTCATATTTGGCTTTTAGGTCCAACAATTATACAGTGTATTCAATTCATATAATAAAAATTCGTACCAAATATGACCACAATCATTGGTACTTGCTGACCCACCTCGATAAGGATTGGGAGGTGATCAGAGGTAGGTGAAAAAAGATGGGATACAAAACTATTCAGAAACCATGTTACCCATGTTGAGGAAGCAAGAGCACTATCCAGTCTTTCTTGGATATTAGCCGTCCCCCCTCTGTTATTATCCCACATAAATTCATAACCCCTGTACCCCATATCAACCAGATTGCACCGGCTCAGAACTTCTTTAAAAGCCCACATCCTTTTAAGTGATTTGGTGTGCATACCCCTCTTCTCCTTCTGGTACATTATTTCATTGAAATCACCACAGCACACCCAAGGATGTTGTCCCAGACCATTCAACTGGTCAAGTAGCACCCATGACTCCCATCTCCTAAAATCTTCCGACCTCCCATAGAACCCCGTTAATGTGGTGAGTTGAGAAATTTTTTTATCTCTAAGTTTATGCCATCCTTCCGAAACATTGCTAGTCCCCCACTACTACCAGCACTAGGAACCACAAAAACATTATTAAATCCTAGAGTAACTCTGAATCTTTCCATACTACTAACATTTAGCTTCATTTCCATGAGAAACAAAACCCTGGGACCCTGAGATTTCACCAAATGGTGAAGAGACCGAACTGTGAAGGGGTTCCCGAGTCCCCTGCAATTCCAACTTATGATCCTCATTGCGATCGGCGAGGCTGTACACCAGCCTCCGCCGCTTCCACAACCACAACCACCCCCTTCCCATCTAAAGCATACTTGAGTTTTTTGCTTACAGAAACCTAAAGGTTCGGATTGTAGTTCTCATCCCTCTCCCTTTTGTCACCAACCACTCCACCTGATCTGTTTTTTATGTCATTCTCTACTTGCATGAAAGAGTTTTTTCCAGTCCTTTTCCATTTTGGTTGAATCCAATTGCCCACTTCATCTATCTGCTTTAGGGCCACCCTGTCTTCTGTCCTTTCCACATTGTCCCTCGTTTTGACCACTACTGATTGCACCTTGGTAATCTCCCTCTCACCAACCCCTATCTCATGACCCCTCGAGTGGTCCACCTCTCCGTTTGACAGTTGCTTAAAAATCCTTCCTTTTCATAGTCACTTCCACATAATCCCCTGTGGGGTCCAACTCTATCCCCGTTCCTTTCATGTTTTCAGTATCTTTTGATGTTTTCACTGTTACTTTGTCACTTACTATGTTAATCTCAGACTTATCACTGATTTCATTGGGAACTGTGACAATTTTCAAATATTGAGTATGGTCAACTCTACTTGCTCCAGCGGGATCTGAAAGCCTGAAATCTTCTGTTACCTCTGCTACATGCACCACCCCCTTCTCCATCTGTATGCTCTCTGATACGAAGTTGTCCTGTCCTACTTGTCTTTCCTTAAACCTCATTTCTGAACTTTCCTCAGTTGTGAAAGCCTTTTTTGACACAAGGTTTGTATTCCACCCTTCCCCCAATTTCCTCGTCTTTTTTGCCCTTTCCTCGACAGCATCAGATGTGACCTCACTGATAGCTCCCTTTTCAGACTTTTGTTGCATGAGGGTCCCATCTGTCTCCCCCGTGACATCCCCCAAGTCAATAGCCATCGGTTCACCGTTCACTCCCCCCAGCAACTCCGTCATCGGTGAACCAACATCATCACAACCTTCACGGTTAACCCGCGGGACCGCGAGTTTTCCATTGAAGGTAGCTTTTAGCCATTCTCCATACGATGCTGTACCACTTTCTACTCTTTCCCGATTCACTTTACACCATCTCATATCATGGCCCAGGCACCCACATGCAAAGCAAAAATGAGGAAGTCTCTCATATCTATAATCAACCCAGTATCGTTCCCTTTCCGGACTAGTAACGAAACCACCCCTGCGTAAAAAAATTTTCAACTGGAACTTCAACTCTAATTCGAAGATATTTCACTTGTTCCGAGACCTTCCTCCTTTCATCTCCGATTATGAACCTCCTTATTCTGTTCCCAATGTACACACCCACTTTCTCAAATACAAAATCAAATGGCAAGCCTCACACCTATACCCAGAAAATGGCGTGGTTGAAATGCAGGTTTCTAGTGCTTAAACTTTTCTCCCATCTGCGCAGTAATAGTAAGTTGTTCTCAAAACTCCAAGGGCCGTTTTCTTCCAACCATTTGAGTTGAAACTCATTTGGGAACGTAAATTGGAGAACCTCATCACCTACCTCCTGGATCCTTAAATCCAGCCCCATCTTCAAAACCTTCGTCAGGAGTATCTCTCACTGCTCTCTGGTTGAAAGGTTTTCCCATGAGAAAACTTCCAAACAGACTCAGTGAACACTCCTCCAGGATGTTTCCTCTTCTCTCTACTGATATTAGAATATTTTCTTCTTCATCTTCTGTGAGTTTTATTTTCTTGAAACCCTCCAGCACTTCACAATCATCCATCTTGTTTCTTCAAACTACCCACACTAGCTACACAACAACTAAAGTAAAAGAACAAATGGATCTAAGTGAAACTGATGACTTTCTAGAGAACTAAAGAGAAGATACTCGTTTTACCGAGAGAAAAGACTCCTACGAGATGAGAGCGCAACCGTCCAATTTTGAACGGTGGGTAACGGGGATGGACCCTGCTTTGGGAATGTAGTGAGCTGGATGGTTTTGATTTGAATGTGATAATATTAAACATTTTTTAACCTGTGCTCTAAGACGTTATATTAAGTAATTCTTGTTTTTATTAAAAAAATAATAATAAGGCAAGCCATATACAAATATCAAGAAAAATGCCAACCTTGAATTTGTGTGTGCATTCCACTAAATCATTGACAAGTGTTTATTTTCTTAAAAAAAAAAAAAAAATGTGTATTACAGTTATAACTTAATAATTTAATATTATTCCACTTGTAGGATTATAACATTGATTAATAATACCAAATAAAACCAAACTTCTTCTAATTGTAAGCACAAAAATTGGTCCGTTGCTTTTATAATTAAAAAAAAAAAAAATATATATAATATAAATTATATATATATATATATATATATATAATAATTATATATATGTTTTTACCCAATTTAATTCCAAATTCCATTACAGTTTTTTTTTCTTGAATATGAACGAAACTTCTTATTGATAACTGCCAAACATGTGGCAACTAGCAAAGCAAAGCACAACTGTGTCCACCCTTTGATTTTCTACAAGTACACGACATAGACACAGTCTGTAAAGTCAAAATCACATTCGAAAAATCAAAACCGGATAGCGCAGCCTTATTAAATTAAAGTTTAAAATAAAACCCAAAAAAAAGAAAAAAGAAATTTTAAAATTAAAATCTTGAAAACGCGTGCTCTTCGCGGCTTTGCTCTACGGCTTCTATTATTTGTATCAATGGCTTTTGGCATTATCTTCTTCTCCACCTCTATAAATTTATTCCCACCTGACCACCTCATACCTCGCACGACCTCCACATCTATTCATTTTACTTTAATTAAATCTTTACTATTTTTCAACCCTGTTTTTTTTTACTAATTACTATTTAATTTAAACTCTCTCTCTCTCTCTCTCTCTCTCTCTCTCTCTGAGGTCTCGTAAATATTTCTCTATTTTGGGCTGCTCCGGGGATTTTTCAGCGATCTCTGGTGGGATTCGGCGTTCAAGGTCAGTTTTTTGGATCTGGGTTTTGATTTATTTTGCAATTGATATCTTTGCATGAATGAAATTTTCGTTTTATTTATTTATTATTTTTTTTTTTTTTCTGTTTTTAACTTGTTCAGATTGTTGAAAATTCTGGTCCTTGATGTGATTTTTGATCTGGGTTTTTTTTTTTTTTTGACTGTTGGTTTCGATAGATGTGCGCAAAATCTATTTTTTGAGGTGGAATTCTGGTCTGGGACTGATGATAGATAGCTTAATTTGATTTTTAGAGAATAAAATGATGGATTTTGAAATGATAAAAACGAGAAATTTTTCTTTTAATGTTGCAATGTATGTATTTTAATTTTGTAGATTTAGATTTTTCAGAGAGAACCCACTCTTTAGAATCTTCATTTTGAACTCTAAACACAAGAAATTGACTGCCACCTCTGATCCAATTCACTACTAAAATGACTAATCAAGTACCTATCTAGAAACCTATATTTTTATCAATTCTTATTTGATTTTGGGATAGAATTTGATTGTAAATATGATGTTTTTTTACCTTGTATTTGATCTCAACCATTTTTTTTCCCTTGTAACAGGAAAGAATGACAGAGCCAAAACCAAATAGCCCCTTGATCCCACCATCAACATCGCGAAACCTCCCCGATTTCAAAAAATCGGTCAAGCTAAAATATGTGAAGCTTGGTTACCACTACCTCATCACCCATGGAATGTACTTCTTCATCTCGCCTCTTGTAGTCCTAATTGCCGTGCAGCTCTCAACATTTTCTTTCCAGGATCTTTATGATCTTTGGGAGCATCTCCAATACAATCTAATCTCCGTGATTATCTGCTCGACTCTTCTCGTTTTCTTGTCCACCGTTTACTTTGTCACTCGTCCTCGCCCTGTATACCTTGTCAATTTCTCCTGCTACAAACCCGATGAGTCACGGAAATGCACAAAAAAGATCTTCATGGATCAATCGCGGTTGACTGGTACATTTACAGAGGAGAATCTTGAATTCCAGCGTAAGATCCTTGAGAGATCTGGCCTTGGTGATTCTACTTACCTTCCAGAAGCTGTTTTGAATATTCCTCCAAATCCATCCATGGTAGAAGCAAGAAAAGAAGCTGAGGCTGTGATGTTTGGTGCTGTCGATGAGCTTTTTGCCAAGACTGCAGTAAAGCCCAAAGACATTGGCATTTTGGTTGTGAATTGCAGCTTGTTCAATCCTACCCCATCTCTTTCTGCTATGGTTATCAATCACTACAAGCTTCGGGGAAACATAGTTAGCTACAATCTAGGCGGGATGGGTTGCAGTGCAGGTCTGCTTTCAATTGCTCTTGCTAAAGATCTTCTTCAGGTCCATCCAAACTCCTATGCATTGGTCATCAGCATGGAGAACATCACTCTGAATTGGTATTTTGGAAATGATAGATCAAAGCTCGTTTCAAATTGCTTATTCCGAATGGGAGGAGCAGCAATACTGCTTTCTAACAAAGGCTCTGACAGAAGAAGATCCAAGTACCAACTGGTGCATACTGTTCGTACCCACAAGGGTGCAAATGACAAGTGCTTTGGTTGCGTCACCCAAGAAGAAGACTCCAATGGAAAGGTCGGTGTTACATTGTCAAAGGATCTTATGGCAGTTGCTGGTGATGCTCTAAAGACCAACATCACCACTTTGGGGCCTCTTGTTCTGCCAATGTCCGAACAGCTGCTCTTCTTTGGTACGTTAGTTGGGAAAAAACTTCTCAAGATGAAGGTGAAGCCTTATATTCCAGATTTTAAACTAGCTTTTGAGCATTTCTGCATTCATGCTGGAGGAAGAGCTGTTTTGGATGAACTGGAGAAGAACTTGCAACTATCTGATTGGCATATGGAGCCATCAAGGATGACACTTCACCGATTTGGCAACACCTCAAGCAGTTCTCTGTGGTATGAACTGGCCTATACAGAAGCGAAGGGGAGAATGAAGAAGGGAGATAGGACATGGCAAATTGCTTTTGGTTCGGGGTTTAAGTGTAACAGTGCTGTTTGGAAGGCTCTAAAGACCATAAACCCGGCAAAGGAGAAGAGCCCTTGGATGGAGGAAATCCATAATTTCCCAGTGCATGTTCCAAAGGTATCGGCAATCTAATTTTGAAAAAGGAGGAAAAAAAATGATAGGTGTTGGAAAGCTATGTTTTGGCAATTGGCAATTGGCAATTGGTGCTGGCTTTTGTGGAAGATGGAATATTTTCTTGATTTTATTTTAGCTGAGGTGTTGGGATTCGTTCTTAGATTTTGGACTTGATTGTGCTTGTATGGATGTGGAGTGGTAGTCCTAGATTGAGAGGACATTTGCGTATTTCTTAGGATCTAGGATTTAAATTTGAAATTGGAACTAATTATGTCTAGCAATAACATCTTTGACTGATGCATTTAGTCTCTATTTGCATTTTTACTAAGTTTTTGCTTTGTTACATCACCATATGCAGGACAACTTGAAAATTGGTTGTTACATTTTAGTAAAAGAATTGCTAATACCTACCCAACACTTGTAGTTGTAGTCAATAAAAACCAGCCACGCATTACATGTTTGATTTATCCTTTGCATTCTCATCCCACTCTTATCGTTTATTCAGTCAAATTGTGGTTTGTCACACACGAAATTCCTTCTACATCCCACTAGCTACCAAATACCAATCTCTATTTTATTTTTTAAAAAAACTGCTACAGTGACTCGGCACCATAGACTAGTCACTGTAGCTACTTTGATGGAGGTTGGTGGCAATGGTGTGTGGTCATCCTGGGTGGCATTGTGAGTAGGCTTCATTGTCAAGGAGGAGTGGGCAAGCAAGGTTTCCCGATCGGAAAATGCACAGCAGAGAAACACAAGAAGGTGATTGGAAGGTTCGGGTGGCAAAGAGGGAAGGAAGGATGAGGGTGATGAACACTGAACAGGTTTGTGTGGTTGACTTGAAGGTTGCTTTGAAGTTTCAACGACACAGTTTAATGGAGGTTGGTAGTGGCGGCATGTGATGGTCGTGGGTGGTTGAAATCTGTTGGATAGAATAAAATATAATATTTAAATAGAGATGGAAAATGATATAAAGATTAATGCAAGCCCGTATTAAAAATCGGATATGTAAAATAGAAAAAAAGTGGTTTTTGTTTCAAAATTTGAGTAAACTTTAGAGGATGGGATGCGAACACTCTTATAATTTAGCGTGTACGCTATCTATCACATTGTTCAAACATTGACAGATTGACTCGTAATTTGTACGATATAATGGTGCTTAATCATGTCAAGACTCTATGATTGTGGGGGCAGAAACGCAAGAAGGCAATAGAAGTTAAATATTGGCATCTTTTGTAGAACCATTTCCACTGAGTACATGATTTATTAAGGACTTCACATGAACTCTCATATCAGAGGTAGATGTCAACAATAAAAATGAGAAAATATGGAATCAACGTGAAATTAGCAATTACATGATTTCAATCTATTACCATCATCTGAGAGATTACAGCTTCCATTAAGTATTAGCCAATTCCTGATAAATAAACTGTGCAAAGATAAATAAACGAGTCGAAATCAATACAATGGAACAAAATGATGCCTTCCAAATGTCACCAAACTTCTAATTAAAGACAAATTGATACTACACAATACCGAAATGTCTAAAAGTGAGCCTAAAATTAAAATAAATTGTCAGACAATGACATTATCCACAACATATATAATCAGAAACATAACAAGTTTAGAAACAAGGAGATCAAGCATGAACAACAATGATTCGAACACACACACAATTGCAGCTTCCTAAGTAAGATGGAAACAGGAATCCAAGATTCAAGTACCATGAAGGAGCATCTATTCCTAGAAAGTCGGCAAATGTAAGCAGCCATAATCCATTGGTATTCTAGTCCTTAGATGACTTGTTGATAAGTGACTTGTGGATGTGAGGGATCACACCACCACCTGCAATGGTTCCTTTGATCAGAGTATCAAGTTCTTCATCACCTCGGATTGCAAGCTGCAAATGCCTGGGAGTGATACGTTTGACCTTGAGATCCTTGCTTGCATTGCCAGCCAACTCCAACACCTCTGCAGTCAAATACTCTAAGATTGCTGCAGAGTAGACTGCAGCTGTGGCTCCTACTCTCCCACTAGATGTGGTCCTTGACTTCAGTAGACGGTGGATACGACCCACCGGGAACTGCAATTATACATTCCAGAACAAATCACAAGAGTCAGTTAGAAAATATAGCATTCAACACCCTGACCTGCAGTAAGTAACTGTTTAATGCAGAAAATTACAAAGTATACTTTCCAATAGCATCACAACGCCTAAAATCAGTACCTATAGACTGATCTCTCAAAAAAAACATACTCCAAGTCCTCTGCTTTGGTTTCAACTTCCACCATATCAGAAGTCAAACTATGTTTCATAAGAGGTCAAAAACTAAAAATTGGTCCACAAATTTTGGAAACGTTGGTCACCACAAATTACAACATTATTCAAGCAAATATGGAAGGGAAGAAAGGAAGAGAAGAGGCAAGCAGTCCATGTAAAAATCAGCTACAAGGATGGTTGCCTTCATTAAATACGTGCAAACCTAACTCCTCAATAATGTTAGTTTCAGCTTGTCTATTGTCCAGCATTGCATTTTTTCCATGGACAATGAAAAATCCCAATCAATCCCTTCCCATATATCCAGATGAGGCAAAAGGACTAGAGTGAAAAACTAACCCACCTTAAACAACATACATTGATCTGCCAAGCCTCACTTAAGTTAAATTCAAACAAAAAAAGGCACTTGTTTTGTGATATTTAATATCCTCAACTTCTTAAAACATATTTTGTGTAGGCCAATGAGCTATAGCTCAAATTGCACCTCCTCGGCTCCTCCCCTCTATAAGAACAGGGTGAAAGTAAAGTTGTGGGTTCAAAAACCCTAAAGGCACATGTGTAACTTAGATTTTTTTATTTTATATAAAAGTAACCTAGGTTTCTGTGGATATTAATAAGTTGATATGTATACCAAGTCATTCAACCTCAGTCCATGTCAAGGACTAACATTTGCCACAAAAAACAACAAGATACATTTAACCTTTTATATATATATATATATATATATATATAATAAATAAAAATTGCATATTCTGATATTACTTAGTTTATAA
Source organism: Fagus sylvatica (assembly GCA_907173295.1). Classification (NCBI taxonomy): domain Eukaryota; kingdom Viridiplantae; phylum Streptophyta; class Magnoliopsida; order Fagales; family Fagaceae; genus Fagus; species Fagus sylvatica. Next base: position 38,532,303 of record OU015766.1, on the reverse strand, counting down.
GTATAGCAAGTCAATCAAATCTCAATCCAAGTCAAGGACCATGCATTTCCCACAGAAACCAACATGATTCACAATTGCCATTAATAACATTGCAGAGAAACATACACCATGAAAAAATGTTAATTCTTCATTCTTATAATCCTCAAGTACAGAGATATAAACCACCGTACTCAATTCAAAACGCTGCATCACATCTTCCTTACTCATTTCAAAAACATCAAACCTTGTGGCTACCACCAAAATGCAAATCAAGGTTTGGCATTTACAACTCAAATGTTTTTTTTTTATCGGTGCATTTACAACTCAAGTGTCATACAAAACCAACAAACCATCAAAGAATATGACCAAACTAAGCACAGAAGCAACCATCAGCTTGCAGAAAACTGAAGGCACCATGTCAGCTCAAAAACCATAAGGATATATAACAGGTCAAACTCACCAACAATTAGACTATTTCTTCTAATAAAGTCAACTGATACTCTTTGCTCAGTCACACATACATTAGATTTGCATATTTTGGATTGCAATAGCGTCATTACTCACACTAATTGGACATCATATCATAGATTTGCCCTACTAATGATATCTCACAGTCTAATAATAGACTTCAAAAATAAATAAATAAATAAATAACCCTTCGTTAAAAGAAAAACACAAAATTCACGGGCATATACGGGTCGAACTGGGTTTTATTAACAATTGCAAGGAGGCTTGCGCTTTCCTTGGGTTGTTACAGTAAATATAACTACAAAAAAATCTTTAACAAATAGTTGAAAATTCCACAACAAACCCTGTTTGGTTCCTACTAAAAGCTAAATCAAGCAAAGAAAAATAATAATAATAATAATAAAAAAAAACTTGTACTATAATTGTTTTGCTCTTTAGTCCCCAAAGTTATAAAATTGCAAAATAGCCACTAAAACAATTTCCAATTACTTTCAACAATTTGACATCCAAACAGGAAAATTAAAGCAAAGGGTGAAATTGAAAGAGATTAACGTAAGCAAAGACAAATCTAGAGAGAGATCTGATGTTGAAACCTGAAGACCAGCACGAGAAGAACGAGAGATGGGCTTCTTCTTGTTGTCTTTGTCCTTGTTGGCCGCAGAGGCCTTTCCCATAATCAAACCTTTTGCACCCTTTCCTGACATCTTTCTCTTCTTTTCCCGCCCACACAAGAAGGGTTTCTAGTTACAAATGTTTGTGAGATTTGATTTGATTTTTGATATTTTAAGGAATTTGGATGAGGTAAATCTTGGAGGGGGAAGGGAGGACAAAGAGTCGGGGAAGTGAAGAGAGAGATGGAAGGTGAGAAGGGTCGCTAAAGTAATGATATGATCTCGGGAGGGTTTTCTTTATTTATTCCTCCTACTTTGACTAAACTAACCCTTATCTTTCCTGCTTATTTACGATACTGCTTTCTCCTTTTTCTTCCTTGTTTTATTGGAAAACTACAACCTTGACCCCTCGAACTTCGTAACAATCCTTAAATAATTCACTTTAAAAACCTCTTGCTTTCTTTTATTTATTTATTTAAAGTTTACTGAATAAATAATTCTTTTTTTTTTTTCTTTTTTTTCACTTTTCTAATTGATGTTCTTTTTAATGAAGAATTCGAATTCCACTGGATTCATTCCATCGAATGCCCTTCAAATTCACGACAACAAAAAGAGTTACGTTGATTCTTTCGCAAGATTGAAGGATTTTATGTGTAAAAACGAACATCTTCAAAGTTTAAAGATGAAAAATGAACTTTTCAAAATTCAAGGATAAAAAAATGAATTTCATATAAAGTTTAGCCTAAATTTAATTAGTAACTATTATAATACAGTTAGTAACTATTATAATACAGTAACAAGGATAAAGAAAAACAGAATCATTTAATTATTCATTCATATTTTTATGGAACCTTATTTATTTATTTATTTATTTTTATGGAACCTTAAGCAAAGGCCTAAATTGCCTTGACCATGAGTCAGCCGCAATCTGGACAACTTAAAGATGCATTTACCAGGATCTGGTTAATGAAACAGAGGAAGCAAAGTTAATATAAATATAAATATAAAATAAATCACAGGCCACAATCCCTTACTTTTATAACTGTCTATTTTCTATTAATTTCAAAAGATTTCCAAAATAAGGCTGTCCGGATGGAGATAGGGCTCAACACCACCTGATCAGCTAGTCTTCCATTATACAAACCACCAATAATACATAAAACAATAGAGTGCAGGTCTGGTAAGAAAGCTGTTCATCTGGTCTGATCCATATCTCTATGAGATACAGCATTAATTAAAAATTGTACAAAAATTCAGTTCAGAAACTTCGGTCGATATATGTAAAATGAGATACTATCCAGGACAGGACAGCAAATATGCCACCAATAGGCAAGACAACACTTGGCCATGTCATTCATTCATTCCCTGCCTCTTCCTTCTCTCTGGACTTTCCCTCATCTGCAATGTGAAATCCTTCAATCTTGCGTGAAACCTCTTCTGCAGCTACCTTCACCTTTCCAGTCGATCCATTTGCTGTGATTGTCTCAGTGTCATCATGAGTCAAAGGGCCTGTCTGCCATATTCTAATGGTTCCATCTTCAGATCCAGAAGCATATGACTCTCCCCCTGGCGAGAAACGCACGCAATGTACAGGACCATGGTGACCCTTATTACATGCTGCATCCAAAAACAAATAAATCACCTCAGCATACATATCGGAAACTCAGCAAAAGATCCATGTATCTTTACATCCTTAGACAGGCCATCCAAGCTAACCCTAAGATGCTGTTTAAATCAAAACATATTACCACTCAGACTAGCAAATTATGAAATTAAATAACATGGAAAATCAATAAACCCAATACAAAGTATGAGAAAATATCGAAGTCAAGCACTAAATCCATATCACACTAGGATTTTTTCCATCAAATATTTTAAGCAGGTCCAAAAAAAATATATTTTAAGCAGGTCCAAAAAAAAAAAAAAAAAAAAGTTGGGAGCACATACCAATCTCATCACCAGTATGAAAATCAAATACACGAATCCACATATCTTCTCCTCCAGCAATAAACTTATTCCCATACTTTGGTTCCAATGAAGCTGATTCTACCGTGCACGGCATGTTGTAGCTCTTCACTAACCCAAAGCTTGAAAACAAATAAAAGATCATAAGCCACGAGAGCTACAATTATGGCACAAGAAAAAGACTAAACCTGGCTTGAAACTCACTAGTTTGCATCCCAGAACTTAACAGTAGAACCATCAGCAGTTGTGATATAGCGACCATCTTGACTCACTTCAGCACTGGTCACAGATGACTTGGTCTCAAGTGTTTGGACTATTTGACCACTTCTTACATCCCATAATCTGTGGTAAATTTACTAGAAGCTTAAGTACTCTTTAGGCAAAAAACAGTAGCTTCAACTAGTAATACTCAAACAAAAGTGGCTTCAACAGTACATGTTTATACCTTACACCCCCCATATCAGTACAAGAACTTAATATTGTCTGATCACTATGAAGCCATGCAACAGTTCTGACTGAACCAGGAGACTTGTCAACTTCTCTTGGAGATGCATCTGGACGATTTAAATCATATATACGAAGAATTTTCTCTATTCCCCCAGTAAGTAAAAGGTGTGTGTCCTGTTCTCAGATTGAAAAAATAGAGTGAGATATGCAGAAATGCATAATGGGGAAGAAAAAGGCAAAACCAAATTTTAGGTGTCCACAAACAACCAATCCCCATTTCAACAACACACATAAATGAGCAACAATGAAAGTTTCCACCAAGAATGACATTAACTATAGTGTAAATGGTTTAACCATAAAAGTAAAATAGATGCTAAAACTGGAGGATATTCAGATAAAATAAAGGGAGAATACAAAAAATGGTTTTTCCCGTAACACATGAAACCCCCTAAAGCTTTACGTGTAACACTTAAACCCCCCCCGCGGCGGGTGGTGGTGTTATTTTATGTGTTAACCATTAAACATCCGTGAAGATATAAGGGGGTTTTGTGTATTTTTCCTTAAAATAATTGTGATTGTGTTGGGTAAAACATCTGAAAGGTAGTGTTGATCACACAACTAAACACATAGAACTTGCACCATACTTGCTAAATTGTATTAAAGCAGCAGCCCCCTAATGTCCCGTCCACCAACAAAATCATAAGGAATAACAACCAAAAACCAAATCAAAGTAACTCACTGGAAAGAGATAATTGTTTGGCAACTAATTTTATGAAGACTATCATAGGTGTTCATGACAGAATGAATATTGCAGTCAACTATAAATTTTTTTCTTGAATTCATTAAGGAAAGTGTTCAATGTAGCTTGGACCCCAAAACATATAGAAAAGATAAGACCCCAAGAAATGGCAATAACTCTGTATTTTTAACGAGTTGCTCTAAATAGATCACTACATATTAATATTGAGTTTCTTCAATCCACCTCCCATTTTTCCCTCTGTTCTGTCCATGTGTGTGAGTGAGCTGAACTACTGTGCAAGCACACATTTAATTATGTAAATAAGTACTAAGACCTATTTGAAATAACAATACTAATAAACAGGAAAAAAATAAAAACCAAATCTACCTCAGAAAAAGCGCTGGCTCGAACAATGTGCTTGTGTTCAAATGAGTGCAACTCATCTCCTGTTAATGCATCCCACACTTTCCTGCACATGAAATCAAGGCACATAATTTAACAAATTTTGAGCAATACAAAATACGAAATGAGGCATGTGGAATTAATCTCAGTCTTTCTTAGATTAGCAGATACATTATGGCACTATAATGCTGAATATAACTACTTAAATTAAAACCCCACTCAACTACCATCAAGTACAACAGCAGACTTGCCAATGTTCCAACTTTTAGATAAGTAAACACAGACTAGAAATGCATAGCCAATATGAATTTTCCAAATGATTTCAGGGCCATTCAAAGTTTAAAGCATTTATCAAATGCATTACGAAATCAATTAAAAACATAAACAAGAAAAAAAATTAGTCACATACGCAGTGAAGTCGGCAGAACCAGTAGCAGCATGTAATGCATTAGTATCCAAGCAGCAACTCCACACCGCACCCTTATGTCCTTCAAATGTCCCAATCCAATCCCCAGTCTCTCCATTTCTGAGCATTGGATTAGAATCTGAAAACCACACAAGTTAAAATCAGACCACCACCTTAATTCCACTAAATAAGCTTTGCAAAATAAACATTCATGTATAACAATATCAGTACTCATTAGTCACTACCCCTAAAACTCCCTATATGCAAAGCCTTATCCCCAAATTTATGGAATCAGCTATAGATCCTCAATAGACTAATCGGGGTCATGCATATATAGATCAAGATCCTCTAGAGTTCTTAGGATACTCTACCACATAGAGTTCTCTAAATCTTAACCATTCATTTTAAAATAAAAGGCTAGGATGATACCATATCATTATTCCACTAACATAACAATAAAATAATAATTTTCAAACCAAACTAAAACACTCCAAGGTTAACCCATCCAAACCAAAATAAAATAATTATTATTTTATTGTTATGTTAGTGGAATAATGATATGACATCATCCTAACCTTTTATTTTAAAATAAATGGTCAAGATAAAGAAAACTCTATGTGGTAGAGTACCCTAAGAACTTTAGAACATCTTGATCCTGCATATATATATATTCTTCTCCGTCATTCTATCCTATCCAAAATCATACTTTATGTCACATCCTTAATTAACATGTCCTTTAGACCTTCCTCTACTTTTTTCCGTTCCCTTGACTTGAATCAAATCACTCCTCCTCACCAGACAATACCAACATCTATAAATAACCCAATTCAATAAACCAATATCTAATCCCATACCAGCTAAACTAACAACTCAGCACAACCCAGACAATACCAACATCTATAAATAACCCAATTCAATAAACCAATATCTAATCCCATACCAGCTAAACTAACAACTCAGCACAACCCAATGCTATTGCAATCGATATTAATCTATTATCCAATCAACACGAACAAATAATACTAAACAAGTTTATAAGTCACTAAATTCAACATTTAGATACAAAAATTCGATAAATGCATACCCTTGCTTGCACTGATGAGGAAGAACCCATCGGGAGTAACTGGACTGTAAAACAGATCCACTACCGGCCGGGAATGACCATGGCAAACCAGCGGAACCGCCACTCTTTTCTTTTCCATCACTCACAAATCCAATAAAACCTAATTTTTCAACCAACTTTTTTATTTTCTTTTTTTTATTATTATTTATTTTTTTGCATATGTGATCTGTAATAAAATGTTTCCCCAAAAATAAAAAATGGAAACGAAGCGAAACCCTAACCCTAACAAATCTACAGGGAAATAGATGGGAGAAATGGCGGTATTTTAACACAGGTGGGAAATGCGTGAATCCACACCTCCTAACCCTCTACAATGGCTCTGATATGATATGGGAGTTTGTTTCAAAATCTACAAGCAAAATAGAGAGAGAAATGGATAAATGAAAAAGAAAAGAAAATTTGAAAAATCTAAAAAAAAAAAAAAATGTTAAGACAGAGCTGTGTGAGAAGGGGCTAAGCGCAAGAGAGAACAAGCAGTGGATCTGGTCTTTATATAGGCTGCTGACTTAATTGATTTTTCGTATATTTCAGCTCTTTGCCTTTCCTTTTTCTTTTTTATTTTTTGTCGGTATATTGATATCGTACCCAGTACTAGTGTGGTAGTACTATAGCTCATCTGAATCTTTGAAAATATTATATATACAGAAAAATATAAAAATTTAAAGTAATAAAGTGAGTTATTCTATTCCTACAATCCGACCTCAAGTGGCTTTGAAAATATGTTTTCCTCTTCCTTTTTTTTTTTTTATAAAAACTCTACATACCCAATTTATTAGCCTTTAGACAATAGCATTGTAGTTTATTTGGTGATTTTCTTTACTAGGAGAATTAATATTCAAATTAGCTATTTTCTAAATATTAAAAAAATAAATTAATAAATCACTTGCCTTTAACTTCTTCTTTTTTTTTTTTTTTTTTTCTTCAAAAAATTGGTATTAGGCTCCAAAACCCAATATGTTCCAACATATACAATCAATTATATATAAAAAAAAAATTAACGCTTTTGTTGGCAGCTTCCCACGTAAGCAGGGCCGATTTTGGGAATTATGAAGTCTGGGGCAATACAAAAAAAATGAGGCATTCTATCTTAAAAATAAATAAACCATTGAAAAATTACTACACAAGGAATAAAGATGAGAGAGTGATAAAACAAATTCAGATTAGAGAGTGATAGAGATATAGAAATATGAGAGAATATTATAATAGAAGATTAACAATGTCATATAGAGAGAGAGAGTAAAAGATTAGAATATTAGAATAGAAGTATTATGTAAACTGTAAAGAGTGAGAGAATAAGAGAATGAGTGAATGACTTTTGAAGTTAGGGTTGTCAAAGTGATAGATGGCTAAGTTAGAAAAAGAGTGAAAAGTTTACATACGTTTACTCTTTTTTTAGGGTTATATAATGTTAGGACTTGAGCTAGAGAAATAAATTATTTTTCGAAAATAATTTATTTCTCTAGCTCAAGTCCTAACATTATATAACATTAGAGAAATAAATTATTATCGGACTTATTTTAAAGGTTTGTTTTAAATATATGGACCTTTTCAATTTTTTGTATAGGGTTATATTATAATTTTTTTTAGGCCTTTCAAAATTATAAGGGTCTTAAATTTTTTTGGGATGAGGCTTAATTTTTGGGTGAGACCTGAGGCAGTCACCCACCTCACCCATGCCGAGGGCCACCCCTACACGTAAGTTAATTTATCTTAATAGTTTTTCGCTTCTCGATAGATGTGCTCAACGAAGACCTCAATGGCCCCTTGAAAGTGTTTGCAATTAGTAGTCGAGTTACATCAAGGCAAATCTAAACTCAAGACACTAAGCACATTTGCTAGCGAGATAACAAAAACTACAAAATCAAGCCTTTGTTAAGATGTTTGTGCATCAATTAGTTTTTCGGTAGACATGTTGAATGCAACACGCAACACTGATAGAACTTTTGAATTAGTCAAATGCACTCATCCAAATCCAGACGAAAAACAACATTAGAAACAATATGTAGTTTCAAAAGTTGGACCACTAAAAGAGAGTCTGTCTAAGCCTTAGAAGTGTAATACTCATTTCCATAGCTAATCATACCCACTTTCAAGGGTTATTCGCAATAAATTGTTGATTTCAAAAGTTTATTTGCAAGATTGCTTGTTTTACTATACTTTTCCATGTATTTTTTCTTTCCTTTTCTCCTCTGTAATGCTAACAAGCGCAAGTGTGGGTGCATAAAAAAATTAATGTTTAGATTGATTGTTAAGAAAAACACGTATGTTTGTTTTTTTGTTTTCTTGTCTTAGTTAACCCATGTATTATTCAAAGGTAATATTTGATACTAGCTTCTTAACTCTTCAATTTCCAAAAAGGGAGAAAATTTTAGAATTTGAATTAGGTTCTCATTGTGTAGACCATTGAACAATACCACTAAATCAAAAGACCTTATATGCATACTTTGAAAATCAATATATATATAGATGCAAGACTATTATATACTCATCAATTTTGGTCAATGATAGACTGTTAGGTGGAGTGTCTTTTGATATTTATAACCACTTTAAGTTTTGAACAAAGGCAAAAAGTATTTAAGAACATACCAAAGACTTAAATTTAAGTAGTAATTCCTAAAGGAAAAGTAGAGTTCTTGAACTTGAAAACTGGTAATTTCCACCCCAAAAGGAAAATCATAAGAATTTATGCATCATATTCATATTACCTTTTTTGTGTTGGGTGGTGTATATAAGTCATGTTATTTTCCTCAACCAAAAAAAAATGGGAAGAGAATAAGCGCAGGACCTAAGGCCCACGTGAAGGCCCAAGCCCACACACACAGCGGTTTCCTTCCCCTCACGAAAACTATCCGGAGTATATATACAATTCAGCTAATAACACAGAGCTAGCCTAGCACCGAGCTATTATTAAAAGAAGTGAAACAAATAGAGCAACTTTTTTCAATTCAGATCGCAAATCGAAACCCTAACTCATTCCGATGGCGATCGAAACGAAACATCCGGAGGCGGTGCCGGCGGACGAGACGTGCTCGGCGAAGGCGTCCAAGCAAGGGGAGGGGCTCAAGCAGTACTATCTCCAACACATTCACGAGCACCAGCTCCAGGTTCGCCAAAAGACCCACAATCTCAACCGCCTCGAGGCCCAGCGTAACGAGTTCAATTCTCGAGGTATTTTATTTTATTTTACTTAAATAAATGGAGATTCGTAACCCTAACTCTACGATTTGTGCTTCTAGGGATTGATTTTGATTGGAATTGGAATTCTACTTTTAATTTCGATTTATATTTTGGTAAAATCTTTGATTAGGATTTTAATCTTGGAATGGGGATAATTATATGGGGAAAAAATCAGACTTTGAGAATGGAATTTTAGGCATTACTCAACACAAAAAAGAAAAGAAAAGAATGGAATTTTAGGTGGTATATCTATAATCAAGAGCTTGGGGCAGCTTTGGCGGAGCTTTGAAGCAAGCATCCTAGGCTGAAATTTGAGATCTTGTGGCTCTTGGGAACTATTCGGTGATGTTTGGAAGTGTAACTTTTGTTTGATTGGTGGGGAAAAGAATTACTGAGTTTCAAGAGAATCTGAGTTCTTTTTAGTTTCAACTAAAAGGGTTGAATAAGCTTGGAAGATGCGACATATAATGCTTGGGAAGGACTAAAATAAATCTACTTCACTTATGGAGATTAATTTTGTTTTTATTGGTAAGTTACAAATGCTGAATGCACCCAATTGGTTGCATTCTCCACCCACAAGTGTGGGAGGATGAAGTATCAGCTCATTGGCCTAGTGATGTAGATAAAATGTACCTGGGTGTTTGTTGGAGTCTCTAGAAAGATACCGATGCTCTCTCAATTCCATTCCTTAAGAGTCATAAGCTGCTAGAGTCACTTTGAATTCCCAATGTAATTGTCTCACTCTTAAATTTGTCCCACCCGGTTTCTGCTTTTGGAGTTTTCTATCAGAAAGTTACTTGCTTTATAGCAAGTCTGCAACTCCTATTCAATGATCATGATGCATTTAATCAATGTTGCTGTTACAATGTCATGTAATTGTAATGGGTGGATATGGTTGCCATGGGATGCTCCAACACTAACTTATTCTTTATTTTTTTATTATTCTCATCACTTGGGAAGTGTGGGTAGTAATTAAGATTGATGGATTTATTAAAAGAAATATGATTGCTTAAAACGCTAGTATTGCATCTAATCAATTGTAATAATATTATTTTGTGTCCCCTTTTTTTTGTTTTGTTTTTAATTTTTAATTTGTGAAAATTTGGTTGGGATTTGGTCAATGACATTGTCTTAAAAAATGGCAGTGAGAATGCTAAGGGAAGAACTACAGCTACTCCAGGAGCCTGGATCATATGTTGGTGAAGTTGTCAAAGTAATGGGGAAGAATAAGGTTTTAGTTAAGGTCAGTAATCTTCCTTTGTAAATGCACTTGTCAGTAATTTTGCAGCTGTGTGCTTAGACCAATTTTTTATATTAAAGAAAAATTAAAGTTTACCACCCTAGTACAGGGGATGTGTACAAGAGACAAACCAAACAGCCACAAAAAAATTTAATACGAAAATTCAACACATTTAAAAATATAAGAAATTGATGGAAATAGGATGCATGGCCCTGACCCATTTGTGAATAGTCCTTAAGAAAGCATTTTTCAATCTCTCTTCTGCTGTCTCCCTCCTTTCAAACGTTCGCTCATTCCTCTTTCTCCAAATACACCGCCTTAGACATGGATGAAAAGCCATCCAAGTGTCAATTCCCTCCCAGTTGACTAATCTCCCCTTTCCAGCACTCCAAAAGTCTGACTACCATATGCGCCATATTTGCAGTGGAGAAGTAAATGATTTACACATGCTGCACCAGTCCATAATAATTATTCTACTCCTAGAATTTTGCCCAATACCACTGTCCATAAAAACTGCCCTTACTATCCAATGCTTTGCTGAGGGAAATATATAGTGCCCTAACTTCAGAGCGTTATAATAAGTTTCAACTTGGAAACCCCGACTTATTGATGGAAGCCCAAATCATCTTGTCTTCTTTCCTTGGAATTAACGTGAGCAGCATATAAATTCCCCAAGAATGTATTCATGGAGTCTAACTCCCAATCATCTAAAGAAAGGACAAAAAGAAGATTCCCACGGATACCACCATTTGCCCTTTCTAAGTAATCCCCCACCTTAGCATCTTTATCCCTGGAAATGTTGTATGATTCATGATATGCATCCTTAAGCAATCTGGTCCCACACCAATGATCATGACAAAAACTGATTCTCAACCCATTCCCTAACCCAGTAAACCTCAAGAGAATGCTCCACCTGTTCTGTATATGCTTCCATAGGCTCACTTCATATGATGATCTAGAAATTTCAGAGAACCCCCCCCGAGACACTCCATATTTGTATTCTAATATCTCCCTCCAAAGACTATCACTCTCCTCCATATACATCCACAACCATTTCCCAAAGGGTGTTTGATCGAACACCAATAGCTGCCTAATCCCCAATCACCCTGAAGAAATAGGGTTACAACTCACTTTCCAATTCACATGATGGAATTTATGCCTTACCACCCCACGAAAAATCATGTTGGAGCTTTTCCATTCTATTTGCCGCATCAATCGGTGAAGGAAACAAGGATAAATAATAAGTTGAAAGGCCAGACAAAGTACACACAACATTTTTTTTCCTGAATAAGATACTATGCATTAAAACCAAAAGAAAACAGAATAAGAGTTATTGGGACCTAGCACCATCTCTTTCCATGATCCCTAGGAAAAAATCAGGGATGGACGAGATGGGAATATTACTTACTCTATTACATAACAGATCATTTATAACAGTTAGTCTTCCTCCCTTGGACAAATAATTTTTCTTCCATCCTGCCAACATCTTTTCCATCCCCTGCAGCCCATTTCAAATAATATTGATCATAATAAATGCTTATGAAACTATGCTTGTATGTGTAAATTAAAGATCAACGTGACATATACACATGTGATGTCTATGATCTTGGGGGTTTCAAATATTGATTTAGATATACAAGTCTTTTGTATATTTCATGATGGAGGCGAGGCAAATTTTGTTGGTCCTATACAACGAGGAATGCATTGTTAATTAAAAATGGTTTGATAACAGTTTGAATACATTTTTATCTAATGTCTCATTTCAATTTCCTAGGTTCATCCTGAAGGAAAATATGTTGTTGACATCGATAAAAATATCGACATTACAAAGATAACTCCATCAACAAGAGTTGCTCTCCGCAATGACAGTTATGTGCTTCATTTAATCTTGCCAAGCAAAGTTGATCCGTTGGTCAACCTAATGAAAGTTGAAAAGGTTCCTGATTCGACATATGACATGATTGGTGGTCTTGACCAGCAAATTAAAGAGATAAAGGAGGTTTGTCTCGTGTACCCTCTTGCTTTCTGCTGTTAAACTCCAATGTTATTTTTTGGATAAATGCTGTTAAACTCCAATGCTAACTGTGTCTCGGTATGACTTCCTTGATTAGGAAGGCATATTAGGCGTTGATTGATATAACAGTTTATTCATGATTTGTAATTATCTTTCCAGGTCATTGAGCTTCCAATCAAACATCCTGAATTATTTGAGAGTCTTGGAATAGCTCAACCAAAGGTAACCTGATGTTGCCTCATTATCTTGTAGGTTTTTTTCTTTACTTAATAGACATTGATGCTTATGTTTTTCATCAACTCTCTCTCTTTTTCATATGATAGGGTGTCCTGCTATATGGGCCACCTGGTACAGGGAAAACGCTGTTGGCTAGGGCAGTGGCACATCATACAGATTGTACTTTCATCAGGGTTTCTGGTTCTGAATTAGTTCAGAAGTACATTGGAGAAGGTTCCAGAATGGTTAGGGAACTTTTCGTTATGGCCAGGTTTGTTTTGATCTTCTTGGTAAACCACATGATTGATTTCTTCATAGTGTAGACATAATTATTATATATATTCTTTTTCACATGGGCCCCTGTGCCCCCTTTTGTTTGTATTGCCTTTTATTCTTTCTTTATAGCTAAATAGGCTTTGTTTTGTTTATGGAAAAATAGATTAGGAAAAAGATTTTTTCTGTGCTAATGCTGGGCTGAGTAGTATTGAAGTCTTTTCATACCATGAAATTGATATGGTATATTTATAGCCTAGATGTCACCAAGTGGCACCTCTGATTATACAAAGGAACCACTTTGGAGTATTCATTGGAATTGTGACGTGGTAGACCATCTTTTTGTGATATGTTTCAATTGTGGAGTTACCTGTAATCATTCAGTTGTCTGCTCTTCTGCAATCTACTAGTCTGAATACATCAAAAAATGATTATGTGATCTATACATTAATGTTTCTGGCTGTACAATTCTATTATACTAAGCCTTTTGTATATCAACTTCTCTCTTTTTCTTTGGCAGGGAACATGCTCCATCTATCATATTTATGGATGAAATAGACAGTATTGGATCTGCTCGAATGGAATCTGGTAGTGGCAATGGTGATAGTGAAGTGCAGCGGACTATGCTGGAGCTTCTCAACCAGCTGGATGGATTTGAAGCATCAAATAAAATTAAGGTATCATGTCTGTTTTCAGTATGCAGATTGGGTAGTTTACTTTTTGGTACGCCAAGAGCCTTGTAGCTCAACTGGCATGGATTGGTCTCCTTTATGAGGAGAACCACGATTCAAATTCATCTCCCCGAACTATCGAATTATAAAAAAAGTCAGAGAAAAAATCCAAAGTTTAGTTTTTGGTACTTTTCTGTATTGTGACCTCTACGTACCATAACTTGCATCTTTGACAGGTTCTGATGGCTACAAATCGTATTGATATTCTTGATCAAGCTCTCCTTAGGCCAGGGCGAATTGACAGGAAGATTGAATTTCCTAATCCTAACGCAGAGGTATATGTCACTGTGACTAACAGCATGTTGCTTTTGTGTTTATATTTTCACATGTTATAATATTTGCTCTTATGAGTGCATCTTATTTTATTTTGTGATTAGAAAGTGGTCACTCTGTAATGTTTGATGGTCAATTCAATTTTCTGAAATGTTTTTGTAATCCCACAATTGACTTTCAATAAGATGGAGTATGCAGCTTGTCTGGTTTCTTGTAATGTCATGTACTCATATTATCTTGATATCTTAATTCTAAAGCAACATCATATTTAATTTTGAAATCTTTTTAGCATGGTATTTTCTTGCACATTTGCATTTCTGACCTTCTAGTCGAATATTCCTTTAATAGATACACAAGTTTTTTTAGTTTCATGTAGTCTTGTTTTTTCTTTGTAGCATTGCATTTTCTTGTGCGTTTTCTTTTCCTGGCCTTCTAGCTGAATAACACTTTAATAGATATACGATTGAATTTATGAACATTTCATTGTTTTATATGATATGTAGGAGTGAATTTATGAAAATTTTGATTGGTGCCTATAACTTCTTATCTGAAATGAATTCCTTTTTGCATGTTAATAATGAGTGTAATTCTTACAATGTGCAAATACTTATTTGTAATTCTTACAATGTGGAAATACTTATTTGTGTTATTATAAAATGCAGTCTCGATTTGATATTTTAAAAATACATTCAAGAAGAATGAATCTGATGCGTGGGATTGACCTGAAGAAAATAGCTGAGAAAATGAACGGTGCATCTGGTGCAGAGCTCAAGGTATGTTTCAAGCTAGATGAATGCACCTTTTGTCTTGGACTTGGATATCATTTACTTCTCCATTGATTGAACCATGGCTGGTTGTGAGTAATTAGATGTTTTTTTTTTCCTTGGTTGAACTTGAAACCATTTTGGATATGTCCAAAAAGTCATGTAATCAGTGGTTGTGCTGGTGAAGTGTCTTGCCGTAACTTTCTTTTTTCCTTCTCTATTTTTTCATGAACTATCTACTGAGAGTCAGAATACCTAGTTCTTAAATATCTGAATTCATCTTGTCCAAAAACTCATGTAATCAGTAGCTCGTGCTGGTGAAGTGTAATGACACCTACTGCCATAACTTTCTTTTTCCCTTATCTAATTTTTCATAAGCCATCTACTGAGAGTCTTAATAGCTAGTTCTTATATATCTGAATTCATCTTAACCAAATCTTGTATCGATATCTGTAATGCTTAAGGGAATCTTGGGGTGCATGTAACTCGCCAATTGAATAATTAAATTTTGTCACTGTTTAAATGAATTCATCTCTTATTTGTAATAGGCAAATGATGTCAATATAGGCTTCATTGTTCTACTCGGAGAACAATGGGGAAAGGTTATAACCCCATTTACAATAGGTTGGTCGATGTAATGTTGTGTCAATAAGTACTAGGTTATCACTGCAGCAGCTGATGTTGTGTATCTAAGGCCTGCTATGCTGCATTTGTTTGAATTTATTTCCGGTTTCCCCCCTTATTAAAGATTGCCAGTATTTTTTTCTATCAGCACAATCTCAACTCTCTTGAATTAGATTTGAACAGAATGATAAGTATTGTCTTGTTAATTCTATCGATTTTGTGATATGTATTCTTTTATTACTGTTCTCATAACAGTAACTAGTTATTACACTAGGCTAATTGAGTCATTGGAATTGAAGGGTTGTTGTGCATGCTTATATTTTAACACACTCTCCATTTTTGGTCTGCAGGCTGTGTGCACAGAAGCTGGGATGTTTGCTCTGAGGGAGAGGAGGGTTCATGTAACACAAGAAGATTTTGAGATGGCAGTAGCAAAGGTAATGAAGAAGGAGACCGAGAAAAACATGTCATTGCGGAAGCTATGGAAGTAGTGTTCTTATATATTATTACTGTTTGTTTCACTCCACCATCCCTTGAACCATTTGACCTGTGGAGTTGTCATTCACACACAAAACCAAGAGTTGTGTTCTTCTATGTATGGGTATAAAAAAACTAGATGACGGTGCCTACACTCTGTTGTTGAAGTTTTAAAGTACCACTGGCATCTTTGTTTATTTTATTAGTTATATATTCTTTTGTGATACATCTCTAGATTATGTAATATCGGTCGTGCTTTCCATAAGAATCTGACAACAATGTCCCTTGACAATGACTGTCACTTATAATGGACTGGAATGCAATAGAAATGATTACCCTAGTAATCTCTTATCAAGAACGATCATAATTTTCGGCAAAAACTGTGCTTGGAGGAGGACCACCACATGTGGCCTAGTCTTCGGGGCATGTGCAGGATGGGATATAGGGATCAGACAATCGTAACATGTAGTGCTAGTTATGATCAGTTTTGGACTTCTATCAAGTTTTATAATGCATTGCATCTTACGATTGAGAAAAATAAAAAAAATAATGGCTAGAGTGTTGGCCAGATGGCGACCTTACAGGAGGTTGGACCTTGGTAGTGTTTGCTTGGTCCCCTCATAAATGTGCCCAAGGCAAAGTTCCTCGAGTTCATGAGTCTAGCGCGTTATTTTTTAAACCTTTCATACTCGATGTCAATCTTCAAAATGATAGATTGTGATTGATTTAGAAAATAAAACCAATATCAGTAGTGAGATCAAGTAATAATTGTAGTTTATCACACACGGCACTTTAATTACTTGTAAAAATGAGGTGGATTTGGACATCAAATATGGTTGTCTATTTTATTGTAGTTTACAACCTACACGTTAAGATTTGCAATATAATCTTGCTTTTGTTTAATGAAATCCTCTCATTTACCCAAAAAAAAAAAATTTACACGTTAAGACTTAAGAGTTTTATAACTCAATTGATTGATATCTCTAAGTGTTTTTTAAAGAAAACATTCGAAGTTTAAATCCTCATCTCTTAACTATCGAGTTATCCTAAAAAAAAAAAAGTTTACAACTTCCATAACGTTTCTACTTTAATAAAATTTCTTTAACAAAATGAAAGAAAAGTTATCTTTAACCAGTTTAGAATCGTTGTAATATACATTTTTCTAAAGAAAATATATTTTTTCAATAATTTATTGATTTGTATGTGATGATTTTGTTTTATTTTTAATATAAAAACATCATTTAATAAAATATGAAATGTATCTTAATTTTTTTTACATTCTTTAGGGCATTCATTAGCAAAATTTATTTATTTCCTCACAAGTTACGACTGTAATAAGGTTGTTTCTACTTTAATAACTTTTCTTTTAGGAAAAAGCTAAAAAAGAAAAAAGACTACAATGTTTCTAAACGATTTTATTATTAACATTGCATGTGTCCCACATATAACATCCATAAAATGTGGATAATATGAACATTAGAAGTCAGATAAGGTGTTTGTTATATTCTGGCAAAGTCAATTATAATCGTAGTAGTTTGTAATTACTTCTTGACAGTTGACATGGTAATTTGTGATTTTCCTCATCAAATTTTGAGGTGGCATTTCCTTGAAGTTTCATAATGGTTCTACTTTTCTTTCCAAGATTTTGCAAGGGAAGGTTGTTGGGTTTTAAGTTGTGTTAACCCTAGAGGGTTTGTTGCTTACTTGCACTATATATGCATGGCGTTTCAAAATTGAAGAGGACTGTTTTAAGTTTTGTTTTGTTTTAAACGTTTAAGCCTTGCCTTAAGCTGTTTTTCAGTATTCTAACAAAAAAAAAAAAAAAAATACACTACTGGTCTGGTTTCATTCAATGCATCTTTCAAGCCAAAACAAGAAGATAATGTTGTCTCTCTGTTCATATTTTATTTGGGATAAGAACATAAACTTTGTAATATTATGACTTAAGAGTTGTGGGATCATAAATTTTGTTACATAATTAAGTCTTACAAAGTGATGTGTCAACTTTTAAATAGGAAATAAAAAAATTACTAAGAAATTAATTTATTATGTTATTGATATGATATTAATTGCATTTATTGTTATGTTAGTTTGTAGGTTTTCTATATTAAATTTTAATAATATTTTTAACATTTTTTTATAAAAGATCCAATCGTATTAGAGGACAGCTCCGAGCGCTTAACCAAATCCTTCTTTTGAAAGAGTCAAGATCATTTTCTAAGAAATTAAGTGAGGGGTAGTTGGTGATTAATTAGCCATTAAAGATGATGAATCGAACTCAACCATAACCCTTAGCCTTAATCTCAGAGTTTTAGTGAGGTAGTTGCACCTCATTTGCAACCCCCACACACTTTTTTGTCTATCTGATGTTAGGTAAGCAGAACCTCAGGATGAGTTGTTCTTTCGGCACCAGGACAATTAAATGATCAATACACGTGGGATATATAATTGCAATAATGATTAGCTCAATAATCAACATGACAGATAAGCAACTACCATCCGATTTATTGAATTTTGAATGGGAAAAAGTCAACTTTTGGGTTGCTCGGATTGCTCTTTAAGGAGATTAATTCTTATCCTAAAGTTTTTCCCAGAGGATAAGAATTAATAGCTGTCCTAAGGATACAAGGTAAGATGCATCAAATGTTTAATTGCTACTTATTTCAAGTAAAATTTTACACAAGTGTTAAGAAAAGCACACACAACCTAATGTATTACAGCAGTGCTATTAGAAAACTCATTACAAGAGTTATAAAGAGAACTAGGATAGCCCGAATGCCCGATATTTTATTACAATACTTATCTCTAGACTACCAGACAAAACGTTTATTTTTATAATTAATTTTCGTATAGATCCTTCTTGTCTGTTTAGAATTGGGATAGCCTGATAGGTTTTAATATCTAACCCTTGCAAGAATTGACAGGATACAAGAGTAAGAGGCTACTCTAAACATCTTAACTATGAAAATCACTCGAATTTGATTCAACAAACTAGTCAAATTTATTTCTGATGTTATAAAAGGTGGAATACTAATATGAATCTTGCTAACTTAGGAGTTAGGACCACTATTTCTCAAGCGAAAAAGCTTATTATTATTATTATTTTTTCCATAAAGCATGGTATCTTGATCAATATTTGCACAGTCAAACTAATTTCTACTATCCTTGAAAAAATCCACAATTCCCAAGGAACGACAATGAGAGGTGTCATACTTGAAAACCCCGATCAAATGTTATGTCCCAAACCAATTGAGTCACACTTTTGTGGGCTTCAAGCGAAAAGCTTAGCTCAATGATCTCTTCTTTTTTGTTATTGGATAAGATAAGAGTAGGATATAGCAAATTATGCTTTAAGAGAGAAGTGCTTTTGAGATTCCTAAAACTTTAAGAATTATGTCTGAGACACAATAAATTTTACAACTACTTAGGTAACAAAATGTGAATAATATAACATCACTTTTATACCGTGACAACTATTAATATCACTTTCATGTCATCTCAACATTTATTAAATTTATTATGTGAATGATACACTTAACAAATAAAGTCGAGGAAGTCCTCGACGAATAAATGGTGATTGTCCCACATTTTGTATTGATCTTCTTTTTGGGAACGGCTTGGGTCCAGTGCACAGGAGCACTGGACCCATTAAAATGCTGCCATGTATATAAAAATTGTACAAAACTAAATACGTGGCAGCATCTCAATGGGTCCAGTGCACAGGCCTTTTCCCTTGTTTTTAGCCTTGATTTTTTCAGTATCTTAATGAGTCGGGATTGACGTTCCATAATCAACATCAATCAGAGGGCCCTTTACTTCAAAGTTTCGCAATCAATTTTAAATTTGAATATTAAAGGCTAATATTCAGCCGCTGACTAGTAAAGATTGAAAGTTAAGTCAAACTTTTTTTTCTTTCTTCATGGGGTATTTACTTCATGGCAGAAATAGTGATGTCCAAGTTGTTCTTCGCACTGGAAAAATGCACAGGACTCTTCCACATCTTCAATGGTTATCCTTATCCCTCACCATCTCGATGTCACTGTTCTTCCATATCTCACACGGTGATGTTGGCACTGCAGCACGGTATTCTCCCCCATATTTACGTAAGTACCCTCAGAAAAAAAAGGGTGTTATATACACAAACTCGTTAATCTTATAAAACCAGCCTTCATCAATCTCACACAACAATTTTCTGATTAATTTTTATATAGCCACTGAATGTTATGGAAACGATGCATCTCAATTCCCATCTAGCAATTTGTTCGCTGTAGCTGGTGATGGAATATGGGACAATGGGGCAGCATGTGGGAGGCAGTACTTGGTGAGATGCATCAGTGCTTCAAGACCACAAGCTTGTGCTCAAAACCAGACAATTCAGATCAAGATTGTTGATTATATTGGTCGAGCAGCTTCAACCCCATCAGCTTCTAACACCACCATGGTTTTGTCCCAGACAGCTTTTGGGACTATTGCAAATTCAACTTCTCCCTCTATCAATATAGAGTTTCAACAGTAATTTTCTTCAATTCCTTCACTTTTTCTCTGTTCTAGCTGTTCTTTACTTGTTAGATGAATGAATGAATTTTGTTAAAACATGGGATTAGAATACAAGAAATATAAACTCAACAACTAAGACAGACCAAATATAAACATCAAGCATATCTCCAAAACAAAACTTTCCTTCAAATTCTTCTGGTAAAGAATCATTGAAAAAAGATATATTCAGTTTTCTAATCTGATTGCCATTATATGTTTATAGCCAATATAGATTTTCCATAATCTGAAGTTCATCTAAATGATTGCTTTGTTTTTCTTTCTTTCCTGGTTATAGTAAGATATGAATCTAAAATCTACTTTAATTCCACCTTGCCCTTTACTCCCGCACTGAAGTTCAGGATGAAATAACTTTTAATTGCTCTAATAGAGTTATGCTTTTTACTTAAAACAAATTCTGTAATTGTCAAAATAATGGTTAAATGATTAAATTTAAAACGTTTCAATCATTTAAGTTTTTAAGATAATTAGTAATTTATCCTGGTACAACTTTTAGCTTCTTGGTCTTAGCTTTTTTAATTTTTTCTACTTCTTTGTTGTCCTTCAATTCTCATCGGAGAGCCTTTTATTATTTATTATTATTAATTTTGAAAGATTTCATATATTTTGTGTAGGGTGTGATATGCTTGACTTGGCATGGCGGATTGAAGACATATCCTGTTTATTAAGGAAAAAAATATATATGTGTGTGATTGTGGTGAGATTAAGATGCATCATCATTTGTGATATTTTTTATTTTTTATTTCATATTTCAATATTAATATAAAATTCATATTCGACGCTCTTGCTGGTCATTGAGTGGTTGTGTGGAATTTTTTTGGTTTCATATCCAGAACGTTTTGACTAGCCATTCATTGATTGGATGGGATTCTTTTCTTCAACAATGCTTTAAATAGTTGCTATCTCAAGGTCATCATTATACGCCACTTTTCGTTTTTACCATATGTAGAGGTCCATTTTTTCTCGGTCCACCGTGGATCAAACCCCACACCTCGGTGGTCCACCAGGACCCAAAGCCCAATAACACCAGTAATCCACGGTAGACAACACATGAGGAGAAATGGCCCAAGAAAGGCCATCCACCGGACCCAAGTATCAAGTCAGCTGATAAAGGTCCAGCCCACTTACTCTTTAAGCACAAGTCCAGCCCATTACTCCACAAACCTCAGTCTGCCGCACAAAGAAGCAGCCTGGAACATTTGAAAAGGAGAGGGAAAAGTGGCTTTCAAGCACCATTTTCCCTCCCACTTGGCACGATGCTCAAGGCATTGAAGAGGAAACATTTCCAAAGCAAAGATCAAGTTTCCAAAGCAGCAATAATCATGACAAGAGTTGATTTCTGCATTAACCCACAACATGAGCAAGGTGGTTCCAGAAAACATGGTCCACGGCAGCCCAGAAAAGAGGAAGGAACTGGTCCTTCACACCACCCAGTGGTCCACCGCGGATTACCCAGCGGTTCACAACCAAACCCAGCCACAAAAACAGTCTGCGGTGGCGCCAGCCGTAATGGGTGATGAAGGAGATGACGACCAGGATGATGCAAGGTCTGAAAAGACCAAGAAATCTTCCAAGGCAGCCCAAAATCAGTATCAACTGAAACCAGCAATGATGAAACACCTGCTGGTCACTTTCTTTACCCACTGGTCGCGGTGGACTGCATTACAGACTGGTCCACGGCAGCACCAACTGAAACAAAGAAATCACAACCAAGGCTGCCATGGCCACCACCACTCGAGAGCAATGACCACCCCAACCCAGCACTCCGGTGGTCCTTGCTCCTCCACATCACAGAACTTAGGAAGCACGGTTTGGAGGTAGGGGAATCAACTTTACTCAAGTTATACTTGATCTGCCGCAACAAAAAGGGGTATGAATTTGCTGGGACATGATGCCCAAAAAAATGGTAAGATTGAGTATAATTAATGCAAAACGTATATGGGTCAAGTCACCATAATTATTTCAGGTCATTACCGAGCATTAAATGCTCGTCACTTCCTCCCTCATAAATGGCCTGAAAATCGCCGCCCACCGCAGATCAAATCAGATCTGCGGCGGATCAAAACCATCAGCTCAGCCCCAAAACATAAAACCTTGTCAAATCTCAACCCCTCTATCCCTTTTGGTTAAGCAATAATCCTCATGATGAGGAGGATAACAAGCAAGACCATTGGATACAAACACCATTATAAATAGGGGTGGGAAGAAGGAATAGGGGTTGGTTGGCTGGTCTGAGAATCCATATACTGAAACCTCTCCATTAGAGCTGCCTTAAAAGCTCCAGAAATACACTTAGCCAACACCAGTCCACGGGACACTTCCCGTAGGTCCACGGTGGACTAAAAAGCACTCTTTTAGTCTGCCACAACAGAAAACTCCCATCAAACACTTAACCCAACACCAAGTACTGACTCATGTACGTTATTGCACAGTAAATGATTCTCTTCCTACTCCAAATCACCTAAGTTCTGTGATTTGCTCTGATTTGTTATGCTTCTTTGCTCTGATCCTGCCTTTCTTACAAGTTATGGAGGAAATCAAGTGTTTTGTGCTCAGTACCCTAGTCCACGGGACTGACTTTTGATTTTTATGGCTTATCTTACACTTTGTATTTTCTGCCATTGATTATTGCTTCTTGAAAAGGCTGAGTTCATTGTATTAAATCTCAGCCTATGAGATTGATTTTCTTTATCATGTGTGAGTTTGTAATACATTTCTCATGTGTTATTAACATCATGTTGTAATTACTGAATGTTCTGGTCTGGTGGAAGTAGAGTTTAAGATTATCAGTTTGTCTTGATCTGCGGTATCAATCTCACCCGTCCACCGCAACCCCCTGTGTGAGCATTTTGTCTTGATCCGTGGTACCAGCTTTCATTAGTCCACCGTAAGCCCTTGCTACGAGCATTGCATCCCGGTGGATCAGAGAGTGTTAGAGGGAAATGCACCATTAGCCTCTAAGTGGATCTACCGCACTTGGAGTCGAGTTCTTGGGCTCAACATCCCCCACACACACAAATCCGGCCCGTATTCGACCCTTCTCGCGGATTGGATACGCGGCCTATACGGTGCTGAAATTTTTGGCATCCTACATTTTGGCGACTCCACTGGGGAGTTGAGTTGCAATCTTTCCTCGTTTCATCACTTCGAAGCTGATCCACGGTATCTGGGGGCTACAGCCATGCCGCCCAAGAGGTCCACCAGACAAAACTCAGTAGCCAACTCCCATGCCGAAGTAGAATCTCAAGGCCACAGCCATGCCATGGGAGAGACACACGCCCAAGGTGGTGGGCAGATACACACCCAGGGTGGTGGACAGACCCATGGGGGAGAAAATCCTTTCGGTGGTGGACAAGCTCATGATGGTGGACAAGTCCTTGGTGGAGAAATCCCTGTTGGTGGACCACAGCAGATGGCATTGATGTTCGAGATGATCAAGGGGATGCAGCAGAATCAAGCCGAACTTGCTGAATCCTTGAGACAGATGAGGGAAGCCAACGGCAACAAGGAGGACCACCAAAACAAGAATGACAACCGTAATCATGAAGAGAGGGAGTCTCACAACAAAAACGATACGCCGTTTGTCACCATGTCTGATGTGGCAGACCTACTCAGACAAGAAAGGGAAAGGCCCCCGAAAGAGCCTAGGCACTTTGTGAGGAGACCCCCTTACCCCATTGAACTCTTGAAGGAGCCATACCCGGAGAAGTATGATACGCCCGTCTTTGCATTATTTGACGGAAGAAAAGGGAGTGCCATGGAACACATCAGCAAATTTCTGGATTCCATGGGACCCTTTGCTGCACATGGTGATCTCTGTCTGCGGGAGTTCTCAAAGTCTCTGGTGGATAGGGCGTATACTTGGTACACAGTGCTGCCTGCTGGGTCCATCAGAACATGGGAAGACATGGTAGAGAGCTTCTGCAGCAAATACTTCCATGTTGAAGAAAAGATCACATTGGTCAATCTGCATAGTACTAAGCAGCAGATTGGAGAAGACTTGGTGAAGTACATCCACCGCTTCCGGGACGTGTCCTTGGATTGTCATGTGAAGTACCAAGAGGGAGAACTAGTAGAGGTGTGCATCGACAATATGCTACCCGAATTCCGTGCCCACTTGGAGAACCTAGACATCACAAGGTTCGCCCCTCTACTCCAAAAGGCTAGAAAGACTGCCATCTCAGTCAAGCCTCAAGTTGAAAAGAGCAGGGACAAGAAGAGTCTGCCGCAGACTCTCACTGTGTCCACCACAACTGCACCTAGCGGTACCAAACGAAAGAGTCCATCAGACAAGGCTTATGAGGAGCCACCTCCATTACCTTTTACAGCCGAAGAAATGATGGCAATCTTCGATAAGTGGGTCCAAGATCAAGTGATCAAGCTTCCAAAGATCAGCAAGCAACCCACTGCAGAAGAACAAAAAAATCCTAAGTATTGCCGCTACCACAGATACGTAAATCACCCCACGGTGGACTGCCGAACCCTTAGATGGGAGGTCAACCGTAAAATCCAAGGATGGTACCTTACAACTCTCAGAAGCACAGCAGAAGGTCCACCAGACCCCCTTTCCCTAACTACAACAAGGATAAGGGTAAGGCGGTAGTGTCAGTGGTGATCCACGGGAACGTGAGTGACATGGAGGCAGAAGAGTCTGCCGCAGCAAGTTCTTCTCTGGTGCCAGCAGCTGTTAGGACTTTACAAAAGAGTCCAAAGTTTAAGTCTCTATTCAACCAGTTGGGATTTGGACCCGAGGCAAGAAACGCTGCCACAGAAGCACTCATCACAATAGCGGCAGAATCAGGAGCCACTTGTTTTACGGCAGAAGCTCATGCTAGCCGTGCTTTTTTGGAAACCACAAATGCCATAACCTTCACGGATGAAGATATGGAGGTTCAATACCCCGACCATAGACGCCCACTCTACCTGTCTGCGGTAGTGAAAGATGTCCAGGTTAGACGTGCTCTGGTGGACACTGGTTCGTGTCTAAACCTCATTCCTTTAAGCACTCTCCAAGCCGCGAATGTGCCACAGCAGAAGATCCAAGGCTCTCCCATGGAGGTGACCGGATTTGGAGGTATGACTGAACACACAATGGGGCATGTACAAGCTTGTCTTGAAAGTGGGGCCAATTGTGGCACTCACACGATTCCATGTGGTGAATGCGGAAACTCCCTATCATGTGCTCCTTGGTAGACCTTGGCTGCACAAAGCATAAGTTGGTGTCATCCACCTACCATCAATGTGTCAAGGGGAGACTTAATGGCAAACCGATCCGCATAGCTGCAAATTCTTGCCCCTTCGACCAGACTGAAGCTCATTTTGTTGAAGCAGCTCTCTATGATGATTTAGCATCCACGGGAGAACCATCCATCGTGAGGCCATGTGGAACACCACTCCCTGCGTGGGAAGATATTAAAGATGACCCTGAAATTGATCTACGGGAGCTGCTTGAACGAAAGAAGAAAAGGAAGGAACGGGAAGTTGAACACGGGAGTCCACCGCAATGCGTGCGTGTCCAACTCCCCGATGGACGCATCGTCTATCGCTTATGAAGGTGCGTGGGGCCTGATTGCCCACAGCAAGAGGGTCCCACACCTGAAGAGGGTGGTCTGCAACCCTCATGCCACTTGACACAGCAGACAGAAAATTCTGGAAAAGTTGCAGTAGATCAAATACAATCCACAGCAATGAATTCTGAAAAGGTTACGGTGGACCATGCACAGTCCACGGTAATGAATCACCAAAAAGTTGCGGTGGACCAGATAGAGTCCATGGCAATCAATTTTGAAAGGCCCGCGGTGGACCAGATAGAGTCCATGGACAGTTGACTCTGAAAGACCTGTGGTGGATCAAGAAGAGTCCACCGCGATGGACCCGGGAGGGTCTACGGTGGACCATGCATCATCCACGGTGAGGAATTCTGGAGCAGAAGCTGTGGCAGACCAGACAGAGTCTACGACAATGAGCAAGGAAAAGTCCACCACAGCTGAACCAAACATAACTTCCAAAGAGGAGCTTGAGGTAATTAATTTAAGTGATGATCCTGATATTACTAAGCCTATATCAATTAGCAAGTCTTTATCTGCCAAAGAAAGAAAATGCTTGATTGATCTGCTGCATGAGTATAAAGATGTGTTTGCTTGGGATTATCATGAGATGCCGGGGATAGACCCGGGCTTAGTGGCTCATTCTTTGAACGTGGAGCCCGGTACCTAGACCTGTGGTGCAGCCCATGAGAACCTTCCATACGGAAGTAGAGGCGCAAATTACACAAGAAGTGAAAAAGCTACTTGCTGCTGGCTTCATTAAAGCCAATTCAGCATCCACGGTGGCTATCAAATATTGTTCCGGTCAAGAAAAAGAACGGGCAGATCAGATGTTGCGTCGACTTCCGGAACCTTAATAAAGCATGTCCCAAGGATGAGTTTCCTCTCCCAAACATGGACTTGTTGATAGATTCAGCCGCCGGCCATGCCATGTTTTCCTTCATGGACGGATTTAGTGGCTACAATCAAATTCGCATGTCCACCAGAGATGCTGAAAAGACTGCCTTCCGCACACCAATCGGCAATTTTTATTATACCGTCATGCCCTTCGGTCTTAAAAATGCCGGTGCCACCTACCAAAGGACTATGACAGCCATGTTCCATGATATGGTGCACAAGGAAATTGAAGATTACGTGGATGACATAGTGGTGAAGTCCAAGAAAAGGGAGGATCATCTTAGAGTCTTAAGAAAGGTGTTTGACAGATGCCGACTCTACAAACTCAAGATGAATCCCCTTAAATGTGCCTTTGGGGTGTCTGCTGGAAAGTTTCTGGGCTTCTTGGTCCACAACCGTGGAATTGATGTTGACCCAGCCAAGGCATCCGCCATAGCAACCATGAAGGCACCCACCTCTCACAAAGAATTAAAAAGCTTCCTAGGGAGATTGTCCTACATTAGGAGATTCATCCCTGGTCTGGCAGCAGCGACAGCCATATTCATGCCTTTGATGAAGAAAGGAGTGCCTTTTGTTTGGTCCACGGCATGCCAGCAAGCCTTTGAGAAAATCCAATTGATCATGACTAAGCTCCCCACCGTATGTGCTCCAGTTCCTGGCAGACCACTGCGTCTATACTTGGCTTCCAATAGTGAAGCAATTGGGGGCTTGGTGGCTCAAAAAGATGAAGAAGGGACCGAAAGGCCAATCTACTATGTTAGCCGAGCACTTAAGGACGCTGAAACAAGATACTCGGGGGCTGAGCGGGCATGCTTAGCCTTGATATATGCATCACAGCGTCTGCGGCATTACTTTCTTGGCCCACAAAATCCAGCTGATAACTAAATCCCATCCAATTAGGAGTCTACTGCACAGACCAGTCCTTTCTGGCAGACTGGCCCAATGGCTCCTGCAATTGTCTCAATATGAGATAACTACTGAAACACCTACAGCAATCAAGAGCCAAGCCATAGCAGATCTCCTAGCACAATTTCCAGGAGAAGATAGCTCCTCAATCTCGCATGAAGTGCCTGGGGAGATAGGAGAGGCTCTGTTGGCAGATCTGGCAGACTCAACATGGACGCTGAAATTCGATGGCTCTTCGACATCTAGCTCAAGCGGGGCTGGAATTGTGTTAACAAGAGAAGATGGGGAGACTATAGCTAAGTCTTTCAAACTTGACTTTTCATGCTCCAACAACGCCTCAGAATATGAAGCTTATATCACTGGATTGGTCATTGCCCACGAAATGGGGATAAAGCATCTGCGGGTGATTGGGGACTCCAATCTTATCATCTGCCAGACCAAGGGTGAGTTCTCCCTCAAGGAACCATCACTAGCACTGTACCGGGCCTTAGCCCAGAAGCTAGAAGGAAAAGTTTCACACTTTTGAAATCTCTCATGCCATGAGATGTGAGAACCGGTACGCCGATGCTCTTGCAACCTTGGGGTCCCAAGTTTCATTCGAAGGGTCAAAGGTAGATATCACAATTGATAAGAGGAGTATGCCTATCACTGATCTGCTGAAAGAGAAGTTCAAAGAACAAAACCTCGATGCTGAGGACTGGCGGACGCCCATAAGAGCCAAACTCATGTCACCCGAAGGCGTGGCAGACCTGAAAGTGCTCAAAGACTATGTGTTGATTGCTGGTGACCTCTACCGTAGACTGCCTGGAGGAGTCTTGGCAAGATGCGTAAGCCTCCAGGAAGCAGCAAAGAAACTGACAGAAGTCCACGAGAGGTGCTGCGAACTCAGAGATGGTGTAAGCCTCTACCGCAGACTCCAGCGCCTGGGTTACTTCTGGCCCAGCATGGGTAAAGAGGCAGCAGGTCTGCAGGAACAGTGCTCATCTTGTCAACACCAGCATGAGTCCGATCAAGTTTACGCGACATTCGTTTCGAGTGATTGGCGCACCCCTTTTCTCGAATATCTCATTGAGAATGTCTTACCACAGACCAGCCAAGCAGCAACCAGGCTTAAGAAGCTAGCCACGAGATACTTTGTGGAAGGAGGCATATTGTTCCGAAAGGGGTTCCACGGTGACCCCTTAAGATGCCTCAGTCTGGCAGAATCCCAAATCGTGATGAAAGAAGCCCATTCCGGAGAGTGTGGAGAGCATCAAGGCAAGAAAAGATTGTATCAGCTGTTGTTGACTCTTGGCTACTACTGGCCAACCATGAAGAAAGACACAGCAGACTTTGTGAAATCTTGTCACACTTGCCAACTTCAAGCTAATCTCATTCACACACATCCAACTAGTCTGCAGAACATGGCAACACCATGGCCTTTTCACACTTGGGGGCTAGACCTCATTGGGCCAATCAATCCATCATCTGGCGGATGCATCTGGATCCTAGTGGCCACCGAGTACTTCACAAAATGGGTTGAAGCTATTCCCCTTCGCAAGGCAACTGGTGCAGCCGTGGCTAATTTCATCCGCGAACACATTATCACAAGGTTTGGCATCCCTCACAAAATTATTAGTGATAATGGCACTCCTTTTGTTAACAAAAATGTTAAAGAAGTTTTGGAGCATTATCGAATCAAGCACCGCAGATCTACGCCTTATTACCCTCAAGGCAATGGACAGGCGGAGGCAACTAATCGCATGTTATTGCGTATTTTGAGCAAAATGGTTTTTGACTACGGAAAAGGCTGGAATTCTCATCTGGCAGACACATTATGGGCCTACCGTGGATCAACCAAAACCGCAACGGGCTTCACCCCATTTTCTCTAGTCTACGGCACTGATGCTATCTCACCTACAGAATTATTAGTGCCTAGCCCAAGAATTTTGCACGGGATGGACTTAGAAGCTGATGCTGACATTTGTGCTGAAGCGAGAGTGGCAGATCTGGAAGGTCTGGAAGAAGCAAGAGAGCTGGCCCAAGCCCGCAGTCTGCGGTACCACCAGAAGCTTGCTGACGCTTATGAAAAAACGCTCCAGACCAGAATTTTTGCTAAGGGCCAAATGGTGCTGAAAACGGTGGATCACGTGAGAAGAGGTCTCCCCTCACCGTCCAAATTTGCACCAAATTGGGAGGGGCCATACTTAATCCGCGAAGCGTATGATAGTGGCTACTACAAGCTATCCACCGCAGATGGCACGACCCTAGCGGATCCCATTAACGGGAAGTGGCTGAAGCGTTACTACTCGTAAGACTACCACTCTTATTAGCCAAGCATGCTGAATCTTTTGTTTTGCTTTTGGAACAATTTGAATTGTGTTGTAATATTAATGAATCATGACATGCTAAGTCTATATTTTGCCAAGAAATCAAAGAATTATCACATGCTCAAGATTTTTCTTACGAAAAAGGCAATAAGTTAGACATATCATGATCGAAGAAAATATGAACATAAGCATTCAAAGGGACCAAACCCGGTCATTTGTCCAAAAAAAAAAAAGAGAAGAGACCAAAACTTGGTCATTTGTCCAAAAGAAAAAGCCAAGACTTGGCTACCACAAAACAAACATACAAACGCATCAAAATAAGACTAAGACATAGTCATAACAAAAGCATGAGCATAAGAATTACAAAAGTCAATCAAGGAGGCTGTCAAGGAGCGATCCACCGCGCTCAGGCCTAGGAACCACCCCTTCCGTGGACGTCATTGCAGCCTGATAAGCAGTCAACTCAGCTAAGGAGTCCTGTAGAAGGGCTATCTGGTGTTGAAGTGCTTTTATCTCATCCGCAAGTCTCTTGCCAAATAAATGTTGAGCCATCTGCCGCAGACGCTTCATCATGAATCCCAAATCAAAGCCAACATCCATAAGGTCTTGGATCACACTCCTCCATGCAAGGATTTGAGTCTTGGTCACATCTTCAAGACTAGACTCATCCATGG
>OU015766.1:38476694-38501388 GCA_907173295.1 Fagus sylvatica | reverse complement strand
TAGTGTAGACATAATTATTATATATATTCTTTTTCACATGGGCCCCTGTGCCCCCTTTTGTTTGTATTGCCTTTTATTCTTTCTTTATAGCTAAATAGGCTTTGTTTTGTTTATGGAAAAATAGATTAGGAAAAAGATTTTTTCTGTGCTAATGCTGGGCTGAGTAGTATTGAAGTCTTTTCATGCCATGAAATTGATATGGTATATTTATAGCCTAGATGTCTCACCAAGTGGCACCTCTGATTATACAAAGGAACCACTTTGGAGTATTCATTGGAATTGTGACGTGGTAGACCATCTTTTTGTGATATGTTTCAATTGTGGAGTTACCTGTACTCATTCAGTAGTCTGCTCTTCTGTAATCTAGTAGTCTGAATACATCAAAAAATGATTATGTGATCTATACATTAATGTTTCTGGCTGTACAATTCTATTATACTAAGCCTTTTGTATATCAACTTCTCTCTTTTTCTTTGGCAGGGAACATGCTCCATCTATCATATTTATGGATGAAATAGACAGTATTGGATCTGCTCGAATGGAATCTGGTAGTGGCAATGGTGATAGTGAAGTGCAGCGGACTATGCTGGAGCTTCTCAACCAGCTGGATGGATTTGAAGCATCAAACAAAATTAAGGTATCATGTCTGTTTTCAGTATGCAGATTGGGTAGTTTACTTTTTGGTACGCCAAGAGCCTTGTAGCTCAACTGGCATGGATTGGTCTCCTTTATGAGGAGAACTACAATTCAAATTCCTCTCCCCTAACTATCGAATTATAAAAAAAGAAAAGAAAAAAAAAAGTCAGAGAAAAAATCCAAAGTTTAGTTTTTGGTACTTTTCTATATTGTGACCTCTACGTACCATAACTTGCATCTTTGACAGGTTCTGATGGCTACAAATCGTATTGATATTCTCGATCAAGCTCTCCTTAGGCCAGGGCGAATTGATAGGAAGATTGAATTTCCTAATCCTAACGCGGAGGTATATGTCACTGTGACTAATAGCGTGTTGCTTTTGTGTTTATATTTTCATATGTTATAATATTTGCTCTTATGAGTGCATCTTATTTTATTTTGTGATTAGAAAGTGGTCACTCTGTAATGTTTGATGGTCAATTCAATTTTCTGAAATGTTTTTGTAATCCCACAATTGACTTTCAATAAGATGGAGTATGCAGCTTGTCTGGTTTCTTGTAATGTCATGTACTCATATTATCTTGATATCTTAATTCTAAAGCAACATCATATTTAATTTTGAAATCTTTTTAGCATGGTATTTTCTTGCACATTTGCATTTCTGACCTTCTAGTCGAATATTCCTTTAATAGATACACAAGTTTTTTTAGTTTCATGTAGTCTTGTTTTTTCTTTGTAGCATTGCATTTTCTTGTGCGTTTTCTTTTCCTGGCCTTCTAGCTGAATAACACTTTAATAGATATACGATTGAATTTATGAACATTTCATTGTTTTATATGATATGTAGGAGTGAATTTATGAAAATTTTGATTGGTGCCTATAACTTCTTATCTGAAATGAATTCCTTTTTGCATGTTAATAATGAGTGTAATTCTTACAATGTGCAAATACTTATTTGTAATTCTTACAATGTGGAAATACTTATTTGTGTTATTATAAAATGCAGTCTCGATTTGATATTTTAAAAATACATTCAAGAAGAATGAATCTGATGCGTGGGATTGACCTGAAGAAAATAGCTGAGAAAATGAACGGTGCATCTGGTGCAGAGCTCAAGGTATGTTTCAAGCTAGATGAATGCACCTTTTGTCTTGGACTTGGATATCATTTACTTCTCCATTGATTGAACCATGGCTGGTTGTGAGTAATTAGATGTTTTTTTTTTCCTTGGTTGAACTTGAAACCATTTTGGATATGTCCAAAAAGTCATGTAATCAGTGGTTGTGCTGGTGAAGTGTCTTGCCGTAACTTTCTTTTTTCCTTCTCTATTTTTTCATGAACTATCTACTGAGAGTCAGAATACCTAGTTCTTAAATATCTGAATTCATCTTGTCCAAAAACTCATGTAATCAGTAGCTCGTGCTGGTGAAGTGTAATGACACCTACTGCCATAACTTTCTTTTTCCCTTATCTAATTTTTCATAAGCCATCTACTGAGAGTCTTAATAGCTAGTTCTTATATATCTGAATTCATCTTAACCAAATCTTGTATCGATATCTGTAATGCTTAAGGGAATCTTGGGGTGCATGTAACTCGCCAATTGAATAATTAAATTTTGTCACTGTTTAAATGAATTCATCTCTTATTTGTAATAGGCAAATGATGTCAATATAGGCTTCATTGTTCTACTCGGAGAACAATGGGGAAAGGTTATAACCCCATTTACAATAGGTTGGTCGATGTAATGTTGTGTCAATAAGTACTAGGTTATCACTGCAGCAGCTGATGTTGTGTATCTAAGGCCTGCTATGCTGCATTTGTTTGAATTTATTTCCGGTTTCCCCCCTTATTAAAGATTGCCAGTATTTTTTTCTATCAGCACAATCTCAACTCTCTTGAATTAGATTTGAACAGAATGATAAGTATTGTCTTGTTAATTCTATCGATTTTGTGATATGTATTCTTTTATTACTGTTCTCATAACAGTAACTAGTTATTACACTAGGCTAATTGAGTCATTGGAATTGAAGGGTTGTTGTGCATGCTTATATTTTAACACACTCTCCATTTTTGGTCTGCAGGCTGTGTGCACAGAAGCTGGGATGTTTGCTCTGAGGGAGAGGAGGGTTCATGTAACACAAGAAGATTTTGAGATGGCAGTAGCAAAGGTAATGAAGAAGGAGACCGAGAAAAACATGTCATTGCGGAAGCTATGGAAGTAGTGTTCTTATATATTATTACTGTTTGTTTCACTCCACCATCCCTTGAACCATTTGACCTGTGGAGTTGTCATTCACACACAAAACCAAGAGTTGTGTTCTTCTATGTATGGGTATAAAAAAACTAGATGACGGTGCCTACACTCTGTTGTTGAAGTTTTAAAGTACCACTGGCATCTTTGTTTATTTTATTAGTTATATATTCTTTTGTGATACATCTCTAGATTATGTAATATCGGTCGTGCTTTCCATAAGAATCTGACAACAATGTCCCTTGACAATGACTGTCACTTATAATGGACTGGAATGCAATAGAAATGATTACCCTAGTAATCTCTTATCAAGAACGATCATAATTTTCGGCAAAAACTGTGCTTGGAGGAGGACCACCACATGTGGCCTAGTCTTCGGGGCATGTGCAGGATGGGATATAGGGATCAGACAATCGTAACATGTAGTGCTAGTTATGATCAGTTTTGGACTTCTATCAAGTTTTATAATGCATTGCATCTTACGATTGAGAAAAATAAAAAAAATAATGGCTAGAGTGTTGGCCAGATGGCGACCTTACAGGAGGTTGGACCTTGGTAGTGTTTGCTTGGTCCCCTCATAAATGTGCCCAAGGCAAAGTTCCTCGAGTTCATGAGTCTAGCGCGTTATTTTTTAAACCTTTCATACTCGATGTCAATCTTCAAAATGATAGATTGTGATTGATTTAGAAAATAAAACCAATATCAGTAGTGAGATCAAGTAATAATTGTAGTTTATCACACACGGCACTTTAATTACTTGTAAAAATGAGGTGGATTTGGACATCAAATATGGTTGTCTATTTTATTGTAGTTTACAACCTACACGTTAAGATTTGCAATATAATCTTGCTTTTGTTTAATGAAATCCTCTCATTTACCCAAAAAAAAAAAATTTACACGTTAAGACTTAAGAGTTTTATAACTCAATTGATTGATATCTCTAAGTGTTTTTTAAAGAAAACATTCGAAGTTTAAATCCTCATCTCTTAACTATCGAGTTATCCTAAAAAAAAAAAAGTTTACAACTTCCATAACGTTTCTACTTTAATAAAATTTCTTTAACAAAATGAAAGAAAAGTTATCTTTAACCAGTTTAGAATCGTTGTAATATACATTTTTCTAAAGAAAATATATTTTTTCAATAATTTATTGATTTGTATGTGATGATTTTGTTTTATTTTTAATATAAAAACATCATTTAATAAAATATGAAATGTATCTTAATTTTTTTACATTCTTTAGGGCATTCATTAGCAAAATTTATTTATTTCCTCACAAGTTACGACTGTAATAAGGTTGTTTCTACTTTAATAACTTTTCTTTTAGGAAAAAGCTAAAAAAGAAAAAAGACTACAATGTTTCTAAACGATTTTATTATTAACATTGCATGTGTCCCACATATAACATCCATAAAATGTGGATAATATGAACATTAGAAGTCAGATAAGGTGTTTGTTATATTCTGGCAAAGTCAATTATAATCGTAGTAGTTTGTAATTACTTCTTGACAGTTGACATGGTAATTTGTGATTTTCCTCATCAAATTTTGAGGTGGCATTTCCTTGAAGTTTCATAATGGTTCTACTTTTCTTTCCAAGATTTTGCAAGGGAAGGTTGTTGGGTTTTAAGTTGTGTTAACCCTAGAGGGTTTGTTGCTTACTTGCACTATATATGCATGGCGTTTCAAAATTGAAGAGGACTGTTTTAAGTTTTGTTTTGTTTTAAACGTTTAAGCCTTGCCTTAAGCTGTTTTTCAGTATTCTAACAAAAAAAAAAAAAAAAAATACACTACTGGTCTGGTTTCATTCAATGCATCTTTCAAGCCAAAACAAGAAGATAATGTTGTCTCTCTGTTCATATTTTATTTGGGATAAGAACATAAACTTTGTAATATTATGACTTAAGAGTTGTGGGATCATAAATTTTGTTACACAATTAAGTCTTACAAAGTGATGTGTCAACTTTTAAATAGGAAATAAAAAAATTACTAAGAAATTAATTTATTATGTTATTGATATGATATTAATTGCATTTATTGTTATGTTAGTTTGTAGGTTTTCTATATTAAATTTTAATAATATTTTTAACATTTTTTTTTATAAAAGATCCAATCGTATTAGAGGACAGCTCCGAGCGCTTAACCAAATCCTTCTTTTGAAAGAGTCAAGATCATTTTCTAAGAAATTAAGTGAGGGGTAGTTGGTGATTAATTAGCCATTAAAGATGATGAATCGAACTCAACCATAACCCTTAGCCTTAATCTCAGAGTTTTAGTGAGGTAGTTGCACCTCATTTGCAACCCCCACACACTTTTTGTCTTTCTGATGTTAGGTAAGCAGAACCTCGAGGATGAGTTGTTCTTTAGGCACCAGGACAATTAAATGATCAATACATGTGGGATATATAATTGCAATAATGATTAGCTCAATAGTCAACATGACAGATAAGCAACTACCATCCGATTTATTGAATTTTGAATGGGAAAAAGTCCAACTTTTTGGTTGCTCGGATTGCTCTTTAAGGAGATTAATTCTTATCCTAAAGTTTTTTCAGTACGAAGCACATGGACCATAAACTCTCCATTTGATGAGTTCATTGAAAAATGATTTTGGTTTTGTTAATAGCCGTCGTAAGGATACAAAGTAAGATGCATCACATGTTTAATTACTACTTATTTTAAGTAAAATTATACACAAGTGTTAAGAAAAGCACACACAACCTAATGTATTACAGAAGTGCTATTAGAAAAGTCATTACAAGAGTTATAAAGAGAACTAGGATAGCCCGAATGCCCGATATTTTATTACAATACTTATCTCTAGACTACCAGACAAAACGTTTATTTTTATAATTAATTTTCTTATAGATCCTTCTTGTCTGTTTAGAATTGGGATAGCCTGATAGGTTTTAATATCTAACCCTTGCAAGAATTGACAGGATACAAGAGTAAGAGGCTACTCTAAACATCTTAACTATGAAAATCACTCGAATTTGATTCAACAAACTAGTCAAATTTATTTCTGATGTTATAAAAGGTGGAATACTAATATGAATCTTGCTAACTTAGGAGTTAGGACCACTATTTCTCAAGCGAAAAAGCTTATTATTATTATTATTTTTTCCATAAAGCATGGTATCTTGATCAATATTTGCACAGTCAAACTAATTTCTACTATCCTTGAAAAAATCCACAATTCCCAAGGAACGACAATGAGAGGTGTCGTACTTGAAAACCCCAATCAAATGTTATGTCCCAAACCAATCAAGTCACACTTTTGCGGGCTTCAAGTGAAAAGCTTAGCTCAATGAACTCTTCTTTTTTGTTATTGGATAAGATAAGAGTAGGATATAACAAATTATGCTTTAAGAGAGAAGTGCTTTTGAGAATCCTAAAGCTTTAAGAGTAATGTTCGAGACACAATAAATTTTAGGTTAAACTATATTTTTCGTTCCTAAACTATACATGAGTTTCGTTTTTCGTCCATAAACTTTGAAAAAGTTCACTTTTATACTAGAATTTCATCCCTGGACTTTTTTATAAAAAAAAACAAAATTTATGTGTAAAAATAACCTTTTTCAAAGTTTAGGGACAAAATACGAACTTTTTAAAGTTCAAGGATAAAAAACGAAACTCATGTATAGTTTAAGGACGAAAATAATATTTTGACTTAAATTTTATAACTACTTAAGTGACAAAATGTGAATAGTATAACATCACTTTTATACCGTGACAACTACTTTTTTTTCTTTTTTAATTGATTATAGAAATACACATGTACATTCTACATTAACTTTGTATAAGTGAGGAATCGAACCCAGGAGTAAGGATCAAGGGAGGAGACTACACCATTAGACCAAATGCCTAGTCGGCTACCGTGACAACTACTAATATCACTTTCATGTCATCTCAACATTTATTAAATTTATTATGTGAATGATACGCTTAACAAATAAAGTGGAGGAAGTCTTCGACGAATAAATGGTCATTGTCCCACATTTTGTATTGATCTTCTTTTTGGGAACGGCTTGGGTCCAGTGCACAGGAGCACTGGACCCATTAAAATGCTGCCATGTATATAAAAATTGTACAAAACTAAATACGTGGCAGCATCTCAATGGGTCCAGTGCACAGGCCTTTTCCCTTGTTTTTAGCCTTGATTTTTTCAGTATCTTAATGAGTCGGGATTGACGTTCCATAATCAACATCAATCAGAGGGCCCTTTACTTCAAAGTTTCGCAATCAATTTTGAAATTTGAATATTAAAGGCTAAGCCGTTGACTAGTAAAGATTGAAAGTTAAGTCAAACTTTTTTTTCTTTCTTCATGGGGTATTTACTTCATGGCAGAAATAGTGATGTCCAAGTTGTTCTTCGCACTGGAAAAATGCACAGGACTCTTCCACATCTTCAATGGTTATCCTTATCCCTCACCATCTCGATGTCACTGTTCTTCCATATCTCACACGGTGATGTTGGCACTGCAGCACGGTATTCTCCCCCATATTTACGTAAGTACCCTCAGAAAAAAAAGGGTGTTATATACACAAACTCGTTAATCTTATAAAACCAGCCTTCATCAATCTCACACAACAATTTTCTGATTAATTTTTATATAGCCACTGAATGTTATGGAAACGATGCATCTCAATTCCCATCTAGCAATTTGTTCGCTGTAGCTGGTGATGGAATATGGGACAATGGGGCAGCATGTGGGAGGCAGTACTTGGTGAGATGCATCAGTGCTTCAAGACCACAAGCTTGTGCTCAAAACCAGACAATTCAGATCAAGATTGTTGATTATATTGGTCGAGCAGCTTCAACCCCATCAGCTTCTAACACCACCATGGTTTTGTCCCAGACAGCTTTTGGGACTATTGCAAATTCAACTTCTCCCTCTATCAATATAGAGTTTCAACAGTAATTTTCTTCAATTCCTTCACTTTTTCTCTGTTCTAGCTGTTCTTTACTTGTTAGATGAATGAATGAATTTTGTTAAAACATGGGATTAGAATACAAGAAATATAAACTCAACAACTAAGACAGACCAAATATAAACATCAAGCATATCTCCAAAACAAAACTTTCCTTCAAATTCTTCTGGTAAAGAATCATTGAAAAAAGATATATTCAGTTTTCTAATCTGATTGCCATTATATGTTTATAGCCAATATAGATTTTCTATAATCTGAAGTTCATCTAAATGATTGCTTTGTTTTTCTTTCTTTCCTGGTTATAGTAAGATATGAATCTAAAATCTACATTAATTCCACCTTGCCCTTTACTCCCGCACTGAAGTTCAGGATGAAATAACTTTTAATTGCTCTAACACAGTTATGCTTTTTACTTAAAACAAATTCTGTAATTGTCAAAATAATGGTTAAATGATTAAATTTAAAACGTTTCAATCATTTAAGTTTTTAAGATAATTAGTAATTTATCCTGGTACAACTTTTAGCTTCTTGGTCTTAGCTTTTTTAATTTTTTCTACTTCTTTGTTGTCCTTCAATTCTCATCGGAGAGCCTTTTATTATTTATTATTATTAATTTTGAAAGATTTCATATATTTTGTGTAGGGTGTGATATGCTTGACTTGGCATGGCGGATTGAAGACATATCCTGTTTATTAAGGAAAAAAATATATATATGTGTGATTGTGGTGAGATTCAGATGCATCATCATTTGTGATATTTTTTATTTTTTATTTCATATTTCAATATTAATATGAAATTGTTGTATTAATAGCTTTATTATTATTATAGGTGCTATATCTTTCATATTCGACGCTCTTGCTGGTCATTGAGTGGTGGTTGTGTGGAATTTTTTTTGTTTCATATCCAGAACGTTTTGACTAGCCATTCACTGATTGGATGGGATTCTTTTCTTCAACAATGCTTAAATAGTTTTTTATCAAAACAATGCTTAAATAGTTGCTATCTCAAGGTCATCATTATACGCCACTTATTGTTTTTACCATACTATAGTACTAAACTACTAATCAAAGGCGAATCTTTCTTTATCTCCGAACTTTCTTGCGTGCTTCTTGCCTTTGGGAACTTCTGCATCAACTTGTCCTTTGTTTGTTTTGTCGTTGAAGTTTCCAAACCTTTACGCAAGATAGCTGTTGGGTGTGGAAAAAGCCATTTGAAATATTGAATAGTATGCTATAATGTTTTGTTTTTTGTTTATTTATTTTTTCTCTAAACACACGCAATAAATATATAGGAGGGGAGAAAAATTGAACCCACGTTTAATTGGGAGTGCACAACTAGGCTAAAGAGTGGCGAAACCACCTTATGTGGTGGAGGCTAAAGCCTTTTAAAATGGTTTGAAATTTATATATTATCCATAATTTGATTGATTAAACTCATCTACTCCACTATCTAATAACTCAAACAACTCATGTTATTTTTTCTCCTCTCATTAGATTAATCTTCTCTCATAGACTCTCCTCTTTTTCTCTCTCGCACAACTTCATCCTCTCTCACAGGCCTTTCTTCTTGTCACACTCTCTTGCCACTCGTTTTCTCACATCACATAATAATATGAAAGGATTGTGCATAAAATTTGGTTTAAAAACACTTTGTATATAATATGATAACGTAACATTTATATGACGCTTTTAATTATGAGGTGGTTTCATATGTTTACTTAAATAGTAATGTTTTCTTTACGAAAAAGGAAATAAAAAAGATAAGAAGTAAGAAAGAATAGTGTTGTACATAGTAAGGAAATCGCATAGAAGTTCATAGAAGGTTGTATTTGTTAAAGTTCAATGGGCCTAACTCAATCTCAAAAGACGCCTTGAGAGATGAGGATTGTCTATGACTTATTAATTGGACAACCCAAGAATACTTGGTCAATGTGGGACTAGACTCTCACTTTAATAGTATTTGTATCAAGTAAAAGCAAAGCGAGAAACTCAGCAATCTTAAATTGGCTTTGCGGAAGTAACGCCTTCATCTCCAATATGTTAGGCATTTTGAAGTGGTTTAGGGTACAGATTGAACTAGTTTAGGTTTCAGAGTGCAAGTCTTTCTCCCCCATTCTAGAGTCTATTTTTTGAAAAACAAACAACGAACGTGAAGCACATGAAAGGCAGAACTGACAACATTATTGTCCTATAGTCCAAGTTCAATGAACTTGGACTATAGGACAATACAATGAACCTCGAGTACAATGGACTTGAACATTAATGTCTCTAACAACCCTATTCAAATTGAAGGTGGAAACTTCAAGACAAGCTGAGTTAAGGATCTAAATGTGATACAAATTACATGGAACACATATGACAAGCTAAAACGAAAGTGGGATGCTAAGCATGTATATGGTGAATGGTGATTAAAGCTTAAGTACTCTTAATTATTATTATTATTTTAATCTTGGATGTTCGGGCCAGCGTTCTCTAGATATGTGCACCTCGACTAATCTTAGGGAGACATGTAACATCCTATTAGCACGTGTATTACGATAGACGCAAGGTTTTGCCTTAGGTAAGTGATTATAACAGAATTCGAACTAGTGATGATTGGAAAAGTACTCTTAATTGAGACAATAATAGAGGAAAAAATCCCCAATACCCGAACTCTCGAATCTCAAATACCTTAATATGCGGTCTATTAAATTGAAGTCAAATCCGCAGCCTCAAGGAAAACATATTCCCTCAATCTAACATAAGCATTTTCCAATAAGGAGTGCGATATCTGTCCATAAGTAAACAATTTTTCAACAGTTCACTCATGAATGTGACTCGTTGAAGGAAAAAAGAAAGAAAAACAAGGGTAAAACAAGACCCTTTAAAATTTCAATATGAAAAGTATGTATAGTCCTGCATTTAGTGTTCATAAAACTCCATAAACCACCGTACGTGGTCCTTTTGGTTTTCGCCCAGAAGGAAGGCGCTTTCATATGGCAACAAATTGGACTTTGATACCGGCCAATGAGAATACAAATGCAACGTTTTATGCCTGTCCATATCAGTAGACCCACATTTAGGAGTAATTATGAAATTATGAATGATTAAAATTTAGATTTTTTTTTTGGGGTAATTTTACGGGAAAGAATAGTAGTCAGATTAGTCAAGTTACTTTCTACCTTTAAAACTGATATGAAGCAGGCAATTATTCCAATCAAAGACCTAACTAGTCAGCACGTAGTCAACACGCAAAACCAAAGCCACGACAGATTTTGTAAGTTTCTAGACACTGAGACACGGCATCAAGTTTTTACTCTTTTCTGTCGCAGCTGGAATGAATGTAACGTGACTTTGAATATTGACATAGTGATAGTGGTGTCTTCAAAATGCAAATCCCTAACTAATTATATATATATATATATATATATATTAAAAAAAAGTCCCTAAGCACTTTTTTTTTTTTTTTTTTCTCTCTCAATTTAATAATGATTTCATTAATTAAGTTTAGGATGAAACTTATCATTTATGTGACAATGAGAGGAATGAACATTACTTTAAGAGAATTAGATAAAAATTATTCAATATTTTCATCAAAATGTTCTTCAATATCTCCCTTGATTACAAGCAAACCAAAACGAGACATGAGCTCCCGGTATCTATTGCTCAAAACACGGAGGCCACTCTCAAGCAAAAGGCTATTGCAGTATTGCGCATGGAGCCTCTCTCTTATGGGATACACACACTTAATTAAGGGTATCATGAAAAAGTTTTGTAACCCAAGGATTTAAGTTGGATGGCTAGAGCATAGGCATAAGGCTCGGCCCTCATGAAGCCAATCAAATGAATCCATCCACACGCCCTTACTTAGGCATGCATGGACAAAACCTCAAGAAGAAAAACACTGAAAGATGCATAAGGTTTCATTCTGCATGGAAGCAAGGCCCTGCTAGCCCGCTTGCCACCGTTGGCTTAGCTTAAATATGGTATTGGACCTCAATGTAGTATTAATAACAGCAAGTATCATGGAATTGGGTGTATATATATAGCTTTTGAAAATCCCTCTACCCTCCTATTATTAATTTTAGTTAATGCCCCCTAAATTTTACTACATTTACATAAATGATTACTATATCATTTTCCTACAAATTATTATTATATCATATTTAACTCATTAAAAAAAAAAATATATTCGAATTGGGTTTAAAATATGATGTTAAAAATGTAAACTGTCTTTGATAATATGTTATCAAATAAATCTTGAAAAAAAAAAAATCAAAGCTCAAATGAGATTTTGTGTTAAATTTGTCACGGTTTAACAACAATGGCAACTGGATTCGGGGTTTCTCTCATAATCTTGGCATTACTACTTCTCTTGTGACAAAAATGTGGGGCCTCTGTGATGGATTATCACTTGCTTGTGGCCTCAATATTTCTAAGCTTGTTATTGAAATCAATGCAAAATCTATGGTTGATCTTCTAAGACCTGTGAATGTTGATAACACCGCATCACATCCTTACAGTGCTTTGATTAATAATTGCAAGTGCCTGATTCTATCATTTGAAGAAACTATTCTTCATCATGTTCACCATAAGAGCAATTTTTGCACGAATCTTTTGGCAAATGATCGATCGAGGGGCATAAACTTTTAGATTCTTATTCTCACTATGTATCTCCTCCATCTTTTGTTGTAAGTCAAGTATTGACAGATAATTGGAGGATTTCATACCCCCAATTTGGTTTCTTTCGCTTTTAATGAATTTCCTTTTCACCAAAAAAAAAAAAAAAAAATGCCATGTACTCCTGCTTAGGCCCAACAATACGTTACGCAGCCAAAGGGCCCAATGAGTTGGACCCAAGAAAAGCATATAATCCAAATCCAACTCAACTTCATTTAAAACATTGAAGATAAGCCAGAAAATGTTTGAAACATATATCCAGTCCGGGCTTTTAGATGGGGGCCCACTCGACGTGTAAGTGGGGGTTCGCTGTAGGCATAGTGCGGCCAATAGATAAGAACCATTCCTTGTATGCAGACTTTGTCGCCCTCTTTCACCTCAATTCCTCATTCCTCATTCTTAACAGACGCCTTTCCAAATTTGATTTAAGTTTCACAAATTTGGTAATAATAATCACTAATCAATCTTCTGAGAAATTCTCTGTTTGATTGCTGAGAAAGATAGAAAAGAGAGAGACAGAGATTGAGGGAAATTGAATTACGTTTAATTCTAGCCTTGTAGGGTTTTGATCTTTGTGGATTGGTAATTGGACCTTAATTTCAGGGTTTTGGAGGATTGGGAATAGGTTTATCAATGAAAGGGGAAGTACAGCTAGAACCAACAGGTACAGAGAACCCTAGTGATGCCGATCCTCTGTTAGGGAACCAGGCCGATTCGCCACCGGAGAGCTCCAGCTCGACCGAGATCAAGGATGAAGAAGATATCGAGGCCGGTTCGATTCCGTGTTGTCGCATTTGCCTTGAGAGCGATGCGGAGCCAGGTGAACTTTCTTTGTTGATCATTTCCGATTTCGTTTCCTTTGAGTTTGATCAAAGTTTATGCCTTACTTGGTGAGCAAGTATGATTTTATTATAGAATTAGGAATCATAGTGATTTGATCAAACATGCTTTACTTGTTCGATCGTATCGTATTGTGAATGATTCTATTTCTATGTTTTGACATTGAGTGATAATCCATTGTTGTGATCTTTTGAGTATGGATTGATGTTGTGATTTTAAAGAATTTAACGAAAATGTGACATCGCGAACATATTGGTAGAATTGCACTCAGCTTTATGGCTTGTATTGCCAGCATCACTTATTTTTTATTCTAGATTGAAGTTGAGAATATCAAAGTAGTTTTCTTTTTCGTTTTTGCTTGACATATCCTAGATTAATGAGATGCATATACTTGTAGCTTTAGCATACATCTGCTTCCCTTGGTCTAATGACTTCTGTTCAATTTTGTAGAGGATGAATTAATATCTCCATGCATGTGCAAAGGTACCCAGCAGTTTGTTCATCGTTCATGTCTTGATCATTGGCGTTCAGTTAAGGTAAACACTGTTATTTTGATTTATTTCAAGTAGTGGTTCTTATAATAAATGGTTTTATAGTGATTTCCCCCCTTTTTACAGGAAGGATTTGCTTTCTCACATTGCACCACTTGCAAAGCACAATATCACCTGCGGGTTTCATTGTTTGAGGATAACTCCTGGCGTAAAATAAAATTCAGGATTTTCGTGGCAAGGGATGTTTTTCTTGTATTCTTGGCTGTACAAACTGTGAGTGATCTTATCTTGCTTACTATTTTATCAATTAAGCATTTGATTGGTACACCCACCAT
This sequence comes from Fagus sylvatica, assembly GCA_907173295.1. Lineage (NCBI taxonomy): Eukaryota > Viridiplantae > Streptophyta > Magnoliopsida > Fagales > Fagaceae > Fagus > Fagus sylvatica. Next base: position 38,487,246 of record OU015766.1, on the reverse strand, counting down.
CCTATATTATTAGTCTTGTTTTAAAATTTCAACTTTTTAGGATTCATTGTCTTTCCAATAAAAAAGTGATAAGTTTTTATTATTATTCCTCATATGCGTGTAGATATGTTACTGATACATTTAACTCATTTTGTAGCCGATATAATAAAATTGCAGCAACCCCATAGACGTGGTCCTAGTTTTCGGGTGAACCACGTAAATCTAAGTGTTTGTGGGTGTGCGTTCATCTTTTCTGTTCTCTTATATGTTGTTCACATCTTATAGATCCTGGGTTAGGTTTCTTGTTTTCTGACAAGTTCATGTCCATTTATTAATTAGTCAGTTCCGCTGGAATTCACATCACATATTCACGTTACATATAATTGTTTATTTCTAGTTCATATCATTATCCTTTTCACTTGGAATCAATAATACTTCAACATTTTTTATCCTGTTAAAAGAAATTATTATAATGGAATAACATTAAGATCTGTAAGGATGTTTGTTTTGCCTCTTATTTTTACAAACAGAACAATTCATTTCTCTTAAGTTTTTCCTCACTTTTCCCTATCTGAATCCTAATCTAAGACATCTGAAATCTAATCCTTATCGATCCCTATCTAAAAATTTCAAATAAATTTTAAAATTAAAAACAAGTTGAAATATGAAATAAATAACAATAAACATTAAAATAATAAACTATGAAATATCTTGGTTGTGTGCCTACATCAAATTTTATGTAGAGTTTTGATTTTAATGTAACATGCTTTTTTAGCACTCAGAATTCTTATGAAGAACCCTAAAAAATTGCCTCTTATAAGATGTACATGTTTTCAGGTCATTGCCGCAATGGGTGGCTTTGCATATCTAATGGATAAAGATGGGGCCTTCAGGAACTCATTCAGTGAAAGTTGGGATCGGATTCTGTCAAAACATCCTATACCTTTTTATTATATTATAGGTAAATTTAATCGCTTCAGGCAGTTATTTATTTAATTTATCTCCTATGATTGAAAATCCTATTTGTAATTCTCATGCTCAGGGACATGGTTACATGTAAAGCCAAACATGAATGTAATGTTTGTGCCATGTCTTTCTATAATGGACTCTTTCTTATTTTCTCCTATGGAGTTGCAACACCAACTTGCTTTGATATTCTCTTGTTTTTAATTCATATTTTTGATATCATTGCTTGAAAATATTGATGTAAGTTGTGTGCTCAAAGAAGTTTGTACCCACTGTTGATTGATCTTTGCACTACCAGTACTAGAATTGTATTGGGTGCACCCCCTTTTATATGTGAATAATTATTCCTTACATGTGGTATTTATGAAATTCTCCTATCTGTAGAAACTATTTGTCAGCCATTCTACTGGGCAGTATCTTCTGTGCTAGTCGTGCTGTAGCCCATAATTAACTGTCATGGAATTTCTTCAACTTTCTTTTAACCAATATCTTGAAGTTCTCAATATGGAAGAAATTCGCTGGGTGTTGTCTAGTTTGTTCTTGGGTACTTTATACTCCCCCTGCGGTCTGCAACACACAAAACAAATATATTGAATTCTTTGTTTAAGTTTATTAAGAAGGATAAAGGATTGGTAGGAAAAGGTTTGGTTGTTATCATTCTGTGACACTGACACATGTTGTCTTCTATGGAACTATTGAATGCTTGGTTAGGTCAGTGACGTACTATGCTTTCAATGTTCTGACTCTTATCAATTAATACTGCCAGGGGTACTGGCCTTCTTTGTGCTGCTTGGATTTTTTGGGCTTATACTACATTGCTCCGCTCTCAATAGTAACGACCCACGGATGGCTGGCTGCCAGAACTGCTGTTATGGATGGGGCATCTTGGATTGTTTCCCTGCTTCAATGGAGGCATGCTTTGCCTTGGTTATTGTTTTTGTTGTCATCTTTGCCATTCTTGGAATAGCTTATGGTTTCCTTGCTGCCACCATGGCCATTCAGAGGATCTGGCAGAGGCACTACCACATCCTTACCAAGAGGGAGCTAACTAAGGTAACCTCTGAAGTCTGAACACAGTTTTCCTGATACATGTGCCTTGTGCATTATGGTGTTTTGTAATGTGGAGTCAGTTGCTGGCCAAGAACTTAATTTTCTTGGCATCCTCCACACCCATCACCAGTTGTCTAAGAATTTACACAGATTGGGCATAATGTTTTAGGTATTAGATCATTTTAGATATTAAATCATTGCTAAAGTAAAAAAAGAGGCTTAATATTAACATTTTGCAGGAGTACATCGTTGAGGATCTACATGGTTGTTATGCCCCACCAAAATTGGATCCAGAACATGAAGCACGTCTGAAAATGCTTAAGCTTTTGTCGTGATGGATGGGGATGTGAAGTTATGCCTTATCAAAAAAGTGTTGTAAAATTAATTACCATTTGGGAGCAACAATGTATATTTGCTCCACAACTTTGTTTAATACAGTGGGGGAGGAAAGAGAATGGTCTTATATTCTGAGTGCTCACAAAGGTATGTAACTGATCTTACAAAGCTAAGTAAAAATGATTTGGGAAATAGGCTTATATAACCATCTGTGCTGTTATCTAAATTTTTTTTTTTTGTCTTTTAATGTATGTTTGCTCTGCCATTGTTTGGCCTTTAAAATGAGCAGTATGCCACACTGTGTCTCTGTTTTCAGTCTGGAAAGGCTGTTCCGGCTTGTGTAGCTCAGATATAAAAAGAGAAGTCTGGATGAGCTGTTCTTGAATTACGCATCCTCAGGTCCTTGCAGTAGCTCGGCTATTGGCTGACCTATTTATGGTCCATTGTATGGCCTGTGCTACTTGACTCTTTCCAGTATGCTTCTCTTATTTTAAGATGTTGTGTGCTTTATGTAGCTCTCTGAAGAGTTATTTTAATTTTACCATGTATGTTACCATCTGGGTCAAAATTCTTGTATTATACTTTTGTTTATTCTGATTTGTGTTACAAAACCAACATGCAAATTCTATACGCGTCTGAGTGGCCATGGCTCCTAAAAGAAACTCAGGTTTACAATATATGACCTTGAAGACGTTTGAGGATACACAGATTTGTGGTGGCCTCATTGTTAAGTTAAAATAGTACAAACGCCTGTTTGGGTTGGTACTTGCGCATGGCTGATGGTACTACTAGGTGGCCTCTTACTTGTGGTCCTCGAGCTTGTTTAACCAAATTTAGTTAAGTATCTTAATGCTGTTCCCCTTTCCGCTGTAAGAGAGTTGCATACTTGCATCTTTACAAATGATATTTGCCTCATTAGCGTGTTTCATGGCTTCACTGAATAACTATATCTGCTAAGTGTTATATGTCACCAAACTAATTGAAAAGGTAACTTCTCCATTTAGGAATCAGGACAGCACTTTCCCCGTAAATAAACCGAAAAGCAAAATTACGATCCAAGATTTGTCACGGACCACCTTTCAATCAATAGCATTACCGAAGTCACCATTGTCAACTTTTCTTTTTTTGCTGAATAATAATATATTAGAGAGACAAGTAAACAAAAGCCTTAAACAGGGTTAAGAACATCTCTCCCCACAACAGAAAAAACCCAGGAAGGGAGAACAGAGATGGAACAAGGCCCATAGGCATTACAATCAAAAGCCCATTTGGCAACTTCATTTTTAAGTGTTATGTAGGACCTTTATCAAGAATATGAAAGACCATCAATCTATCACCATGGTCGAAGAAAATAGAGTTGGTCTCTGGAGACACAAAAATTCACATATATAATGTATCATCATGTCATTTTATACATATGGGTCCATCAAAATTTAAACTCAAACTTAAATCACAGACTTAATAACATGACACATTAGACTTTGTAAGACTTATCAAAGAAAATAAAATTGGAATCGCTATTGGAAACAAGCATTTAGTAATGTATAAAATTCCTCTCAATTTATTTTAACTAAAATGTAAAATATACACTCTTTATATGCTTGAGTAATTTTGATTTTTGGTCTTTGATGTTTAAAATTTTAATTTTAGTTCATAACATTTGATATCATTTTTAATGTTGTCATTCCCTCAATTTTCATGAGTGACATGATTGTTAAAATTTTCACATGATTATTTTTTTTAATTATTAAATATCAATTAAAATTGCCCAAAATTTAGAATGAAAAAAAGCCAATTAAGTTACAACTTACTATTAAAAAGGCTTTAGCATTAGTCAAACACAAAACCATAGCTGGCAAATTGAATTGGCAATGCCGGCTCTTCCTGAAGTAATATAGCTGCCACTGTCAGTCACGTTGTAACTTGTAAGTAGAGTAATTCTTCGGTGTGTAAACTCCGCTAAAAAACGCTGCCGTTTATATATTTCTCCAATCCCGCCTCTACTCGTAACGGACCAACCAACCCATGGACACTAATCACACTATGCTTTGCCGACGCCAATAGCTAACCGACACGTGGTAAATAGAATACAAAATTTAATTCAAAGCAAAGGCCGTTTCTAAGGGAGGACGCGCGGTTATTCAAAACAAAGAGCTTCGCATTTCCGATTCCTAAGCTCACCGAAAACACTCCCAGATTCAATCAACAAATAAAAAACGACACCGTTTCCCCTCCAAATCCACCGTCGTATCGTCCCCGGAGAAACTCGCCGGGGGACTCTCTCTCTCTTCTTTTTGAACGCCACGCGATGATTGTTTTGTTCGTGCATTGTATTCGAGAATCGCGATGTTTATAAAGCAATTGTATTGAAAGAGAAATTGAAATTTTCTCCTTAGTCGGAGAGAGAGGACGCCGATTCCATCGGCGTCGAGCATTCAGGTTCGTGCATCTGTTTCTGAAAATAGAGAAATGTGCTTCTTCTTTTTTTGAACGTGATTAGGGTTTATTTTATGTATAATGTAGGTTGTGTTTCCCAAGGTATTGACGTATTGTGCGTTTTAGTTCGTGTGCATAGTCATAGAGCCTTTTCAAGACTTTTTTGCGCATTTGCATTTGATGTTAAGAACTTATTTAGGGTCTAAGAAATGATAAAACATAACTATGATACTATGATAAAGTGTATGGGGTAGTATAAATAGGAAAATAAAGATGACGGAGAGCGAAACAACATAAGGAATCAATTAACATGATTAAGATTTAAAGCTCTTGATAACTACATCTTTACTGTTAATCTCTATATATTATAGCAAGGCCATTGAATAATATCTATAGTGTTACAATACTTGAACTAGAACTAAGATTTGGATTTCTTTGCTTGCACTCTAAGTAAGATTAGATATAATGAACATGGATTAGAGTTATATAATTGACATGGAATGCGGGGGAGACCGGGCCTCACCTTTTGATCCATTGCAGTATGGCTTCTGATTTGTGGCATTTGGTGTTACGGTCTTTTGGAGTTTTTTTGGGTTTTTCCTAATAATATTCCTGACCTTCTCTTTGGTTGGTTTAATTGTTTTGGTAAACAAAAATCCTCCATTTGGAATCTGGTTCCTCATTGTTTAATGTGGACTATTTGGCGTGAGCGCAATAGTCGTGTTTTTGAAGATGAAGATCACTCAAAGACCAAGCTTGCGGAATTATGTTTTGGTCTGCTTTTTGATTGGGCTCGGGTCTGGAGACTCACTTCAGAAGTCTCCCTAGCAGATTTTGTTGTTTCTTTAAGTTTTTCTTTAAACTCTTCTATTAATCTGTTGTAATCTTCCTTCCTCCTTGGTGCATGCTCTATGCACCTAGAGGGAGTTTTTTTCCCCTTCTTAATAAAGTCTTATTACCTATCAAAAAAAAAATATAATTGACTTGGATCTTGACTAGGATTGAGCCTTAATATCTTTAATAGTTGTAATGAGACCCTAATGACTTCTTCAATGGTTGTTGCATTAGATATCGAGAACAGTTCAATTGCCTACACTTGCCGTAAAAGTTAGTTGTTCAAATTATATAAATCATGCCTCCTTATTCTGGTGTCTTGTATTAATAGGAATTAAAGTTAACTAGGATTCGATTTGTAAAGCAATTTTGTAGAGTTCACTCTACTTTTAAAAGGAAACTGAAGTAAAATTGATACAATTGATAATCTAAGGGAGAATTTGAACTTCAAATTCTGCAACACATAACATGACTACAGGCTATTGGAGCACTTGTCTAATTCTATGTCCCATGTACCCAGTGATTGCTTGGGTAAGATTTGAATTTGGGTCAAAACATCTCGAACCCAAGTTGAAGAGCCTCCAGCTACAACAACTCTTGGGGCTAACTTGTTTCTTGATTAATGATTATGTTTGCAGTATTATGTCTGATCCTTGTCCTTTTTCTTGCTTTCAGGAATGGATAATATAAAAAGTCCATTCAAAGGGATTGTAAGTGACTTCAAAGGAAGAAGAGCATGCTATAAACAAGATTGGACTGCCGCATTTTGTTGTGGTCCCAGGTTCTTCCCCTCAAACCCCAAATTTTTCCTTCGTTCCTTTAATGTTGACTAGAGTGGGAGTTGCCTTGTTACGAGGCTTCTTGTAATGTAATCTCATTTGCATCTTTGCCAGGATTTTGGCTCCAACTACCTATATATTCTTTGCTTCTGCACTTCCAGTAATTGCTTTCGGAGAACAACTCAGTAGAGAAACAGGTTGATCATTATCATATTTTTCTTATTAGACCCATGTTTATTTCAGTTGGGTATTTTGGGTTGTCATGAATGTATCTTATAATTCATTTTCTTTCTCCTCAGATGGAAGTTTGAGCACAGTGGAAACTCTGGCTTCTACTGCTATATGTGGTATCATACACTCAATATTTGGTGGACAGCCTCTTTTGATTTTAGGGGTTGCAGAACCCACAGTTATAATGTATACTTACTTATACAGTTTCGCAAAAGGGCGGGCTGGTCTTGGACAAGCACTGTTCTTGGCTTGGGCTGGATGGTAACTAGAATTAAATATCTTTTTTGTACTTTAATCTCCAAACTTATATAAGTTTCAATTGTAATTTCATAAGATCAATTTAATATGTACAGGGTGTGCACCTGGACAGCTCTCCTGCTCTTTCTTTTAGCAATATTCAATGCTTGCACTATCATCAATAGATTTACAAGGATTGCGGGGGAACTTTTTGGCATGTTGATTGCAGTTCTTTTCATTCAACAGGCTGTGAAGGTATGTGCTTGATCAGAAGTAAGCTAAAATTGAAGAATTGTCTTACTACAATGCTAATGAAAGTGATATTCTAGATGATCTTAAGTACTGTGTATCACATTCACAGGGGGTGATAAGTGAATATAAAATTCCTGTAGCTGAAGATGCAACAGCAGAAAAGTATCAATTTCAGTGGCTATATGCAAATGGGCTACTAGGCATTATATTCTCCTTTGGTCTACTCATCACTTCTTTAAAGAGCAGAAGGGCAAGATCATGGCGGTATGGCACAGGTCTGTGAAGTGACTTTCTGAGAATCGTCGCTGCAACAATCTCATCTGAACACTGAACTTTTTACCACTAAATGCAGGATGGTTCCGAAGTAGTATTGCAGATTATGGGGTACCTTTGATGGTATTGTTGTGGTCATTATTGTCATTCAGTGTACCTAGCACAGTGCCTTCTGGAGTTCCCAGGAGGCTTTTTAGTCCTCTTCCATGGGGGTCTGCATCATTGCAGCATTGGACAGTAATCAAGGTAAAAATGCCAACCTGTTTGCTTTGTTTTCTCTTGGAGACCATACAACTTGTGTCAGGTTACTGACTAAATCTTGCTTACAAGGTTACATTCTGCTATCAGTTTATACATTACTCATAACTTTGTTGTATGCAATCAATCGTATAAGCTGAGTTCCTTCATTGTTAATGTAGACTATTGCGAATGGGATATCTGAGTCTTTTATTCTTAAATTATGGAACGTCATCATTTGAATAACAGGATATGGGGAAGGTGCCACAAGGATACATATTTGCTGCCTTTGTGCCAGCAGTGATGATTGCAGGTCTTTATTTTTTTGACCACAGTGTTGCTTCACAAATGGCACAACCGAAGGAGTTCAATCTCAAGAAACCACCTTGTTACCACTATGACATCTTGATTCTTGGGATTATGGTATAGTAGCTTCTTCTTTTTCTCCTTTTGGTTGTCACACAAGTAGCTTTTGTTTCTGCTCAAGTGCTTTCTTAAGATTCACTTGTTGATTTTAATACATTATTTAGACGTTGCTGTGTGGATTAATTGGACTTCCTCCCTCCAATGGGGTACTCCCACAATCTCCCATGCACACCAAGAGTCTAGCTGTTCTCAAGAGACAGGTTGGTTGATGGATTTTGCTCCATTCATAGAGGCGAGATACTATGTATATTGTCTTATACAGTCCAAATTCTGACTGCAGTTGTTTAGAAAAAGAATGGTAAAGAGTGCCAAGGAATGCATGAAGCAAAAAGCTAGCAACTCGGAAATTTATGGCAGGCTGCAAGCAGTGTTCATAGAAATCGATGCAACTCCAGCTGTAAGTTTTCTTGTTCTATGCCAATGAAATATCCAAGGCTTACTGGTGATTTTTAGGGGCAAGCTGTAGTAGTCTCATTTGTCTGACAAGAGGCTTTGATGCTCCCTTTATTGAAATAAGTAGATAAGAAAACATGAAATAAAAAAGAACATTCTGAAAACTTTTATGCCACAACCTTATGTGGGAACAAGTCACTGATCATGATGATATTGGCTCTCATGAGCTGATTCTTTCAGATGTGCCACAAAGTTGTGGGAGGAAAGTTGTGAGAATAGCATTCCTCTTTGAAATATTGCATCGATAGTCTTCTTTAGCCCCTAATAATGGTAGGACGCATTGCAGCCTTCGGTAGCTCATGAGCTGAAGGACTTGAAGGACGCAGTCATGAAAGGTGAAGATGGAGGAATCAGAAATGGAAAATTTGATCCTGAAAAGCACATTGATGCTTACTTGCCTGTCCGGGTTAATGAGCAAAGACTAAGCAACCTATTACAGTCCCTTCTTGTGGCAGCATCATTATTTGCCATGCCTGTAATAAAAAAGATACCTACGTCAGTTCTCTGGGGATATTTTGCCTACATGGCCATAGACAGCCTCCCTGGAAATCAATTCTGGGAAAGAATGATGCTGCTCTTCATTACTCCTGGACGGCGTTACAAGTAAGTGATTTTTTTTTCACTTTATATTTAGGATTTGATGATTTGGTACTTCGCACATGTTTTCATAGAAACATGCTAATTAATTTGTTGGATTGGAAACTATTTTGGGCAGGGTTTTGGAGGGGGCACATGCCTCTTTTGTGGAGTCGGTACCATACAAAAATATTGCTACATTTACTCTTTTCCAGTTGTTGTATCTTTTGGTTTGTTTTGGAGTTACATGGATACCCGTTGCTGGAATATTGTTCCCCTTGCCATTCTTTCTGCTCATAAGCATCAGACAGCATATCCTCCCCAAGTTGTTTCACCCACTTCACCTTCATGAGTTGGATGCAGCTGACTACGAGGAAATACCTGGAGTTTGGAGTCACAGTCATGGCATTTCATTCAAGGTATGAGACCTCACCGTGTTTCTTTGACTTGCTAGAGGCTAAGTTTCTTTCTTTATTATTATTATCTTCTGTTGATTTTGTCTGAAGTACTGTTTAATGATTGGTCTTGATGCTGTTGGTGATTAAGATGATAAATAACTTTGGGGTGTTTGGAAATTTATCTACAAATGAAATAAGTTCATTTTTCGGTTAGAGTTACTGTTACTATTTTTCTATTCATGTGTTATTTCATATTAGCATAAGGGTATTCTTGTAACTTTGTTATATCACTCTAATATAAATATGTGCTAAGGTGTGGGCCTAACTAATTAAGCCCTAAACATTTTCTTTCTTCTCTTTGTCTCTCTCTATTCTCCTCTTTCTTCTTCTCACTTAATCCCAATTTTTCATATTTTACAACTCAACTTTTTCTAAGTACATTTTGCCAAATTCATTTTTTTTGAAAAATTAAAAAAAAAAATCCCTTTTGCAAATCACTTTCAAAAGACATTGTGGTTTCTGGGCTCAAGTAGCTGCTTTGGTTTTAATAATTTATTTGAGAGAATTAAAAATTATGAAAATTGAAACTTGACTCATCTGATTTCCCCTATTTGCTCATGCCCTGAAAAGGAGTGTAAAGAATAATTTTTAGGAGTTTCTTTTGTCAATAACATGCACATAAACCTCATAGAATCTATTAGAAGTTTCTAACTTCACAGCATTACAGCTCCTGTTATGTTCAACAAAAAGAAAATTTTAGGATCCAATTTGAGTTGCAGAACATCAACATATGCTTTCGTTCATTAACCTTGAAAGAACTATTGACTGGGCCTAGAATGTACTGTGGTGTTTTATGGTACAAAAAAAATTTAGTGATTTCTCATTCTGAAGTTATGAGACATTTGTCAAGGTCATTTTGGTTTTTGCATTTAATCTGTGAATGTATGATTTATGAGCAGGACAGGGAGCCTAACCAATCTGGAGATAAAGATAGAGAAGTAGAAATGTGTGATGCCGAGATATTTGATGAGCTGACCACCAGCAGAGGAGAGTTGAAGCTTAGATCTGTAAGCTTCGGTGACAATATCC